>VWZY01008590.1:145081-179804 GCA_013399075.1 Chloroceryle aenea | reverse complement strand
CTGGACAATAGAGCTCAGAGGGTTGTGATCAGTGGTGCAGAGTCCAGCTGGTAATCTGTAAGTAGTGGTGTTCCCCAGGGGTCAGTGCTGGGTCCAGTCTTACTCAACACCTTCATCAATGACCTGGATGAAGGGATAGAGTGGACCCTCAGTAACTCTGATGATGATCCTGAACTGGGAGAGTGGCTGCTACACAGGCAGGCTGTGCTGCCATCCCGTGAGGTCTGGACACGGGGCAACAGGTGCAGTTGGAGCATGGGAGGTTCAGTGGAAACACAAGGAAAAACTTTTTCACTCTGAAGGTTACAGAACCTGGCCCAGGCTGTCCAGGGAGGTGGTGGAGACTCCTTCTCTGGAGACATTCCAGACCCACCTGGATGCATTCCTGTGTGAGCTGATCTGGATGATCCTGCTCTGGCAGGATGAAGACTCTTCCATCCACTGTTCAGATCTTAATTTATGATGTAGCTGAAATAACTGGAGAGCTTACTGCTCAGATGGCAAAAGTGTCCAGACTTTAAGTAGCAACCATGAGCTGCATCATATCACTGAGTGATGATTGTGCCTTTTTTGGTAGCTGCCAACAACTGAATTTTTGCCTTTCCATTGTGACATGTTCCAGCACCACAGATGTGAGGAAGTGCTGTAAGATAGTTTAAATAGAATATTATTTTGGTTTCACTCAAGGTATTAATTCATCTGGGCATTGGCAGAGCAGTTAACTTGTATCCGTGTTAATAGGAGGTCCTGTCTATGGATTAAACTACAAGTTCCTTCAGTTTGGTGTGAAGCTGCTGAGAGCTTTAGGTCATGTGTGCTAACACCTGCCAACGGTTGATTTTCCTCAGTAAACAAGCACTGAGTGCACTCAAATTCAGCCATAAGGAAGTCTGTTGTCATGTCTGCTGTCCTTTCACTCCTCTCTCGTGTTAGCAGTTTACATCTAGTGTCTTGTAGAGAAGAGTTTCCTGAGTCTTCTAAAAACATTGGCTTGGAAGCCCTGGAGGGCTTTCCTTCAGCTTGCCACGCCAGTACTCTGTGGAGTTCTTCTCATGGTGTCGATCAAGCCAGTGCTGCCAAGTTTCTGACGGGCATAAATTAACCATTCTCAACATTGCAGAGGATTCCCCAGGCACTGCTGAGCAGCCTGAACTCTGAATTAAAGTTTTTTGAGTAGCTATTGAAACAATACTCATTATTCGCTGATTTCAAATGTGCTAGTGAAATTTGGTACGGTATATTTTTCCACTTCCAGGACACAAAGATGTACATATTTTTAAATATGATTAAGTTGTTTGTTTTTTTTTCCCAAAGGTAGTCACATACTGCAGACAGTGAAAGGTAGACTTTTTCAAAGAGGAAGCTGACAAGCAGAGAGAAACAAATTACTTGCTGGTAATAAAGGTATAAATAATTTCCAAGCTGTAGTGTCTTTGAGATGTGTTTATTTAGGCTTGTACAAACATGCACATATATTTTCAATCTGCTTCAAATACATCTGCTATTAAGTAAAGTTTAAACCAGTTCTTCAGTGAATTCAGCTAAATTACCATTGTCCCAGTTTAAATAATGTGGGTTTATTTTTCTCTCTGTATTTCCCACCCCATAAATGCGTTGCGTTCAGCTCACCTGATTTGTTCCATGGAATTTTCAAGTTGCACAAGACAACTTTTTTTGGCCTTCTTTTCTTTGCTGTTTCACATTTCGTGCCACATTATTTTAAGGCAGCTTCCAAACCTCAAACTCCTGCCGTTGGACTGAGATTTTACTGTGTTTGGGTTGAGCAGAGCAGCACATCCACCTGGAGCCTGGGCATCCTGCATGCTGGATCCCAACTGCAGTTGCAGTCAGAAGACAAGTGTTCAATGACCATAGGATTAGTATTGGGAGATTTAAATCCTTTATCTCTCCCACCAATAAAACATCCATTGTTTCAGTGCTGGCTGGCGTTTTTCATTCAAATCAGATTTCTATGGAGACTCTGTTTTGTGAGTGTAAATGAGATTAAGCTGATGCTACAGCTCTTCATTATCTGAGCTATTAAGATTCAACACCTGAACCGGTCCCTTTGTAAGTGTGAATTGAAAAAGGATTGTAAGGAAGTCAGACGTTTGAAGAAAAATGCTTGAACAGATTTGGTGGCAGTTTATGACCAAGGAAAACGATACAGAACTTGTGATGGAAAAACCATTATTCACCTCTGTTAAATTGGCTTTATCTACATTAGTTTGTTGTTAACACAGAGAAAATAGTTTTGGGATTTTTTTTCCCCAGAGATAAAACAGATTTTTCCATCTTGAAGATTTTGTTGTAACCTTTATTCCATGCATCCTCTGCAGAAAGTGCTGAGCTTACAGACTGAACATGAGAGGGTTGTTTGCTGCTTTAAACTGCTGCTAGCAAGAAAGGAAGTGAGTTTTCTTCCAGAATGGAATTGGTTTTCAGTCCTTGCCATGCTTTTGTCTTTCAGCCTGACATCCTCGCTATGAATGGCTTTGTCCGTGGACTCTGCTTTGTACCGTTGGCAGCGACGTGGAGCTGAAAGTCCCCCCCAGACTCTATCAGAATCAACACCACTGCTGCTTTCTGTCAGAGACAAACCAGAACTCAACTTAAACAAATGGAGGATTGTGTTTCCTGACAATGGGAGACAGCGGAAAGACTGGAAACAAGCTTCTGCATTGTATTCTGGCAACAGGATACAGAGCACAAAGTACACGTGGTTCACTTTTTTGCCCCAAAATCTTTTTGAGCAGCTTCACAGGTAAAAAAAGTAACTCGGTGATACATAAGATTTAAGAAGTCTCTGTGAAACAGTGCTGTTTGAAGGTAACAGAGAAGGGCTGCTTTTGTATTTGCCACATTACTAAAATTTAGAAGATGATTATTATTATGGTGACCAAATGTCACTTGATTCACACTGAAATGGAGATTTAAAGCAAGTAAACACTAGGTGAGCTTACTGCTGCTGTGACCAGGCTCCTTGTGTGAATGCTGCAACAGTTTTCTATGTAAAGATTGCAAGTTTTTATTTAAACCCCTCCGTGTGTTAAAGAAACCTCTATCTTTTTTAAGAACATGAAAAGACATTTATCGGATGTGTTGAGACACCTATGAAATTCTGTAGATTTCAGGGGCTCATAGATGAGTTTTGGTACATTTTAATGGCATGCAAGTGACTTTGGATACTGACTTCTAAACAATAGACATATATATGCAAGCACCAGGTCAAGTTTCTTTCCCAGGTCCTGGTTTGAAATTACATATCCCCGCCTGGAATAATGAATCATGTCAATAAGACACCCAGGGAAATATCCTTATGATAAAAACAAATGAAAGTTGTATATCCATCTCTAGCTTTGCAATTTTCAACCTACAGATTGAATTTACACATTGAGAATTTATCCTTCCACCTGTGGAATTCTTCAGGGATTCCTGATAGAGACATTTCCATAATTCTGAGCACGTGGGGTTTTTTTACAGCCATGCTATTGCAGTAGTTTACTTTTTTAAGGTTTTGGGTTGCTTTTGTTGGATTTTGTGCTTATTTTCAAGACTGAGGCATCATTAAAGAACATTTAGCTCCTGCAGTGTCTGTAACACGTGGAAAAACAGAAGTAGCTATAATATTACAAAAATACATCTCACAGGCTCTTCTAAAGAAAAAAAAAATAGCATCTCTGTTAAGCAACTGAGTTAATTCATTCTGGGAAAGGCAGAGGAGGGTAGAGGAGTGAAATGATTAATGTTCACCTGACACGAAATGAAGGGTGTTCATTATGAAAAGGAAACGTTCTCCTTTCTGACTACTTTTAATTTCCTTTATACCTTTTCAGACTGGGCAATCTTTATTTCTTCTTTCTGGTGGTTCTGAACTGGTTCCCACAAGTAGAAGTCTTCCACAGGGAGATTACTGTGCTGCCTCTGCTTGTGGTGCTGCTTGCCAGTATGATTAAGGATGCTATTGAAGACTATAGAAAACACCAGTTTGATAAGACGATAAACTTCTCTAAAACCTGGGTATATGACAGGTAAGTAAACTAAACCCCAGTTATTTTTCCCTTGCATTTGTTGTGGTGGAAACCACTTGTCCGATTTTGCAGTAATTCCCTCGCTGACCCTTTTGGAGCACAGTGAGTTTGGAAAAGCTGTTACAGAAGTGGTTCGTTCTGCCTTTAAGAATAGCTCATTTTTCTCCCTTAAGTCATTTTGGTATCGCGGAAGTTTTGTTTCATATCACAGCAGTGTGTGCTGAGATACACGTTTCCAGTCCACGTTTCCAAAGCGGTTTGCCAACACACACACCATCCTCTCCAGGTTGCAGGAGGATCTGGAGGAAACCTGAAACGTATCCAAGTTTGAAAAGGATTACTGGGGCTGTTTAATACATGGAAGCGATGTCTTTCAGATGTTTCACACTGACACCTTTACTACAAAAAATAATAATCAACTACATTCAAGGTGAAGGACAACCAGGAACTGAAAATAATTTTATAGGACTTTGAGTAAGCACAGGGGATCAGTATAGCACAGTTTCTCTTTGGAGATGGTACAACACCTGCAGTAAGCTGTGATGTTTGCTCAGTAGTGACTCAGAAGGAAGAAGTGTTTTCCAGTGCAATTGTTATTGCAACATTTCAGTTTCATCAGAGTTTCTTGTCCAAGTACTAACTTGACTTGAGACTACTTAGCTTGGATTAGCATTAGATAGGGGTTTTCATTTAAAAGAAGTTTTAATGTTTGGGTCTCTTCCTTTTTTCCCCTCTCCTTAAGTGCAGGACGTAGAGAAAAAGTTACTGTGGTTTGTCCCCATGTCATTAGCTCTCTTGGAAATCAGCCCTCGTCTGTGTTTGCACACTTACGTGTCAGAGGCACAAGGGCCAATGGGGAAGGAGAAATGAGAGGCTGCGAGGGGTTATGGGGCGAGAGGCATGCTTTGGGTGTCCAGGAGCAGGAGATCCATCAGAGGAGAAGGATCAGGCCGAGGAGCAGTCCAGGTAAACTGCCCTCCAGCTGCCTGTGCGTGAGAATTCTCACAACTACCAGCTCCTAGGTTTGCTTGGTCTGGGGGGATGGGGTTGTTTGCTTACTAATCCCTGTTACGGCATGAAAAGAAATAATAGCTAGAGGAAGTAAAAGAGAGGAATACTGTCCCTACTGAGGCTTGCAGCATTCTTCTGTTGACTTGTGGGACACAGAGCTCTGCCCATTACCTTTGAACTTTCTGGCAACTCCCAGGTGCATAAAATGATTCCGAAACTCCCGGAGAGACCTGTGGAAATTGTGCGTGCGTGGTTGGCTCTGTCGCCGCCGTGCTAGAGCGGAGGCACTGCACTTGAGCAGTCGGTGCCAGGGAAGTGCTCCGCACAGGGCCTCCGGGCTCACGCCGACAGGAATAACAACACATTCAGGATGCTTTTGTCATAGGTGAGGTGCAGCCTCCCTGGCAGGATCTGGGAACCAGTACAGCTGAGTCAGAATGATACCAGTCCCTAGGCAGGTGGAGGTTGGAGTGGAACAAGAGGTGGCCCTGGTCTTTGGACATCTCGACTCCTCTCTCCACTACTCAGGAGTTTATTTGGATTACTGAAATCTTCTGACTTTGTTGGTTTGCAACTTGAGAGAAAAGCAAGATGTCAAGGAAAAGTGTTCTAGGCTGCTTCTCTAGGATGGTATGGAAAAGACATTTTTTCAAGGAAACGTGCTGCCGCTGTGGTACTCCAGACACTGAAACCCAAAATGAAGAGCTGGAGAAGAGCAGAAAAGTAAAAAAAAGAAAGAAGAAAAATGAAAATAAACGAGTCATCATCTCCAATTTGCCCTTTGAAAGTAAGAAGTGGAAGGAAAATCCGAACAGATACTATGACTCCAATCAAATTAAGACCACAAAATATACCGTCTTGACTTTCCTCCCTAAAAACATCTATGAGCAGTTTCACCGCTTTGCCAACATCTATTTTGTCGTCATTGCACTGCTGAATTTTGTGCCGGTGGTGAACGCTTTCCAGCCAGAGGTATCCATGATCCCAATTTGTGTCATAATGGCCATTACAGCCATTAAAGATGCTTGGGAAGACTTTCGGCGCTACAAATTAGACAATGAAATCAATCATATGGGCTGCTTCATTTACAGCAGGTGAGTTTCATATGGCTTTTTATGATGCAGAAAAAAAAAGTTAGCTTGAGATCTTTTACAAATGGTGAGGTTTTTTGTTTACAAAACTCAGGAAATTACTGCTGGAAAATCACAATGATTAAGTGAATCTGGGAAAAGTCACTGGGAAACCTATTGGGAGACCTGTTTACATTCTTAGATGCCAAGAAACCTCTTAAAAATGTAGCCCTTTGAACTACATTTCATTTTAAGCTCTATGCTGTAGAATAGCTGTCAGTTGTATTTCTTTTACTAGAATAAAATGTAATAAATATAGCTAAAATGTAATAAATAAAATATATATCTCAGTGTATATCTAAAGAAATAAAATAAAATACAGCTAAAAATGCAGTTTAAAAATGGGAGATAGTAATATATGCCTTGGTTCAGTCATCTCTAAATTAATTAACTACACGTGTCTGTGCTCACATCTTCAAAATGCTTTATGACTTCTTGCTTTTAGGACTTTCAGGACTTGGAAAATGATGTTTTATTGCATCAAAGTACAAAATGACTTCTCCCTGTTAAAATATCACATCCAGGAGTCAGAAGAGCAAATGTTTCCATCTCTGGGAACGTTGCCTGTCATCCCTCAGGTTAATCAACGGTGCTTCCTATAATGCACACTTTCACCAGCAAGATCTTGCAGAACTCTGGCTTTTATCACACACCGCTGTCATTTCTGTTTGTTCCTCTTGCGTGTGTTTGACAGATTTTTATTTTTATATCCTGCTGGTTAAACAGGAAAACAGTGGATTTGCTTGTTTAGGGGGCTAAACTTTCCCCACATAGAGATAATGACTTGTCAGAAACAGAATCAGCCTGGTCTCCTTGCCAACTTGTCCTAAAAAGCAAACATCTTACACGTTCCTAAATGCTGTTCATTCGAGATTTCTTCTTGAGGCTGACAGTAATTGTAGGTCTTTGGGTAGGGTGGCAAAAATTTCCTCTTCTGCCTATCTCTGAGATTGAAATCTAGTTGGAATTATTTTTTTTTTTTTTACTCTTTTCAATATTGCATTAACCTGTGAGGCAATGAATTACTTGTTAACACTTGTTAAGCCCAGTATGGAAGATAATGGGTGGTGCAGTAAGTATTAATGAATAAAGATGCGTAGCTATCTTGTTTATTCCCTCTTCAGATGAAGCAAACATGATGATTTATATCTGAAAGCCTTTTTCCATGGGAACTTGGGAAGCAGGGACTATGATAAAACTTTATTTGTATAAGAGAAAATTGGAATTAACATCATACGTTCAGCTCCAGTTTAAAGTTATAACCATACTTCCTACACAAGAACTTGACATGGGCCTGTCTTAAAATCAATTATCCCATCCCAAAAAAGAGTTGGATCTGTGAATTACTCTTGTCTAGAACCTTGTCTTTCACCAAATTTTTATGACCCAAGAAGGTAAGGAAAGGAAAGGAAAGGAAAGGAAAGGAAAGGAAAGGAAAGGAAAGGAAAGGAAAGGAAAGGAAAGGAAAACAAGGAGGCCTTCAGACTCTAGCATTCATCCTGTCTGGAAAAAACATGGGTAATTAGAACTGCCTTCAGATTAGTAGCTACAGCTTATTATATCATGAATAGTTTTAATCAGGCTTCTATAGTGCTTTGGGAAGCTGACATTTCTGGTTCTTCTTGCTAGCTGCAAAGTCATGGAAGATGATGAATCATCTGCTGTAGGTAATTTTTTAACATAGGTGAAAGTCTTTCTTAAGACACTGAAAATTTTGTCAGAAAAAAAAAAAATTCTTCTGAAGCAGAGCAACTGCTCTTCCATCCTAAAATGAAAGATCAGTTAGGTTTTAAGAGTTCGCCTCGGAGACTATATTGTCTTTCAGAGTTCAATAACAAGAACTCTTCTTCCTGTTCCAAAAGAAATACAAAGGCAAAACAAATTTTTCCAAATGCTGAATGTTCTCCAAAACTTTCTTGAAGACTGGGGGAAATGCAGGAACTGGCCTTCCTTCAACATCGAGCAAGGGAAATTGAATTTAAATAGGCTGCCCTGTAAACACATTTCTTCTAATTTCCTTTTCACAGGGTCAGCTGGAATGGCAAAGCTAGTCTGCCAGACAAATCAAGGAAAAGATACTTCAAGGAGTGCACTTAAAGAACATTTATTTGAGAAAATGGGAGGCAATTAATAGGCATTAAAGTGTCTTAGTAAGATGCGATAACTTAGATCTAATGTTTGATTGGGAAGATTTTGATTTCTGAACCAAAACATTTGGAATCATAGTAATTGTATGCTGTTTGTGTGTTAGAACACACTGCTGTGCTGACAGAACAAATCGCATGCCACCAAAAGAAGAGAAGAAAAAAAAAAAAATTTCAGATGGTAAAGATGCTTTAATTGCCTCCTTTCTCCTGATCTTCTCTAAAATAGACTTAAAAAAAAAAACAAAACTAGTCATTTTTTATAAAAAAACCCTTCTGCTTTTAAGTTTTCAAGCAAGGGGGCTTCCATTTTTACAAAGTGTGATTATCAACGCATTTTCTATGATACCGTGCTTCAATACCCTGCTTTAATTACATTTAAATTCCTCTGGTCACCTGATTTCATACAACCCTAAGTAGTTAATCTTCATCCGTAACAATTATAATCTTCAAGTATGTGTGATTTTTATCATGTTCACTTTGCTACACCCAGACACCTCTTAGTCAAGATCCCTTTATAGATCACCCTTTTCTTGCCAGCCAAGTCCCTCCAAACCTCCTGTAGTCTTTTTTCTCTGAACTCTTTCCAGTTTGTCATTAACTTACAGGGGCCAGCAGTGTACAAACCTGTAACTGAATGTCAACCCAAAAGTTACTGAAAGCTGTTATTTCATTTTCCTGGTTCGAGGAACTGCTTGGTATGTAATTATATATAGCCTGGATGTGAGGTACTCCTAGGATTGAGCTATAATGGATATAAGCTAATACACCAGAACATCCAGACTGGACTTTACATCAATTTCACACTTCTGGAAGATTTAACCTGTATTTTTTTCCTGTGTTTCAATAGACAGAGATGCAAGGACTGTGTGCAGTTTGAGATGGTGCACAGCAATGCCCTCGACTGAATACACATCACATCAGACAGCAGCAGCTGTATAGAAACATTAACATTATTTAAGCTATTCACAGTGCTTAATTTTAAGCACCTAAAGTTGTGTATCTGAGACAGTGACTCAGAGAAGCCTGTTTTATGTGCTTTGAATCATTCTGTGGAGATGTTGGATAACCCAGTAGTCAACAGGCATCCTAAATGCTATAGCCTAATTACTCCTTCAACAGAAAGTTCCCCTGGGATGCTTTCAGGCCCTGTGGTTTTCAAGTATTTCCTACCAGTGTCAGTCTCCTCTTCCTCTGTAGGTCCACTGATAACTGCGATAGAAAAAAAATTCAGGCTGGCCTTCGCTGTGAGTCTTTAGCTGCTTAGTGTCAGGTTTTAGAGCATTGAAAGATTTATGCATCAGCACTAACTATGGTTTAGTCCTAGAGCAGCAATGTGGAAATAAGGAAAAGCTGAAGAACTCGGCTCTGCATTGAGTGAAGTCAGAAGTGCCAGCAGCTGAGAAGCCAGGTGTGGCTTAAGCTAGACTCAGTGGTTTGAAAGAGAATGGAAGTATTTCAGTTGATTGGGTTTTTGTAGGTCAGTGTTGTGTCTCTACAGCAGCAGTGGGGATCTGCTTGCCTACCAGTTGCTCTCCCTATAGAGTACATCTTATATTTTCTTTAAATTAGGGAAGCTGGGTAGTGAAGGCAAAGGCTGCCTTCCTGTTCCAACCTCCTTCCTACACTCTGATCAGCTGGACCTTCTGAAGGGAGGAGAGGTTGCACCAGCCCTGGATGCTGACTGTGTTGGAGAGAGCACCTGGCATTGGCCAGGGATGCGGCAACCAGCTGGAGCTCGTGGCATCTGGAGGATAGCAGAGAAGAGGGTCAGGAGCATGCTTGGAAACAGGAATCGACCTACTGTCAAGTCTTCGAGGTGAAAGAAAACAGACATCTTTTCTTTGCACCCTGGAAACATCACATGAAGCTGATTCGACCCAGGGTGAACCTGAAAGTTTGTAGAGTAGAAAACAAGATGAGAGGAAAACACCATCCTGCCAAGGGCACTGTAAGCAAAAAGAGATTTGGTGCAAATGCTTTCGTTTAAAGTCTTGTTCGGCAGCACTGAATTTTCACTTGTTAACGAGCCTTTTCTTTATGCTTTATTGGTTTTCTCTTCTAAAAAAGCATAACTTTAAAAGCTAGGATCCTGCTGGAGGCTTTGCTGAGTTCATTTTATACACCAAAAGAAAGAGAGAGAGTAAAGCCTGTGGCCCATCACATTCCCTCTGGAAAAATTGCAATCAGTTTTCTGGGGCATAGCTTCTACACCTCCATGGTGCCTTCTCTGAACAGTGCGTGAATCCTGTCAGATGGAGACTGAAGATCTCCTGAAGATCTCCAGCACTTGCACGGTTGAAGGTGCATCCCTATGACAGCCACAAAGCCTGAAATTTGATCAGCTGAAACATTAATTATTTCTTATAAAAATAGCAATACGAATAAGCTACAATCCTGCAGGACTATTATGTGCTGTGGTGTTATGAGAACTCATCAGAAGGGATCCAGTGGCACTCCCTTGCCTAATGTCAACCATGACTGTATTGTCCTCTGTGTGGGACTGTCACTGGCAGCGGGCATCCTCTGTCTGCTCTGTCATCCGTGTGACTTTTCTGTGTACTTCAGATACAATGGAATTCTTGTACCTAGTTTAACGACAGATACCTGAATTACCAGTGGGTTTTACTGAGGACACAGACAGTGCCTTCTATTTGTACAAGCTGAGGCATTCTTCAAACCTCCAGTGAGATGAGAAAACACCCTTAACCATCAGTGCAGTCCAGTTTGTTATGTCACCACGGAGCTACTTGAAACCAGTAGTACCAATATTGTGAAGAATTCACAGCCTGAGTGTGGTGAATGCACCTTGTGGTCAGCACGCTGATTGAGTGGTGAAGAAACACGTGACACGCTGAACTGACTAAAGGCAAAAGAGAAATGTCACATTTTCAACAATCAGCTGGTCCAGGCAGCAGCACTTGGAAGTCAAAGAGCAGCGACCTAGAGGTTCTTGTCAGTCAGTGTGTATTGCTACAGTGAGGATCCTTGGTCTCTGTGGAAGGAAATCCATAAATACATTGCTAATATTCCCCCAGGTTTGTGTATTGCTCTATCGAAGCTTTCTTCGAGATCTATTACCTGCCAGCGCATTTAAAGCTGCTGCACAGAAAGGGAGCGATGGTTTAGCAGGCAGCAGCAGAAGCCAACAACTGAAGACAAAGGGCAAATAAATGAGAATTTAGGGGTTTGGCTCAGAGACCTGCAGAATCATGACCTCGTGTCATTAAGTTCCATCCAAACTGTCTGAATTTTTAAAACCCCATTAAAAGCTGCAGCAAAGCAGGTTTCTACTGTGTGACCTCAAGAGCTAGGTGGTCACATAAGGAGATGACTGTAGCAAAAAAGCTGATCCAGGCTGTGGCTTCCAGAAACTTGACAAGTTAATGGGAGACCTTAGAAACTAATGCTAATGATTAGCAGTCAGTAAGTGACCTTGCAGTTACCTGTCCATTCCAGCTGGTGCCAGGAGTCATAGCAACAGCATTTTGTTCAAGGCAGATTTAAGAAAAAAATAATTTAGATTTTCCTAAATACAGTAAGCCATAACTTTACAAAATGAACGAAATCAGTTTTCAGAAGATTTTATTTTATTTATTTTATTACCTATATTTTATTTTATTTCTTCATTTGGTACAGGTCATTAAAGAATCGAGACAGAGATTAAAAAAGGAAATCCCAACCCTTCTTTATGGACATATAAATAGATTTATAAAGTTCTGGGACTTACTTGAAGTTCACATAAACTTGATTTGATTACAGTAGTTGGATATGGACTTCTTTTATCACTGAGGGAAGAACTTCCTTATGAGGATGCTGTAGACAGTTCTAGCACGTAAAGAGATAGGCTCTGCTGTAGCATTAAGGAATTCAGACTGCCAAACTGGTATAATTAAAGCTGCATTTTATTAGACTTTAGGGAAAAAATAATCACTCATTATCTTTCAAAGATGCTTATTGCTGTCTTACAGTAGCATTCAAATCCTGAGAGAGAGTTTGGGGCTCTGGGGAAAAACTAATGAGGGCTTGTTCAGGACTGGCTGCTGCGAAATGGTATCATTGATGCCGCTGGGCTGATGTCCACGTCACAAAAACAACCTTCCCAGCTACTGTAATGGTAAGGAGGCAGAAGCCGGTGATGAACTGGCCTTCTCGTGCTCAGACAGTGTCAGTCTCTTAGTCTGGAATACTGTCAGCCAGGTTGTGCTGTACTCTGACCTAGGAACAAGTTTCAGAATCAGCTCGTTTTCAGTCTCATGTCATCCTTGAGTCACAAATTGCTCCTTTGTTGACATAAAACTTTGTCAGGGTTTTATGGCAGTAGCTCCTAACCATGAGGTCATGGCCATAAAATGGCCTATGAAAACATTTGGTGAGGTTTTTCCATGTAAAAGCTGGTGTAATCTTTGATAGCATCAAACTGGGGGGTATTTCTGTTTGCAAAAATAGACTATAAAGGGTCACTAGCTCTGTGTAGAATGGAGAAGCTCAGAGCATGAGCATTTCTTATCAAGTAGGTGATGGGAGCCATTTTCAAATATAACATACTAGCAAATTTACATATCACAGACTGGTAGGGGTTGGAAGGAGCTGCCGAAGATCATCGAGTCCAACCCCCCTGCCAGAGAAGGACAGAACTAGAGCAGCTCACGCAGAAATGCAGCCAGATAGGTCTTGAAAATGTCCAGAGAAGGAGACTCCACAACCTCTCTGGGGAGTCTGTTCCAATGCTCCGTAACCATTACAGTGAAGAAATTCTTCCTCATATTGAGGTGGAACTTCCAGTTCTCCAGCTTGAATCCATTGTCCCTCATCCTGTCACAAAGCACACATGAAAAAGGGTTGTCCTTGTCTTTTTGACATCCAGCCCATATCAATTTATAGACATTAATGAGATCCCCTCTCAGGCTTCTCCTCTCCAGACTAAGAAGCCCCAGGTCTCTCAGCCTTTCCTCGTAAGGCAGCTGTTCCAGCCCCTTCAGCATCGTTGCAGCTTCTGTTGGCCTCTCTCCAGTATTTCCCTGTCCCTCTTGAACTGGGGAGCCCAGAACTGGATGCAACACTCCAGGTGAGGTCTCACTGGGGCAGAGTAGAGGGGGAGCAGAACCTCCATTGATCTGCTGGACACGCTCTTCTCAATGCACCATCGGCCTTCTTGGCCACAAGAGAGCTTGTTGTTTATCAGGCCTCCAGGTCCTTCTCCACAGAGCTACTCTCTGGCAGCTCACCTCCTCACCCTTACTGCTGCATTCTTCTTGTTCTTGAACCTCATCAGGTTCCTCTTTGCCCAGCTCTGTCCAGGTCCTGCTGGATGGCCACATGGCCTTCAGGTGAATCAACCAATCCTCCCAGTTTCATGTCATCAGCAAACTTGCTGAGAAGTCACTCTGGCCCATCAGAGAGGTGGTTGATAAAGACGTTAAACAGGACTGGACCCAGCACTGATCCCTGGGTGCAAACATTTGTTTTGTCTGTTGGTGACACTGAATTTTTTTCCTATGTGTTATAACCTCATGGGGGTGAAAGGAAGAGCAACAATGTCTTTATGTCAAGCTGCAAAGTATCCTAGGATGGAGCTTGCAGTAATTCAAGGAAATGAGACTCAATTAGTTGATATGATACTTCCAGGTGATGAAGATTTCTGATGATCTTTCTCTAAGACAACCTGGGACTCATAGACCTGTGATGGAGTGCAAATAAAAAATCACTTTGGGGAGCCAAGCCATTTTTATTCGCTCCCATTCACCATCCATTCTGACCCGGTTTTTGTTTGAGATTTATCTTTATTGAATCCCAGAATGTGAAATGAAATTGTTGACACAAAGTCAATAATTAATTCACATTCCTCACAATCTCCAACCCCAGCAGGATTTTTTTATGTTCCTTTTTTCCCAGAAATGACTTCATAAAGTCTATTTACTTCAGGCCTTCTGGTCAAATGATGAGTCCAATAACCAATTCTGGCAGACATCACTTCAACTGTTCAAGTCTAACTGCCTATTTTTGTTGGCACTATCCTATGATGGGCATTATCATGCTGCCCATTATCCCAAAACAGCAAGGGGACACCTTTTCAGCGTGCTGTTGATGAACGGACTGGTAAAGGAGAGTAGGTACTGAGAAACTTCCATCTTAGATGATGTCTTTGATGTGCCACAGCCCCGATGCCACATGCTATAAGAATCCAATGCCCAGTTTTCCACCTATGGAAAATCACCACATCTTGTTTATTTTATTGGATAAAGGTGTTTTCCCTTTTTCTTTATTTCTCATCAGACCTTCTTGGATTTATGAAGCTCCTCTGTTTATTTAGCAACCAGAGCTTGTGCTGTGAACTTTAATCACTAAACAGAACATGGGCAACATTCCCAGTTACAGGAATTGCTAAAAGGAAACTGCTTCACTTGAAAAATCTTGTTAGGCAACTGGGTCAGTGCTGCTGTGGAGTGTGCCAGGTTCCTTGTGAAGTACTTTTCTTCCTTTCATCCATTAGTAAGTCTCTGTAAAGTTGTAAAAAACCTTTGTACTGTAGGAAATTGTTAATCTTACAGCTCCAGCTGAATAGTTCTTTCAGGAAAAGAAAATTAGTTTCTTTACCAAATTCAGTGCTTACTAGGGGAGAGGGACATTCCAGTCACCTGAATGCAGGGCTGGGATTCTCGCAGCTCCTGAACTCTAGTCCCTCTGCTAAGCAAGATGTTTCCTCTGATCTGAAAGAGGTTGTTTGGCTTTTCTGAGTCACCATCTCCTCTGTAATTAGTGAATGGGCAGAACCTGAGCTTTATGTGTAACATATGTCTCAAAGGGAATTACTGACAAAAATATTACAAGCTTGTGATTTCTGGGGATTCTTTTTTGCTAACCTGGTTTCTTCAGGCTGATGTGGAAGACAACCAGCTGTGCAAGGCCCTTCTGTAACATTTTATGTGCAGAAAAAATCTGAAGTCTGATCTATAATCATCAGAATTGTGCAGGAGCTGACATGCAGAGAGGTAGAACCGCCCCACAGAAGTCATAGCAAACATTATATCCAAACTATCCATGGCATTCAAATGTAGAGGACAGACAGACAACCCATCTGCTTGCTCTAAAGTGCCTTTTTACTCTCATTTTATGTTTTAAATGAACAAATTGAGAAGTTCTATCTGGAAAGTGTTTGGCATGGGAAGGATTCATAGTTTCTTAGTTGATTTGCTATGTTAACATTCGTATCTACTTTGTAGAGCAATAAATATGCACTAATTTATTTCATTTACTAATTGACAATAATTTATGCACTTGCTTAAACACTTTTAAAATAGAAATTGATCTGGATTTGATTTTTAAAATGTGCAGCAACATCAAATTAACTTAAACCTCTTTTCTTTGGTGTGGTCTTTTATGTCTGTTGAGCAAAAGAGAAACACACAGATCAGTAGAGTCAGACAAGAGCAGAATAAAAACTGAAGAATGAAAAATTAAGAATACAACAATACCTTTATTTAGTAAGTGCCTCACGTCTACCATTAATGGGATTTAAATAGTTAGGTTGTAGAGGATTCACAGAATCACAGTCTGGTTTGGGTGGGAAGGGATCCTTTAAGGTCATCTGGTCCAGCCCCCTGCAGGGAGCAGGGCTATCTGCAACCAGAGCAGGGTGTTCAGAGCCCCAAACAACCTCACCTGGGATGGTGCCAGGGATGGGGCAGCCACCACCTCTCTGGGCAGCCTGGGCCAGGCTCTCACCACCCTCACTGTAAAAACTGTCTTCCCTCTCTCCAGCCCAATTCTCCCTCTTTTTGTTTAAAAGCATCACCCCTTGTCTTATCACAACAGGCCCTGCTGAAAAGCCTGTCCCCATCTTTCTGACAGGCCCCTGAGGTACTGAAAGGCCACAATAAAGTCCCTCTAGACCATGGCACTCAGCACCACATCCAACCTTTCCTGAAACACCTCCAGGGATAGGGACTCCCTGGGCAGCCCATTCCAGTGTCTGATCACCCTTTCCATGAGGAAGGGTTTCCTGAGATCCAACCTGACCCTCCCCTGGCACAGCTTCAGGCCCTGCCCTCTCCTCCTGGCACTGGGTGCCTGGGAGCAGAGCCCGGCCCCACCTGACGACACCTTCCCTTCAGGGTGCTGTAGAGAGGGAGGAGGGCCCCCTGAGTCTCCTCTTCTCAGGCTGAACAACCCCAGCTCCCTCAGCCTCTGCTCATCAGACTTTCCCTCCAGTCCCTTCCCCAGGCTGGTTGCTCTCCTCTGGCCCCGCTCCAGCACCTCCAGATCCTTCTGGAAGTGGAGGGCCCAGAGCTGCACCCCGCACTCGAGGTGAGGCCTCTTCAGGGGACTGATGTTTGGAATAAAGAGTTGGCTACTGCTGGGAAACTCACAGAACTGAACCATGTGCATAACCTTTGCAGGAAACTGTTATTTTGTGTTGGTTTAGAGATTAGGCTATCAGATGAGTGGGAGGGTTTGCCTGGCAGCACCGTGGCTGTCTCTCCTCTACAGAAGGCCAGGAAAGTAGGTTAGCAGGAAGCAGCCTTTGGCATGACTCTGAAGCAATCCTCGGATGTGCTCTTTGAACTGTAGCGAAACATTTTATCTGCTGTATCACTGCTCCCCTGCTCAGGATGCAAACATGCTGCTTGTCTTAGTCGAATGACAGTATTCTTCAGGCAATAGCTGAGGATGATTAAAAGCTTAAAAACAAAACTGTGACTCTGAATCATTACAAAAAGCCTTTTACTGGCTGGCTGGTGAAGTGTCGTGAGCGATTTCCCTCTTATGGAGCAAGGCATAAGATGATTCAATTATTCATGTTGGAAAAAATAATGTCCTCTCAAAGAATTAGAGCAACTGGGCCATTGTTGCCCATGCAGTTTTCCCATTAACTAATTCTAAAACTTCTTGGGCAGTTTTGCTTAGGGGGCTAAGAGGAGTTGAAGGAGAAGTTATTGAAAATGTGATGTCAAAAAACCATTGCCATTTCCTGAGCCATTGAGCACTGTATTGTTGATGAAATAGAAGTCTCTTTTCCTTGAACCCCATAGGTTCTATTTCCTTTCCTCCCTTCCTCTTTTCTTTTTCTTTTTTAATTTAAAAACTCTTTGTTTCTTACCTTAGCTTTTCCATTAAAGTTGCACTGTAGTTGCATTTTTTTTTTTTGCTTATTAAGGAGTCATTTGTCTGCTGTTCTACCTTTTGAAGCTCCTTCTGTGTGCGAAGCTCAAGTTTTGTGATTATCTTTTTTAGTTACAAGCTGAAGCAAGTGTGGCTGAGGTATCAGTTTGCTTCTTTTAGGATCCACCTGCTGTTGTTGGAAAGTATCTGAGAAACAGTCAGTCAAAACCAATTGCTTGGTTTTTGGTAAAATGTCTAAAATATTAAATAAGATACTTTAAACCACCTCTGTTAGTCTGAAGAACTTTCTGTCTTTTGCTGTGCTAATGCTAGAATGAAGGAGAACTTTAGTTGTCGTTTCTTTTCATTCCGTGTAAAGATCTTATTTGAATGTGATGTATGGTGAAGTGATACTATGGAAGTGTCCTGATCTTTAATTCCTAGTGTTGATCTGTGTCTTTGAACAGCGTGCCACTGCTGTTTTTTTTTGTAGCCCCACCAAGCCTGCCATTCTAATGTCTCTATTCACCCATGACATGTTTTTCCTGCAACAGGGAAGAACATGCTTATGTTGAGAAATGCTGGAAAGATGTCCGAGTGGGGGACTTTGTGCAACTGCAGTGTAACGAGACCATCCCAGCTGATATCCTCCTGCTGTACTCCTCTGATCAGAACGGGATCTGTCACTTGGAAACTGCCAACCTCGATGGGGAGACCAACCTTAAACAACGACAAGTCGTGGAGGGGTTCTCCAGCCAGGTAAAGTCTGTTGAAGTGGCAGCCCATGCAGGGCTAGTTGGGGTCCATTTGCTCACCAGCTCAAGCCATGAAGAGCACCAGTTCTGATGGGCTGGTGACACTGATACAGCTATGGAAGCATTTTGCTTTGTATTGGGTCTGACTGAGGTGGGGTTAATATCCCCAGAGCAGCCTTCCCAGTGCTGTGCTTTGCAGTGGGAGCTGGGAAGGTGCTGGGAACACCCCCGTGTTGTAGGTGCTGCTGAGCGGGGCTCGCACAGCACCAGGGCTGGTTTTCCAACATTCCCCCTGCAATGGGATGGGGGGTACATGATCATGGGAGGGGACATGACTGGGACAGCTGACCCAAACTGGCCAAAGGGATTTTCCATACCATATGATGTCAGCTTAACAATAACAGCTAGAAAAAGGAGGGTGGGCAGGGGATTCTGCTTGTCCTCCAGAGCAACTGCTGCACGTTTGGAACCCTGTTGCCCAGAAGGAGGCCAGACAGTGCCTGCTGAGGGGAAGCAGAGAATAAATCTTGTTTTCTTTTCCTTCCATGTGCAGCCTTGCTTTGCTTTTCATTAAACTGCTTTTGTCTTAGCCCACGAGTTTCATCTTATTTTCTTCCCCCTGCTCCAGCTGAGAGGAGGGGAGGAAGTGATGGAGAGGCTGGGGGGGCACCTGGTGTCCAGCCAAGGTCAAACCACATCATGCTGTTGGACCTAACGCCTTGTACAGACAGCAGCAGTTTGTCCTAAAATATTTTTATCATTCTGGCACAGGGCTGGCTGTATAAAAAGGAAGATTAGCTCGGGCAGCAAATGTTTGCAGCAAACTGCATCAGCAGATGCTTAAGCAACACCACACAGTGACACTATTCAGGGCAGCAGCAAGTCTTTCCAGCCCACGCTTTGTCACGGCACGCAGTGCATCCCAGAGCAACCCACTACTACCGAGTGAATTATTTCTGCATGGAAATTGGAAGGGAGCTCATGCTGCCCCTTCCATAGTGGCCTCAGGCTTCCATACGGATTTTGCTTCTCTGTTGCAGCTGATGTTCCACTGCTCATTTTCTAGGCAGGTAGATGTATGGCAATTCAACCAGGAACTGCTCTAAGGCACACTCTGTTGTAGTGAAACAACAGAATCTCTTATTGGACTATAATAACCAGTTGAATAGGAAAATTAAGGTAAATTAAAGTGCAAAAAGCTAAATAAAAGGGAAATGTTTGGCATCACTTCAATTGTTGGCAGAGGTTCAGTTTGAATTTTTTTCAATAGGCCATATTGTTTCCTTTTTACATATGTACATTTTGACTCGTGCTTGATAAACCTGAAGTAAACAAGATAATAAGACTTCGGGAGAGTTGTACTTGTTACATATTTATCTTCTCAAACATAGCAGGGCAGCTTTTCAAATACACAGAACAAGTTGTAGCAGGTGAGGAGGAATATTTTGTTCCACTGGAATCACTCCAGCAGACAGGAAATCCAAACACCCGACGGGTTGTGTCTGTTTATTTAGCCAGTGCCATCAGGAGAATCTTACAGGGGTACTGGTGGTGGGACACAGCTTCCAGTGGGCGACCAGATTTATCAAATAAAAATACACCATTTCCATAGCTGGTTGTTATCAGGGGCTGTACTCTGGTGTCACTTGCTCTTTGTTCAAATGGAAATCACTCTGCAAGCACAGTTAGGGGTTTTCTCAGGCTGTGAATGCCATAACTTGAAGTATACCTTCTCCAGTGCTTTCCAGTGATGATTAGAGAGAGGGGTTTTTTTTAACTTAAAGATGTAGCAAAAAAACCCCCAATGAACTGGCAACTTTAATAGAAAAAAATGAAAATGCCCCATTTGTGTTACCTAGTCACAGTTTGACATGTTAGGGTTGGTATTTTTGGTTTTAGAGGAAAACGGAGTGCTCTACTCTCATACAAAATGCAAACTTTTGCTGCAGTCATTTATAATCTGAGGAAGTCTCTCATCAAATCAGAAAATCCCCACATGACAGTTTATCCTTCAGGTTGTCTATTGGTGGTTATTTTCTTTCAGCTTTGAGGTTTTGAGCTAAAAAGACCCAGTGTAGAGGTTTTATATGCCAACTTCTTCTGCATTATTTGAGCTTTGTGGTTTATGTCCTGCATAAAACTCACTCAGCTTGAATTATGTCTGTTAAGTCTGACAGGAAAGGTATATGATCTGGAGTTAGCACTTTGGTTTAGGATATGCTTAGGAATATTGAGTTCACCTCCCTGTAAAAGATTGAGAGGAAGGATTATTATTTTATTCCTTTTATGCCATTTTCTAACGCGGATTTTCAGATATCCAATTCTTGTCATCAAAAGAAAAAATCCTTCTTTGCACCTTTCTATGAAGTTTTCTCCTTTAGCAGTGGGCTATCCAGGTGCCTTTTGCATCTTCCTTTTGCATCTGTGGTAGCAATGTTTCTATCACAATGTACTGATTTTCCTGGTGAGTTTACAGAGTCGAACAAGATTCAGTGGAGATGAACAATATCTCTTAAAAGAGATTTAAAAAATAGTAGTCCACATGGGTTGGGAGGGATACAAAATGCCCTTATTCATCAAACCTTACTATGTCCACCAACTTTTTATTTTAGATAAGATTCAATACTTGCTTATATTATATATATGCATATAGTAAAAAATAGTCTATGTATTGCTCAGAAACAAAGTGATCAAGAGAGAGAAAAGAGTGTAAAAATTAAAACACAGTGAAGATAAAATTGAGACTTGAGGACTGGCAGCATAAGGAAGTCCTCTTGCAGTCTGGCAAAGTTTTTGTGAATTCCATCAAAGAATTCCCAGGATTTGCAGTTTCTGAAGTAGTCTGATCTCTGGAGGTCTCTCTGGCTGTAGGAAAAGGTAGGGATGCTGAGGAGCAGCCTTGATTTCCAGCTTTCTTAATGGGAGGAGTTAGGATTAAAGCGAGTTTCAGTTCTTATTATGGCACAGCAATAATGATTCTCTTTTTGCATTTCTCACATCACATTTTTATTACAGTTTCTTTATCTAAAATCAGAGTTCTGTGTATTTTTTGAGTTAAGAAAAAAACACCACTCAGGGCAGTAAACTACCTCTCATGCTGCTTGCTTTCTGGACTGCTTCATGCAGTCCAAAACCCAAGCCCGTTTCCTTGAACACAGGGGAAATCAAGTGAAATTGTGTGTCTCAGTTCAGCTCCAAGCTCTTTTTAAGTAGACACTTAGCCTGAAAAGTCCTGTCCTGTTTTGTTTATCCAGGCAGTTTGGATTCACTCTACTGCCTTCCTTCTTTTGTGTGGGTTGGTTGGTTTGTTCATTTTGGGGCTGGGTTGGGTTTTTTTGATATTAATCTTGCTTTTAATCTTATTTTGAATGTGATGCATTTACTCAAATGTGTGGGCTTTTATTACCAACCTGGCCGGTAATGTAGCTCTTCTAATGTATTTTTAAATCCTCATAAATCCTGGAATTATTTTCCTTTGAGCTCTCTTTTGTTGAAGGGGGCTTTTCTTTCACAAATAATTTGGCTCTCTTTTGTTGAAGGGGGCTTTTCTTTCATAAATAATTTGAACTCTTTGTTACATCCACTTTAAATGACAACATATGTTTTCACTAATTGGCATCTGGGATGTCTTGTCCAATACACAGCATCTTCTTTATGTAATTTAACCAGTTGTTAATCGGAGAGGAAAATCTCAGTTCTTTTCTCAGCTTCTTTGCTTCAGGCTGAATGAGCTAAATCTGCCTCTCCTGGTACGGCAAGTGCTCCAGTCCTCATCTATCCCAGTGGCCTCTATTTAGCTGCTCTTACTTTTTGGCATTTCAAGTACTCGTTGGATTTGCCACTCAACCTTGGTGTGTTTTCTCTTGCAGAATACTTTGTTTGAACCTGAATTTTTCCAAAGCACCATCATCTGTGAAATGCCTAACAACGATCTCAATAAATTCAAAGGGTACATGTAAGTATTTGTTCTCCATAAATGCATTTTGTATCTGAAATGTAATATTTCCCTTGGAAGAACTCGATGGAAAGAACATATTTATCTATTCTTGGAGTCAGAACCCAGTATAAAATGTAGAGTGGAATCTGTGTTTCGAGGGAAGGCAGAACCTTGAGTCTGCAGTTGCTTCACACAAACTGTTCTCACAAGGCTTCAGGTCTTTTCGGAATTCAGACATAAGCTCGTTTACATTTGACCTGAGGGTTAGGCTAGGCTAGATCTTAAATCTAAATCCTTCCTAAAGTTTAAAGAAGGTATTCAGGTGCATGGCTCTAGTTTCTTCCTATTTATGGCCACAGCGATAAGGTATTGAGGATCTTACAGATAAATCAGATTTTTTTTGTTAGTGTAAACCTTCCTATGTGAGGAAAAATCCACACCCTCTGCTCCTTATGTTCATTCTTCATTCTGGCAAAGGGAAATTTATACTAGCAAACAGCACACTGAAGGCCATTCCTTGGCTATAAGGCCAATTTATATGGCATGGCTCATATCCTAAAATTCTGTTACCCTCCAGTACAGGATAGCTCTTTCCCAAGGCTCTCTTCAGAGCAGTCCTTGGTCCGTGCTGACTCCTACACCAGACAATTGTCCCAAATACCAACTGTCCCAGATGTTCCAAATGCATGTCCCACGTTATGCAAATAATTGAACAGTGTGAATGTGCCAGTGTCCCGACCCTGGCTTTGTTCAGTTTGCTAATAGCTAATCGAGGAGTTAATGCCTCTGCACAGACAATTTGCGTCTGGAGTAGCTGCAAATGGCTAGATCCTCTTGACATGAGCAAACCAGAGGGTTCTTGCCCATTACCTTGCTTAATCTGGTTTGGAGAATTTATGCCCTGTAAGAATGATGCCTCTGCTAGCAATGACATTTCCCCTCTACAGGGGTATCTTAAAAGGGAAAAAGAGGTCAAGGTTGCATTGATCTTTGGTTGTGGTTACCAGCTTTAAGGACCACTGGGTATAACCTAAATTGGAGCAATCCTTCCAATTAGCCTGCTGTAATATGGCACAAGAGCACTGAGATGAGAGAAAAGTAGATCACGTGTGGCAAGAAAACACACACAAATGCACACCCTGAGGACCCAGGACTGCCTTTAAAATCTTCACATCTCTATTGAAAGTCTGTAACAGAAATCTCTTTTGGAAATGCTCATTATCTCACCTGCTTGGTGGAATATGGAATTATCTGCCTTTCTCTCCCCACTGCAGGGGTAGATGAAAGAATTTGCCAGGGAAAATTATTAACAGTTAGAGGAGTTTCTCTTTGGTCTGCTGTTATTTGAGCTATTGAGCTAAATTACTTGAAGCAGATTACATTTTTCTCCAAGAACCCTTAATAAATTATTGAGGGTCTATTACCTTGCTAAAAAATGGTAGCAGTAGTGACTCTGCTAAAAATGCTAAGAGAGAACTTAGTGACATCCATCTGACAAGCCTGACCACATCAAATTCTGCTCAAGGGAATGCCAGAAGGCTTCTATTAAATTGAGTTCACTAAGGCTGAATCTAGATTCCCAGAAAAACAAATTCCTGACATTATTTTTTACTATTCTACCAGCTGTAGGCTGTTGGCAGCTAAACCTTTTCACTTGTCTAGCCTGATGTCATGTCATCATGTGCATAGACACGGGACTGTGCTTAGCCCTGAGATAGCACCTAACCTTGCCCTCCATTTGAGTGATGCTGCAGCTTACTGATAAATGCAACACCAAATATCAAATACAAAGTAACAAAAGATATATAATCTAGAAAAGAAAAATATTTACTTATATTTACATAACAAAGCCGGGTGGAGTGGCTGAAGTGAAACATCTTGGCTCCAGTAAAGATCTCAGGAGGAGCCTACCAGAGTCTATCAACAAAACTGCGAGCAGAAGTCAGAGGTGAGTAACAAATTGCCTGCCTGATGGAGCACTGACCTTGTAATTTCCATTAAGCTTCCACTGGTTTGTTCTGCTAGCAGAAGGAGCTGGTGTGTCATGGGACATCTTCAGCCAGGATGCAAAGTCTTCCATCCAGTATGAGAGCAAGGAAGAGCACCTCAGCCTAGAGGCCATTCAGCTGAACAGAGGCTCACAAAGATGAGAAGCCCTTTGGTGGCTGACAGAGAGGCAGAGGCTCTTGCAGGCTGCAGTTATACTCATCTGAACCTCTGTCAGCAGGCAAACCCTGCTCAGCTCTCATCTGGATGAAGTCACATAATGTATCTTGGCCTCATTTATGAGATACTGATTCTGCCAGATAAGGTATCAAGTGAAAGCCAAACTCAGACCATGCAACCTGATATCCTTTTAAAACAGATACTTCTCTGTAACTTCATACTGGGCCTTCACAGTTTCTCATTTTCAACTTGAAACAGGCATGCACACAAAGATAAGGCTTTGCCTGCTTTTCTTTTCCTTTCTCTAGGGAGCAGCAAAATCATGAACAGATTGGTTTTAACATCGAAAGCCTCTTGCTTCGTGGATGTACAATCAGAAATACTGAAGTTGCAGTAGGAATTGTTGTATATGCAGGTAAGATGCACTTTCTCTCTAGGTAAACACAGCATTTCCCTGTAAATAACCTTAAGTAAATATGTGTATAAAAATATTGCACCACATTTGTTTTTAAGAACTGGAGCTGTGGGGGAAAATTACATGAATTTTTGAAGTAAAAGGATTAGCCATCCATCTCCAAAGCTACCAAGTCCTGTGCTGGGTCTCTAGCAAGTGATGTTATCTTTGTGTGTGTCAGATATCTTGTTATCTTCTCAATACCTTGCAAAAATATCCAGATGAGAACTTGCTAAAGTAATTCTAACTCTCAGCTCTGATCATTTTGCTAATTTCATCTGGCATAAAAGCCACATGGCTACCTTAAGGGAGGTCTCACTGGCTTCTCAGGGTAGAAACTGATGCAGCTGAAAATCTACCCAGAAAAAAAAAAATCATCAGGAAGAAATCTGTGCCAGGGGTAGTGAGAACAGCAGCTGGAGGTGACAGGAGAGGCAGCAGCAGCACAAGTTTGCGCTGACATAGACATAGTGTGGCCACGCAACCATGAATTTCATGCACTTCAGACGTGAACTGAGCAAGACAGTGGCAGTGCCCAGATCAAACGCAGCGGTGCAAGGTTCAACAGTGGGTCAGTTCATCTTTTTCTCAGCATCTTTTACCTTTGGAATATTACCAGTGCTTTTCCTCGGCAAGCACAATTTATCATGGCTTCACCAGCTGTGCCCTCTTCTGCTTCAGCTAGAATGTATCAGCTATCTGCTTTGTTTGTAGATTAAATAAATGTCAATTTAAACACAACAGTAAATGCCATTATTGGTTGCTTTCATCTTTCCAGTAGAGTTGTGTAACCTGCTTTCCATCTAATCAGCATCAAGGGCTTCAAGGCTGAGACACCTCAGAAACAACAGACATCACTATCTTGGCACGAGAGTCATTTAACTTGGATTAATCTCCACGATCCAAATTATTTACCCGAGAACTGACCATTTTATTTCACTACTGCAGAAGTGGACTCAAGATGGATAGAGCTCCCATGTGTTTCCAAAGTAGCCTTCACTTTGTTGGGTCTTTAGTTGCCTGTCTCTCTGAACACCATGGGTAAGGATGGTGCCTGCAAGACACAGGAGGAGAGACAGAGCCAATTGCTTTTTAAGTAACTACTATATAAAAATCTCAGTGGGGGTCATTCCCTGTAGAACTGGAGGAACTTGTCTTTCCTGCTCCTGCTAGGATTCCTATTTTTCTTCTCCTTACTCAAGATTTCCCAGTGTGTTCTTTTCACCACCAGCCCAGATCCCAGTGTGGATGTCTGTTAAACACTGCTTAAGCTGCTAGTAGCAAAGATTGGACTTTTAAAGCCATTCTCAAGATATGGTGTCTTTGATCTGAGTAAATCTTCAATTCCATTCCCAATTGACATCTCATTGTTATTGTCGGTATAAAAGTTTATTCTTTTTCTTCTAAAATTAGACTCACCAGCAGTCTAAGGCAGCACCAGCTTACTTTACAGGCTTCTTTGGCATTGATTATTCTCTGGCTTTTAATCACAATCTGTGACCTTTTCTGAACAATCAAGATCAGTCACTTAGTAAGATGGTACATTCTCCATTTTTATAACTCTGTTACTCCTCACACTGACTTGCTGATGGAAGCCTTTGTGAAGAGTACAGCCATCGCTTAGGGTGATTGTTGAGCCCGTGCAGTTCTCATCTCACCCAAATATGGTTATATTTTTCAGGGCTACCCAAATGTTCTACACAAAGGAAATGCACAAACCCCTCATTGCAGAGTGACAGCCAATGTTGTTTTCTCTTTGTGATAGGGACAGCATCAAGAATTATATGTTTTTCAAATAATAAATTACCAGAATGAAGTATTAGATAAGCCCATCAGCATCCAGAAATAGAGAGACAAAGTAGTAGCGGAGTGGTAGGTGAGGTACTGCGTTGCACAGAGTGTGGAACTGTGAGGATTAAAGGAGAACAAAATAGCTTATTCCTCTTGTATCTCATACTGTATTTCTTTGCAAGGTGATTTCTGGATGACAGTAGCTGTGTCCTTTTCCTGATGGTCAGCTGAATAGGAAAGTAATGACAGAGCTGATATTTGAAAAGAAATCTCTTTCCTGTATTCTTTCTGAAATAAATCCATCAACATCTTTTTGTGGGTTTTCTGGGAGGGATTAGAGGGGGTTTAATCTTGTTTTGTTTTCAGTGCAAAACATTCCATTAAGCCTGACATAAAAGCAAAGTGAGGAACAAGATTCACACAGCTGCTGGAGGAAGAGAAGCGCTGGCGGCAGTACTCTTCTGTTCCATGTCTCCTAGTGCTTAGGGTTTTTTTTTTTACTGAAGGGAAGACTTGGGGTTTGCTCTCCTTCAGCAGAACAAGGGAATATGTACACAGACATCAGTTGGGAAGGAAGGAGCACTAGCAGTATAAGCTGGTCCCACTGACATAGCTCCAGGTTGTGTAAATAATTACAGATTCACTGAAACAGGAAGCCAGGAGTCCCAGCTTTTGGGTGAATGTCCTGAACATAAGGCTGGAGAGTCATTTTCTCTCTTGCTCTCTGCCTCAATTAATAACCTTTGATGTAAACCTGGAACGAATCCGGCGGGCGTGATTGAATCACACCTAACTTCCAGCTTTTGATTCAAATCACTTCCCCTGGAGAAAGCCAAAAGGGAGTGTGGAAAATAGTCCCTCTCCCACACATCGTGCACATACAAATGAAAGCTAAATACAAGTCTTCAGGGTCTGTATTTTCAGGGAAAAAGGACTGTAGAAATAAACATAAAAGATACCATTTAATATAGCAGCAGATGGTATCCAGATATCCCAGTGTGGAGCCACAGTTTAGAAAATATTAAGAGACTAGAAAAAGCAATTTCTGCTTCTTGGCTTCTTACAGCACTCCTCTTTTCCCAGTACAAATATACCAGTTCAATTCTAATTTAGTAAGTTTTAAGGACTGGTTGTTTGGGTTGGGTTTTTTTTTATTTCTTTTCCCACTGTTTTGTTAGCACTTTACAACCACGTAGTGAACAACTAAATATCATTAATGTCTTTTGCTGATGGATCTGACATGTTGGGTTTTATTTAAGTTAATACATGAAAGTGTCTACTGACTTTTAAATAACTGCTGAAAGATATTCAGATGCAGGTTTCGGGTACCTGTATATCACCAAATCAAGTTGCTTGTGAAATAGAAAAATGTGAAATTATTGTTCTTTTTCCTTTTATTCTCAAGGAGATATGGTATTTGAATATTTATATAAACCTTGTGATCCTACTGTATTCGCTGTCTTTGGGGAAGTAAAATGTTTATGACAGCTGGAATCTGTAATGTATTGAAGGTCTTTTGTAGGCATCTAGATTTAGTTTCTGATGTCTTCTGCTATTCAGTCAAATGAGAAAATGGGCAGTAAAATTACTGAATGAACCTAGAGTCAAATTAACATTAGTCATGAGCATCCTGCTCTTGTTTAGTGAGAGAGGGAAAAAATAATAATAAAAAAAACCCCACCTTACAAGATACTACAGCAACCTGATGATATCAATTTGTGCTTTGAAGGTCATGAAACTAAGGCCATGCTGAACAACAACGGTCCTCGTTACAAGCGCAGCAAGATAGAGCGACGGATGAATACGGATATTTTCTTATGTGTGGGACTCCTGTTCATGATGTGTCTTGTTGGAGCTATAGGTACGAAGCACTGACAGAAGTCTTCTTCTGTTTCATTGCTTTTTATTCCTAAATGGTGGTTAGAATTGATCTTCTAGACACGAATGAGGTCAGATCTTGAGCTGAATGCTCTAGAGGTGTTTGGGTTCTTGGTCTTTGCAATACACCAAGGGCAAATCTGAGCAATTCAGGTGGAAGAAAACTCATAACCATGGCTATAAATACATCAGGTAAGACCCATCTACAACATGGTAAAATCTTTGCAAAGCAAGCAAGTGAAAGCCGTTGGTTAATGTCTTAGAGGAGTTAGTACTTGCCAACTGAAAGCTGCTTCCTGAGTGGATGTTTGGTCCCTGTGTGTAACAACAAAAGAAAGGATGTAGGTTTACCTTCTTTTCAGTAACATCTTCCTCCATCACTCCTCATTGCTCTGTATCTTCCTCATCGCTCCTCTTCAGGGGTGATGCTAGCCAGAGCCACCCACCTGACAACCCTGGAGCTGCAGATCACTACATTTACAGGCTCCACAGTTACCTTCCTTCTCCAAAGCCTCTTTACAGCAGGCTGTGAGATGGCTTAATTGTTTAAGTAGGAAGAACTTGCCTTTTCCTGGGGTCCTTGCAAGCGAGCACACTTGAATTGGGGTTAGCGGATTAGAATTTACTAGACTGCTAATCTCAAAAATATCACCTTCCTGCAAGTAAGCACCTGCTTGTCTTCCAGTTCTGACTGCACCGTGTCCCAGGCAGGTCAGGACTGATAGGATCTCATAATGCTGAAGAAAAGGCCAAATTTTAAGCCCACTTAAATGTTAAGCCCATTCGGTGACTTCTGAATGGGTCACTGCTTTAGAGAGATAACGGGAGATCCCATGAGCATTTTGTGTTCAAAGCCTCTTTTCTTTTTCATCTATTCCATCTCAGTAATAACTTGATTCTTCACTGTGAGGATGGTGAGACACTGGAACAGGTTGCCCAGAGAAGCTGTTGATGCCCCATCCCTGGAAGTGTTTAAGGCCAGGTTGGATGGGGCTTTGAGCAACCTGCTGTAGTGGGAGGTGCCCCTGCCTGTGGCAGAGGGGTTGGAAGGAGAAGATCTTTAAGGTCTCTTCCAACCCAAACCATTCTATGAGTGGTGCTACTGCTCTGATTTAGTTTTGTAGCTACAAAGTCAAATCTTGTGGCCCTGTCAAGTATTCATGAATCTTCCCTGGAGGCATGTGATGTGACACACCAGCCAGTCAGCAGCGTAAGGGCCATCCAAAAGAGATGGAAAATTGAACTGGCTTAATCACTCTTTTAATTTTACTGTGTCATGTTGCAGCAGGCATTTTGGCACAGAAATGGGATTTCAGTTTGACAACTGAGCTCTGTGTGAGGGAGCAAGAGACTTTATTTCATTGTTCCCTGGCTCCCTTTGTGTAGATTTGGACACTTGTCTTTGTCTAGTGTGTAGGGGCCCTTGAGTAATAAAGTCCTTTGATTTAAAGTTTAAAGTAGTCTCAGATGAAAATAAAAAAAACAATATTTAAAAAAAAACCCCACAATTTATCTGCTCAAGTTTAAAAAATGTATACAGGTATATAAAAAGTGTTCATAGTCATGAAAGATTGAAAACAGTAAGTCCATTAGTTTTCATCCATTCAACATGTTCTTCTATAGCTCTGTAGAATCATAAAATTATTATGGTTGGAAAGGACCTCTGGGATCATCAAGTCCAACCTTCACCCCAGCATCTCTCTGTCCACGAGCCCATGGCCTCAAGTGCTACATCTACTCATTTTTTAAACCCCTCCAGGGACGGTAACTCCACCCCCTCCCTGGGCAGCCTGTCCAGTGCCCAACCACTCTCTCAGGGAAGAATTTCTTCCCAATATCCACTCTAAACCTCCCTTGATGCAACCTGAGGCCATTTCCTCTAATTTTATCATTAGTAATTTGGGAGAAGAGACAACACCAGCCTTGCTACAACCCCCTTTCAGGCAGTTGTAGAGAGCAATAAGGTCTCCTCTCAGTCTCCTCTTCTCTACCATGAGTTTTGCTATGCAGCATTATCTGAACATAGGATTCTAGGAAGAAGTACCATTGGTGAATCAGTTACCAGTTTTTTCCTGCACACAGTGAAAAACTGAGGCAAGAAGTGCCTTGTAGAGCATAGCTGTCCTTGCTCAGATGTGCTTGTGGCCTCTAGCAGTCAGAAAATATTGCTGAAATAATTTGAATTTCTTTGGCAGTATTTTAGTAGGCAGATGCTGCAAAACAACTGCTGACTTAACTGGTGCTAACAGAAGTTTTATCAGAGCTGGACATCCAAAGTGGGCTAATAGAGGTTGTTGGCATCTGGAGCAATGATGCGATGGAGGAAATGGGGCAGTTTGTCCTAGACCTGTGTGAAGCTTCTGATGCTGTAAATTTAGTGACATCCTTGAGCAAAGTTTATTTCAGTGTGGAAGGTGATAAAGTAACTTCGATGGGATGTTGTTAAGTCCTGAAATGGAGGCTTTGTTGTAGTAGTGGAATGTTTACTGATACTTAAGACACGGGGGGAAGAAGCAGTTTTGGGGGATGACTTCACTGGAGGGAATGTAAAAACAAGCTGCCCAGCCTGAATTGTAGAGGGATTGTCAACTCTAGCAAAGACAGGTGGCCAGGAAGGATAAGAAAGAAAGGTTATAAGGTTTCTTTCTGTTAGAAAGAGGAAGGGGGTCTTCAGCACTGAGGTTTTCGAGGTAGGTGGTAGAGATGGACCTAGCATCAAGCTGCGTGGGCTGAGGAAAGATCTGTGCAGAGCTGAGAGCCGTGGGGGACCCCTGCTGAAGAAGAGATGAATAAAAATATCCATGACCACTCATTTCTTACTAGCATATCATTTATATGCAAGTGCCACAGAGCTCTGCATAGACTTTGCATTCTCCAACTGATTTACAGCTTTGCTCAGGAACTGTAGCTTTGGAAAGGTTCATTCTTTTTAATTAGCAGAGAGGTCCAGAGCTGCAAATTTCAGAAGTCTTGTCAATCACCTTCCTGCTCAGCACATTTCAATGTTTATATCATTCCTACAGGGCATGGCATTTGGACAGGAATCTTCTCAGAGCACCCACCTTATGATGTCCCAGTTGAAAATGGCCATTTTCTGTCTCCCGTTCTCGCCGGTTTCTACATGTTCTTGACAATGATCATCCTGTTGCAGGTAAAAGACAAAAACATCTCTAACCTCCGAGGAAGAAGCTATTCAAAACTGAGTATAATCACTAATGAGCAATTAATATCAGCTAGCAGTTGTGCAGGACCTTCGTAATCCTATTTGAAAATACTGCTAGGAGTGTTTCAAAGCACCCAAGTGTGAAATAATGTATCTGTTTGGGTTTTTTTTTTCCTCCCTCTGTCTTTCTTGCTTTCTTTCTAACCGCAGATTTTTCTTGCTTGCTGTAGAAACCCCACAAGGATATAGACAGAAAGGTTGTGTATTATATGTTTAAATAGCTCCAGAATCTGTGGCATATGCACTGAAGAGGATGTTTACATCCAACTGTCAGCTTCACTTCTTTTTTTTTTTCCCCTGCCTATGCTCAGAATGCCAAAATAAGAATACCACTTAATATCTCAGGAAAAGAGTGAAGCAAAAAATGTCATTTTTACCAGTGGGGACTAATAACCAGGTATGGTTTGGCTGGTTTAGGAAAGAAGCTAAATTAGAAGGAGGATGCTTGTATATCGTAAGCCTTAATTGGGAGAGAACATTTTAAGGGATGGGAGAAAAAATTCATGTTTACTTTTCAGATTTCTTGATGAAACTACTGAGATCTAAGTGGACAGAATTTATTTAATATGAATGAAATGTGAAGATAACTTTCAGAGATTCCTTGGGGATTACTCTTCATTACTGAAACAGAATATTTGTGTGTCTTAAGAATTCATTATTATTTCAGGGCAGGGAAGCTAGTGGGGGGAAGAGTTGTGTGCAAAGTGATTGCTTGTGAAACTTTTGTACGTTAAGAGCTAGTCTGTGCTCTTTCAGTTTCAGGAGGGTAAAAGCAAGCATGCTCCTGACTCCAGAAAATGTGTAACCTCTGAAAGACCAATCCTTGTGTTGGTATTCTAGGATTTTTTTTCTTCAGTCTGTCACTTATTGTCCCCATTTACCCGTTGCTGCTGTGTGCAGGATTCCCACCCTCCCCTCCCCCCTGAACTATAATTATTCCACCCTACATCTCTAGGAACAACTGTTCCATTGAGAATTGTTAGCATACCTGTGCCAGGACACTGCTGACAGAAAGCAGTAAGACTTGTCTCACCCCTCACTGAGAATTTTAACTCTCTTTCAGGTTTTGATCCCCATTTCTCTTTATGTGTCCATTGAGTTGGTCAAGTTGGGCCAAGTCTTCTTAATTCACAGTGACATTGACCTGTACGATGAAGAAGCCGATTTGCCCATACAGTGCCGTGCCCTGAATATTACAGAAGATCTTGGACAAATCCAGTATATCTTCTCAGACAAAACTGGGACGCTAACAGAAAACAAAATGGTATTCCGGCGCTGTACTGTCGATGGCATTGAGTTTTCACATCAGGAAAATGGTGAGAGACACTTTTTAGACATGATTTTCTGTCTGAGCAACCAAATGTTATTAATTTACATATTAATTTGTAAACCTACTGAGTGAATGTTGAGCTTTGTGAATTAGTCTCCACTTTGTGAGGGACTCCTGTTATGGAGCTTCCTGAAAGGGAAGGTGTCTTAAATGATTCAGAAATCACAGTGAAGAAGTTTTCTGGATCCCTCTGCAGGCATCTCAGGCTTTGTCCTGCTTTCAGTAGCCACTCCAGCATTCATAGAGAGCATTTTCTGTTTCATCTCTAAACAAATACCAGCCAACCCTTTTTAAGCTCATAAACAGAAACGAGTTAGTAATTAAACTTAGTGGATCCTATCACCTGTGATATGCAAAGTACAGCTACACATTTTCTTGAGTCAGCCTTAGCTGCAGTCCATATCTGAAGCCTCTTGGCATTCAGTGCTCTGAATCTGGGGGGTTGACTCAAGCCCATTCTTGGTCGCTACTTTCTCTCTCTGCAAAGGGTTTAACTAAGATGACAAATAGCTGCCAAAAAGGTGTTTGTGCTTTGTGACAGAAAACATTAGCAAATTTGTGACTTACTATTTTTCACTCTCCTGCTCCAGTCAGCTGCAAAATGCAGCTGAAGAGACGAGGCATAAGCAGAAGTCTGTAGCAGGGACTGATGGCTTTGAAAACACACGTTTCTGTTTTCTTACATTAATAAGGATTGGAGGTTGGAAGTTGCCAGGAACTGAAGTGGATAGTGAAGTTTTTCTGGTGCTGGCTTTGGAGCTGGTTTAGCTTTGGTTTAGTTCATTTCAGTTTTTTAACCAGCCAAGGGATTCCGTCCCAAGCAATGCGAAGAAACAGAAGGAATAAGGTTTCATTTTCTCTTTTTACAGCCAAGCGTCTGGAAACCCACAAAGAGTTGGATTTAGACGATGAGGACTTTGCAAAACTTCAACACTTCACTCTTCCACCCATTAATATTGAGAGATCACCTACTTACAAGCAGAGGACCATGAGACCTTTAAGGAGGTGCCAGAGTGCGAGGGCTCATTTTCAGGGCCATACAAGGAACAGGTCACTCGGTCGTCGTGACAGCAGCCAGTCTCAGGTGGCATTCAGCAGTACCATTGTGAGTATGAACAGGCTGAGCTAACGCGATTTAAGTTCTCCTTACTGTTGTATTTCGTGGTGGGACACTAACAGGTGGACTGGAGAAATCCAGCTACGAGTGGGAAGGGGAAGACAGAGCACTGGGGTCCTCGCTTGGAGTGTGCAGGTTGCAGTGCACTGGGGGCTAAATGAGGCTTTGGGAATCTGGGTCACTGCATCAAAGACTACAGCAGAAGACTCAAACTGGAGGCCCGTGGGCAGTGGTGCTCCCCATGGATCAGTACTAGGTCCAGTTTTGTTCAACGACCTAGATGAGGGGATGGAGTGTACCCTCAACCAGTTTGCTGTTGATGTGGAACTGGGAGGGGTGGCTGACACACTGGCAGGCTGTGCTGCCATCCAACATATCTGGACAGGCTGGAGAGCTGGGCGAAGGTGAACCTCATGCGGTTCAATAAGGACAAGTGTAGAGTCCTGCATCTGGGGAGGAACAGCACCAGGCACTGGTACAGGCTGGGTGTTGTCCTCCTGGGAAGCAGCCCCATGAAGAAAGATCTTGGAGTACTGGTGGCTAGCAAGTTCTCCATGGGACAGCAATGGACCCTTGGGGCCAGAAAGGCCAATGGTGGCCTGGGCAACATTAGACAACTGGGTCCAGCAGGTGCAGGGAGGTTCTCCTCCCCCT
>VWZY01008590.1:131583-145059 GCA_013399075.1 Chloroceryle aenea | reverse complement strand
TCCAGAGGTCCCTTCCAGCCCCTACTATTTTGTGATTCTACGAATCGGAGCACACAGGAGAGTTTTGTGCAGGCTGCTTGAAAGGAGGAGGAGATGTGAATTTGGGGGCCACGTGTTGAAGCTGTGGTTCATAACAGCAAGAGATTCTTTGCAGTAATAGGAATGAGCTTTCTGTACTGTTCTGACACACCAACATGCAAGGGAAAATGAGGTGGGGATTCTGGGCTAGGATTGTGCAAGAGGAGCTAGGGACGTGGGTCTGGAGCCTGGCTTTGAAGAAACAGGAGGCACAGGTCCTCATGGGAGATGGTGTCTGGGCAGGGGGTATGTATTTGAAGCCTAGAGTTTGAATATAGCTCAGAAAGCCCCAAACTGCTTCTGCTGTCCCACTGCCACATACCACCTCTGTTACAGTTCAGCCACCCCCGTGCAGCGCGCCCAAGCTGAGCTCCCCAGAGCAGTTCTGGGAGTTTGTTACTGTGTCAGCAGAGAGGTGCTTCATTTTCCAAGGCAGAAAAAAAGAGCAGCACTTTTCACAAAGAATATAAAAATTAAGCTAACAGGGCTTATCAGAATAAGGTCTTAAACCTTGCAAGCATCTACGAGATGCTGAAGAGCTTTGTGCTCTTCAAGTAGTGAGGTGGCCTCTGCCTCACCTAGAGTACTGACTTGGAAGTACATGTTGTCTTCATTGCTATTCTAGGAAAATCTTAGACTGATGAATTTTAGATCTGAAACTTCCCCTGAAAATCTAACACAGGCTAATTAAAATCAGACTGTTCTTTTCTTTAAAGTTTTCTGACAGAAATGTCAGACATGGCTTTTGTGGACTCTAGGGGAAGGTCAAACACTTACAAAATTAGAATTCCAATTAAATGGCTGGAAAACCCTTCTAAATCTTGGTTTAAAAAAAATAAAATAAATACATAATTCTCTGAACTTTATTTTCTGCTGTTGTTCTTGGCAGAGTTTTTGACTTGCTGACATTATTTTTTTTTTGGAGGATGTGAGTTTAAGTCCATTCTAAGATCTTACTTGCCTCATTCTGTTCCTCTGTCACGTAGTAGGTATCAGTCAGTACCCCTTCCGTTCTTGGAACATGGGAGTTTTGTTGGTTGTTACCTCAGCATCTTCTGACCCAGTCCTTGTGAGAGGTTGAGAAGGGCTCCATGGGCCCTTGAGAATCCACACTTTTGAAGTGTGTTGTGGAAATAACCAGCCTTGGCTACTAATAGGTGGCACTCTATTTGCATAAATGGTTTAACCTCCATGACAAATATGAAGATGTAGTAAAATGGAGACACTTAGACATTACTCAGAGCCCATCCTGTGTATTGATATCCTTCAGATGATGCATAGCAGTATCTTTCTCTACCAGACAATACCCACATAGTAAAATAAGGGTGATAAAATTTTCTGTGTCTGTGGTTCCTGCCCTTTGGAACTTCTGTCACCGTGTCTGATGCATTGGTACTTTGCTACGTATCTGGAGCATCTCAAGTACTCCACTTATACAGATGCTTTATGAGCCTGAAGGTATCTCAAAGTTTCTTAAGAAAAATATATCTTTGAACAATGTGGATGAAGACACAAATACTGCTGTTTAACTTGATTAATTTAAGGCCTGCAGAGTTCTTGGGCTGAGCTGTTCTGCTAAAATCAAAGCATTGAAGTATCCAGGGGCAGTCAGTGATTGTCAAACACGACCCTCACTATGGAACTCTGGAGACTCAGCTTCTGCAGATCAGCAAAATGTGAGGCAAAAAGAAATGCTTTACATAAGAAACAATGTGAAGTCCAAAGGCGTTGTACAATTCAGTGGGTTTGGCTTTTTTTGTTCATAAAATCAAGTTTCCAAGGGTTGTTGTCAGCCACGTGAAAAATATTCATGAAAATTGGCAGCTTCAGCTGATAGTAAAATTGAAGAACCTTTGAAGACACAGTGGTTTTTGGGTAAGGGTTATCCAGCATCTGCTGTGAGCACCTGTATGTCAGAGCTCTTGCCAAGAAAAGAATTTTAAAGCAAGGGGAGTCAACATTGCACTATCCTATAACATGTAAAGAGTTTAATTGGGAAGTGACAAGAGATAATAATTTACAAATGTCAAATTTATACGCCAGCAGTTTGTAAAGGGCAGTTATCTGTGCAGTGATCACAAAATGTCCTTACTCTCCATCAGCCTTACAAGAAATGGTGATAAGCAGGTCACATATGGTATTTTAAGCACATTTAAAGAGTGGTAATTGATTGTACCCACAAATCAGCATGTTTGAACTTGGTCTTAGGAATTAGGAATTAGCAATTAGGAAGCTCTGCAGCTACAGGATGTATTTCAGCCTGCCCAGTTGCCAGAGTGTTCTCTGATTGACAAGTTTTGATGCTTTGCTGAAATCTGAGCAGCTCTTATCAATTAACATGTTCATTTCAGTGTGTCCCTGAGATAGAGGTGAGGATGATGGGTTTTTCATGGCATTTGATAAAGTTAATTAGACTGGAGCCTGCAGATCCTAGAAGAATAACTAAGTAACTTTGCTTGTGTTTTCTGCAGTAAAAATAACACAGGTATGATTCAGTCTAACTCCTAGGGCTTACCCTCTGGTTTTGCTCCTTCCAGTATTTTTGTTTGTAGTCTTCGTGGTTCGTGGCAGTTTGTGGAGCCTCTTTACACACCATTGATGCAGTTAATCAGAAATTATCACCTCCCTTGATTTGTATTTTGTTTATGCAGCCCAGGATACCGTTATCCCTCTTTGCTGCAAGGGCACGCTGCTGGTTCATGTTCACCTCAGAGTCCACCAGGACCCCCAGGTCCTTCTCTACTGAGCTGTTCTCGAGCTGCATATATTGGTGCCTGGGGCTGTTCCTCCCCAGATGCAGGACTTTTTACTTCTCTTGTCAAACTTCATAATCTACGTGTCCACCCCTTTCTTCAGCCTGTCAAAGTCCCGCTGGATGACCCTCTAGCGTATCGGCCACTCGTCCCATGTCAAACAGGACTGGACCCTGGGGTGCACCACTGGCCTACAGTCACTGTTTTTCAGTCCACCTCACTGCCTCCTTGTCCAGCCCATCCATCAGCAGCTTGTCTATGGGGACCTTACAGGGGACAGTGTAGAAGGCCTTACTGAAGTCTGGACAAAAAATATCCACTGCTCATGAACATGTCCATATGTCCATATCTAACATATGTAATGCAGTTGGAAAAATAACTTTTACCTGTTCTGTCACACCTCCTGTGAAAACAGAAACTGATTTTCATCTCTGGAGAGACAGCTCTCATCCCGACTGGTGGACACCATCTCATTTTAAAATCTAGAAGGTGGCACTGGCCAACTTCCTAGTTTCTCTGGGTACCTCAGAAGAAGATAGAGCCAACATACTTTATTAATCTGTTTCCTTCTGGCTGCTGCAGCTTCTCAGAGGGAAAAAAGAATGGATTATAAAGCAGTAGAGCTACGGTTGACAGAAGGGGACCTTGAAGTCCTTACGAGAACTTTAAAATAGTACAAAAAAGTACAAAATGATAAGCAAATTTGGAACAAGATAGAGCTTTAACATTTACTCTTTCTACATTTAGGTGTTCTTATGAATTAAGATTGTGACAACACATTTCCTTCTAGATGTCATAATTCCAATACCTACTGCCTTTCTTTTAAGAGCATTTTGTGAAGATTTCAATTGTCCTGTTCTTATCAGGCTTTAGTGTCATACTATCAATACAATACTATCAAATTAATGCAGAAATCTTAACAGCCCAATGGCACCAGCCATTTTACATCGTCAGCATTTGCACAAACAAAATTGCTAATGTTGAAAAGGAGGCAAATTTAACCGATCATCATCATTAGTGCTGGTTTGTTTAATTATCTTTTTAGTTGTTTGTTTTTATGTATATTCAGATGGTCAATGAACAGACTTATTTGTCTGAATTTTTTGGTTATCTCCTGAAGTTCCATAAGGCTGGAAATTCAGGTCAGCCTTATTTTAACTGAATGTAAAAAAGAAAATGAGAAAAGCTTTTCTGATTTTTTTTTTTTTTTTGTATTATTTTGTTTTTAAAACCTGCCTCTGAGGTTAAAATTGATGTGATGATTTTTGTGCTTTGCCAGAGGAAAATTTTGATTTCAGGAAGTTTCTACAAAAGTGGAATATCCGTTGTTGGTTTTGGTATGAACTAGAGGCATGTATCAAGGGTGTAGACCTTGGAGTGCTGGTGGACAACAAGTTCTCCATGGGACAGCAACGGGCCCTTGGGGTCAGAAAGGCCAATGGCAGCCTGGGCAGCATTAGACAACTGGGTCCAGCAGGTGCAGGGAGGTTCTCCTCCCCCTCTACTCTGCTCTGGTGAGACCACACCTGGAAGACTGTGTCCAGTTTGGGGCTCTCCAGTTTTAGAGAGACAGGGATCTACTGGAGAGAGTCCAGTGGAGGCTACAAGGATGATGAAGGGACTTGAGCATCTCCCCTGTGAAGAAAGACTGAGGGACCTGGGGCTGTTGAGTCAGGAGAGGAGAAGCCTGGGAGGGGACCTTATGAATGTCTGTAAATATCTGCAGGGTGGGGGTCACATGGAAGGGGCCAGGCTCTTTTCTGGAGTGCCCAGCAATAGGACAAGGAGCAATGGGTATGAACTTGAGCATAGAAGGTTCCACCTCAAGATGAGGAGGAACTTCTTCACTGTGAGGGTGACAAAGCCCGGCCCAGGCTGCCCAGAGAGGTGGTGGAGGCTCCTGCTCTGGAGACTTTCCAGCCCCCCCTGGATCTGTTCCTGTGTGGGCTGCCCTGGGTGACCCTGCTGTGGCAGGGGGCTTGGACTCCATGATCTCCAGAGGTCCGTTCCAACCTCTACCATTCTGTGATTCTATGAATATAGGGTAGGATGATAATGGATGATAATGGATAGGAGAGGTTGAGATCCACATGTAATAATGGGTGGGTCATGAGATTCAGTGTAATTGTGGTAATGCATAAGGAAATTATATAAATAGCTGGGCAAACAGTGAGTTTCTAATCTTTCACATATTGAATTTAATCTTATTCCCATCATAACTGTTTAGACCATTGTGTCTGCTCATGTGTGTTCTTCATCCAAAGTGTCCAGACAGGCTCTTTGGGATGCCATACGGACAAGGTACAGTTTTGGCGACAGGGAGAGCTGCTCAGAGACTGACTCTGCTGCTGTGCAGGATTGTGAAAGGGTTTCTAAAGAATCACAGGATGGTAGGGGTTGGAAGGGACCTCCGAAGATCATCAAGTCCAAGCCCCCTTCCAGAAACTAGAGCAGCTTACACAGAAATGCAGCCAGACCAGTCTTGAAAGTCTCCAGAGGAGGAGACTCCCCAGCCTCTCTGGGGAGTCTGTTCCAGTGCTCTACAGCCCTTACAGTGAAGAGGTTCTTCCTCATGTTGAGGTGGAACTTCCTGTGCTCCCACTTGAATCCATTGCCCCTCATCCTGTCACAAGGCACAAGTGCAAAGAGTTTGTTCCTACCTTCTTGATGCCCAGCCCTTATCAACTTCTAGACATTAGTTAAATCCCCAAATGAATGACCACTTTAGCTTTTCAGCTTCTGATTCCTTTTATGAGACCTGAGAAGATAACTGAACGATCACACTCAGTATATATGAAATGAAGGACTGCACCTGTACTTAAAGCATTTCCCCATATGTAAAACCAAAAACCATGAACACACTGAGCCAGAGGAACCGGAGCCTCCTGCACCTCAGGAATTTACATCTTTGATTTCAAATGAGTTCTGTGCTGCAAAGTGAGCAGTAGATTTATTTGCAATTAGGAGGACGATTGCTATTCACTTTAGCAAGCAGGAGTTATGTTGCAGTATTCGGCTCGGCACAACACAGCCCTGAAGGTGGTTGGTTGGCTTCTGTTGCCTGCTTAGGGAACTGAGGAAAACTCTGTCAGATTAAAGGAAGAGAGTCTAATAGCTGAGATGAACTAGAAAGCAGCAAAATCACTTTGGCAGCTCCTTAAAGAAAGCATCCAAAAGCATTGGCTCACAGGAAGGTGTCTTTTAAATTTGGAAGCTTTTGGAAGTTAAATATGGCCCTGAATTAAATCCAAGCCAGGTTCTGCTAACATGCCATTTCTATTAAAAGTAATTCTCCCATAGCCGTACACCAAATTAAATTGTAGGTAACTGACATTGTTAAGTAGTTTGGCTTGCAAATTTCAGTTTGATTAGAAAGAGCATGGTAGTAAAATTACAGTAACATTGCAGGAACAAATTATGTATGCACCTATTTATTTATTTATTTATTGTAAAACCCGAGGCAGAATGGTTTGAGGCAGCTTCTCTTTCTGCGTGGAAATCAAAATTACTCTGGAAACAAAAGAGTGATAGTGCTGTAACCAAGCCATTAACACAAATATATTCTTCCTTGAAATAACAGTCAGCTCCCACACCGAAATGGGAGATCCCAAGTCCACTTTCTTCTGGAATGCCCTTCAATTCAGCCGTCAGCAGTTTCAAAGTTGGGGGAAACAGTAAAGATTATTCTTGATTGCTAGTAGATCTCAAAAGAAAAGTCTGAAATCATCTATTTCAAGATGCATTTCCTTCTTGTGATCTAATTATACAGCTTTTAGAAACATATCTCTTTTTTTTCCCTAGATGTTAAATACAAAATGCCTTAAATACATATTTATACATATTTTATACCTTATGTATATTATACCTTATATAAGGTATAATATATATATATATATATAACTCCAGCTGTAAAGTCACTAAGAGGCAAGTAGCAGTTATCCAGTTGATAGTTCTTCCTTGAGGACAAAGGTGAATGGGAATAACCCTCATTAATTAATTTCTCTTCCAGGAAAAGGATGTGACTCCTGATAGCAGGCTGCTGAGGCGAGTGAGAGAAGCTGCACTCCAGACTGAAAATCTTTCTCCTTTTATACACACAAAGACTTCCACGTCCCTTACTGACTTTTTTCTTGCCCTTGCTATCTGCAATACAGTCCTGGTTTCCACAGCTACTGAGCCAAGACAAAGGGTAATCTAACTTTAAGTCTCCAAATAAAATTGATTATGCTTCCACTTAACAGGATAGAGCAGCTTTCAGTGAAATCTGAAATGGTGACAAATAGTTTGTTTGGGAGTTCTCTACTTCTTTTACCTTTTGTGTAATATGTAGTTTCCCTGCCTGTGGAGTTTCCCCTCCCTCCCTAAGTTTCTCTTCCTTCCTAACATGGCTTTTTACAATTGATGAATAGCTATGGCTATCACAATATCTGCACTTTTTCTTTTAGCTTTTGTATTTTATATGCTCTGAGGAGCGTGTCGAACATACTGGGTTTTCACTGGTCTTTGTTGACAGAGTGGCTCAATTCCATCACTGCTTCAGAGGCAGAGAGATAAATCACCACTAAATTTGGATGCCAGCTCACCTATGACTCTTCTACCAAATTCTTAGATAGGGCAATAAAGAAAAAAAAAATATTTCTAATTATAATCATTTAAATAGAGAAAAATGTATTGAGGTTTTGAAAAGTGTTTCTCATGGTTTACATTTATTTAATGTTAACCACAAGTTTTCTCATATTTCTAGGTCACAGTCCCACCACCAATAAAACCTTCAGGAATCACCTTGGAGAAGATCCATCAGATATTTCAACGGCTAAAATCAGCCAGACTTAGTCAGTCTTTTTCATCATCTCAGTCCAGTGCAGAGCTAGGCGCTGGCTTCAGCGCAAAAAACACCGAGGAGCATCTGGCTGCGGTGGATTGCTGTGGCAATGTCGACGACTGCTGTGCCAGCGGTAGAGGCGATGAGCTCCAGGGCAAAGGCAGCACAGATATTGGTAGCGCTTCTTTGGACGAGGTCTTTAAATCGGTGACTGACGGTTCTTTGCCAGCAGACTTCTGTTACGAGGCCGAGAGCCCAGATGAGGCAGCGCTTGTCTATGCTGCCCAGGCATACAGCTTTACTTTAGTGTCACGAACTCCCGAAGAGGTGACAGTGCGGTTGCCACAAGGCACGCTCCTGACTTTTGAGATTCTCTACACTTTGGCATTTGACTCTGTAAGAAAAAGGATGTCTGTAGTGGTGAGACACCCCCTGACCAAGGAGATCGTTGTCTACACAAAAGGAGCCGACTCTGTTATAATGGACTTGCTGGAAGACTCTGCCAAAGGTAATTAGCCAATCAGCTATTTCTTTTGTATCTCCTATAAAAAAGCACAAGAAGTTTACTGTACTCTTTTCTGTAGGAAATATTATATCTAGGCATTAGAAATATATGGACGATATATATATTAGAAATATATAGGCTGGGGACTGACATGTTAGAGAGCAGCTCTGGAGAAAGGGACCTGAGGTCCTGGTGGGCAGCAGGGTGACCATGAGCCAGCAATGGCCCTCGTGGCCAGGAAGGCCAGTGGCAGCCTGGGGTGGATTCGAAGGGCTGTGGTTGGTAGGTGGAGAGAGGTTCTCCTCCCCCTCTGCTCTGCCCTGCTGAGGCCTCATCTGGAATGTTGGGTCCAGTTCTGGGCCCATCAGTTTAAGGAGGACAGGGAACTGCTGGAAAGAGTCCAGTGCAGAGCCAGAGAGATGATGCAGGGAGTGGAACATCTTCCTGCTGAGGAAAGGCTGAGGGAGCTGGGGCTCTTCAGCCTGGAGCAGAGTAGACTGAGGGGTGACCTCATGGATGGTTATAAAGATGGACAGGGTGAGTGTCAGGAGGCTGGAGCCAGGCTCTGCTCAGGGACATCCAGTACAGGACACGAGGCAATGGGTGCAGCTGGAGCATGGGAGGTTCAGTGGAAACAACGGATGCAAGCTGGAGCATAAGAGGTTCTGTAGAAACATAAGGAAAAACTTTTTCATTGTGAGGTTGACAGAGCCTGGAACAGGCTACCCAGGGAGGTTGTGGAGTCTCCTCCTCTGGACACATTCCAAACCCACCTGGATCTGTTCATGTGTGAGCTGCTCTAGGTGATCATGCTCTGGCAGTGGGGTTGGACTCGATGATCTTTCTTGGACCCTTCCAATTCTTAACATTCTGAGATCCTGCGCAATGTAAGAATTAAACTTTCCCTAGTGTTACCCTTGCAGATCAGAACCAAGGTGTTTATTTAACCTGAGTAGTGCTTAGAATATGGAATGGGCTCATTAAAATTCACTGACAACGCTAACCCGTGTGGATTGTGTACTCTGCAATAATAACTGCCATGAGGGCCTGACCATTGTATTTCAGTTTGTCAGCAAATGCTATAAAATTAACAAACAAAAAAACCCAAGAAATGTTATCTTAAAACAAGGATCTGGAGCAAGATGTAGCGTACGTGCAGCCAACACTTTTAAAAGAATTGCTATTATACTGGAATCCCATTTTCTCTAATGCCCACTCTTTTTTAATCTTAGGCCATTAGGTCTACAATGATCTGTGCTTAAAATATGGAATCTTTTCCTTGTATTTCACAGCTGAGACTGGTGCAGAGAAGAGATTGAAAAGAATAAAAGAAAAAACACAGAAGCATCTGGACTACTATGCCCGTGATGGCCTAAGAACTCTGTGCATAGCAAAGAAGGTAGGGGGGAGTCAGCCTCATATTGTTTGCAGCTTTGCTCTCTACATGTCAATAGATTTGTTGGAAAAATGTAATGGCTGTAAGTCTTTCTGCTTCAGAGAACAAGCCAGACACAGCCCATCCTTTTTGTCCCTCTATTTGCTTGCTCTGCGGTCTTTTTTTTTTCCTTCATGTGAGCAGATGATAGATTTTTAGTCAGCCTCAAAACATTCATTTCTGTTTCTCTTATGGTAACTCTAGCTGACCTTCTCTACAGTGATTCCAAGCAAGAAGTAAAAAGTCCACAGAGGAGCCAACCTTTTTCTGGTTTGGTTTGTATTCAACTTTCAAAAAGCTTGCCCTCAGCTTGGGTTAGTACATCTTAGCCTGGTACATTAATACAGAAATTGTCTGTGTGCAACAAATAGGTCGTATCTGAGCTCTGGAGAAATGTAGAGCAACCTTCAGAAACTGTGTGTTCCAGTTCAGAGTCCCAGCTGTGTGTGATCGAGAGTTTCTCTAGGTCATGGCTTTATGTCTCCGCTGTAGGCCATTTATATAAACAGGAAGGCAGGTCTATTTTTCTTATTAATACTAGTTCTTCCAATCTGCTCTTGGAAAAAATTGGTGTTATTTTCAAGACGACACAGTGCTGTACCAGCCTGGATGGGAGTTAAGTCTCTACGATCCAGAAAGTTGGCATTTTTCTCTTATTTAAGGTTAAAATGAGCTCTGTTTAAATTGTGTTATGCAGGTCTTGAAGGAAGATGACTTTCAAAAATGGGCCAGTTTTCGTCAGGAGGCAGAAGCTGCAATTGACAACAGAGATGAGCTGTTAATGGAGACAGCACAGCATCTGGAGACCAAACTCACCTTGCTTGGTAGCTAAAAATAAGAATTGTCATTGCGTGAAGTATCACTTGCTCTCCTGTGATATTCTTGGCAGTCAGACAGACAACAGCTTATACTAATTTATATCAACGAGTTTTTCTCTGAGGTGTGGAAATCACAGGGCTTAGGGTATACAGTCCAATGACAGGGTCTAAAGAAGTTCTCGTGCAGTAACTTTGAGAAAGTGTACTGGAACCATCACGTGCCAGGAGCAAAGAACATCTACCTCAGCTGTCACTGTGGCTCAGCTGACACAGTAGAAGATTAAGTTCCCATAATTCAATCACGCATCTGTGTCCTTAGATAAACGTATAAAATTCTATAAATGAACTTTAGGTCTGAGCACAAATTCCAGCAGAATTTTGATAATTAAACTGTATTTTAAAAGCAGTGACTTAACCAGGCATTTTTTGCTAGTGAATTCCTGCTGTTCTAACATTGTCAGGTCTGCTTTGTGCACTTTCTAGAAGGTTTTTTCACGTTAAAGCTTACATTCATTAGCCCTTGTGCATCGTCCATCACCCTTGCATCTAACAACACTATTCGGGTAAATGAGGGGGCACTTCACTGCTTTCTCTTCTGCTTTGTTTCCAAACGGTTTGTTCTTTAGGACTTTGATTTGCAGAGTTGTCTCGGTCTGTGAATGCAACCTGGGACCGTACTTCATTATCCTGAATTTCTGTGATTACAAGCTATTAGCATTATGGCTTCTCATAATCTCTACAGAGATTTAAAAAATTAGAGTAATAACAGTAAATGCCATAAGCAGAACCACATAAGAGGTAATGTAGATCTTGTCAGACTCCGTTACCCTTGCCAGCTCTTAAGGTTCCGTCTGCTTTCATACTTGATTTCACAAAAAGTGTTCTTTTAGCTTAAATCAATATCTCTCTCTAATGTATCACTGTTCCAGCATCTTCAAACTGACCTCTAGTGGAAGAGATAAGAAGAGGAATCTTGTAACATTCAGATGCTGATTTACCATCAGGATGAGTGTTGGCATCTGCCTCTAAATTGGCACTTAAGAAAACTTAACCATACTGTTTCTTTTCCCCATATTGTTTCTTCTCCCCATACTGTTTCTTATCCCTTTGATGGGTGAAGCATCTAACTCGACAAGATGGATAGCATTCATTTAAATAGTCAACGTTCATCTTCTCTGGTTGCTTTGATGTGACTTAATGCAGTACTTTAAAAATGCATATGGTGTAATTCCTCTGCCAGTAGATTGTCATTTTGGATTATTAAGATAAAATACACTGTTCTAGCAACGAGTGAAATGAAGAGACAAAACATGACTGGCAATGCATTCAGATCTTATTCCAAATGCAGATCTTGCCTGTGTGTTTGTTTGCATGGCTCGGCTCTTGATTAGGTCAGGATCACGACTGGGAGTCAAAGACTGATTTTGAAAGGAGAGAAAAGGAGTTCACTTCTTTTCCTCTTTGCCCAGGAGCTACAGGGATTGAGGACCGGCTGCAGGATGGAGTGCCTGACACTATTGCGGCTCTTCGAGAAGCTGGGATCCAAATCTGGGTGTTGACAGGAGACAAACAGGAAACAGCAGTTAACATTGCCTATTCCTGCAAGCTCCTCAACCAGAGAGACACTGTTTTCACCATTAACACTGAAAATAAGGTGAGTAGAGACAGAAGCACAGAATTTGCTAGCTTTCCCTTACTTTGTGTCTTGTAGCCTCACACTGGTTTGCTTTGGGCTGCATTCAACACAAAACAGACAACCAAAAACCCACGTAGCAGCAATAGGCCAGAAACTCTTTAGAGCACATGTTAACAGGGTTAAGCCAGTCACCTACGTGTTTGTTCGATCAAGATACAATGATTCTTCCAAATTAAAATATTCTTTTAAAAAGGTACCTGAAGAGTGAGCTTTAGAAAGAAGTTAATAGGCAGTTTAACTACCCGATTCCTTCATAATACTGGGATCTTGCTTTTCACCCTGCAATGGAAATTTCACTTACAATGATATTTTAACCCTAGCTGATAGCTACAGGAAGACATTTGGAAAGTGCTGTATCAGTCAGTCTGGAAAAAGTAGGCAGGTGTAGATTAAATTCTGAACTTCCTAGTTGTTTGTTCCCTAATAGGATTTGACTTAATCAGAAATTTACTAGTGAACAATTTCATCAACTATCTTTCTGTGTAAGCAGCATTTCACCTTCCTGGGAACCTAAATACAGTCATTGTGGGGTGGTTAAAAGCACAGTCACTTTCTTGCCATTCCACAGTGGTGCACATAGCTGTCGGTATGCACAGATATTCCCTGAATTTCCATGTGCAATAAGGTCAGAGAGTAGGCAAAGAAAACATGCTCCAAAATGAGGATAATCACCACAAGGGCATGTCTGTCAGCTTCTGTGACTCACTAAAATACAGAGAAGAATCTGTGGTGCAATTTGTGGCTATTCCTGAAACCATCTGAACAGAAGAGAGAAAATAGAGTCCTAACTTTTGAAGAGGGTAAATGCCATTAGGGCTGGGGAAAGTAAAAGGCTTTAGAAAAGCAACCTTGACTTTTGCAAGTTGTGAAAAAACTTAATGTAGGGTACCAGGAAAACCATGCCTTGTTGTTGGAAAGCAGAAGGGTCACCACTGTGCAGAGCCTAGCATCTCATCCCTCTGGGCATCCCAGCGGGACAGATGGCTGTGCATGATGGATTCAGGGGTGAGAGAGTTCAGGCAGTCCGGTGAAACCAGACCCCTTTCACAGAATCACAGAATCATTGAGGCTGGAATAGACCTCCAAGATCATCAGTTCCAGCCTGTGACCCAACACCATGACATCAACCAGACCGTGGCACTCAGCGCCACATCCAACCTTTCCTGAAACACCTCACAGAATCACAGAATCACAGAATCCTAGGGGTTGGAAGGGACCTCGAAAGATCATCTAGTCCAACCCCCCCTGCCAGAGCAGGGCCACCTAGAGTACATCACACAGGAACATGTCCAGGCGGGTTTTGAATGTCTCCAGTGAAGGAGACTCCACGACCCCCCTGGGCAGCCTGTTCCAGGGCTCTGTCACCCTT
>VWZY01008590.1:65293-131469 GCA_013399075.1 Chloroceryle aenea | reverse complement strand
TACAAAGAGAGGTCAGCCTTGATCATTTCTAAGGCCCAAAAGAAGAATCCAAAATGCCAGCTGTGATGCCCTAGTGACCTCTGACTTCCCTTCTAGCCCTGGATGTCCCTGAAGTGCCCCAGGCAGAAGTCAAAGCATTTCCCCGTGTGCTGCTCCATCCTCTCTGGGCAGCATACAGTGTCAGCCTGTACTTGGCAGCAACAGGAGTTGCTCTGAGATGAGCCTTTCTGGGGTAGAGTGGAGGCTGAGGGAAGACAGGGCTTCTTGCTGTGACTAGACAGGTCACCGGGCTCAGTTGCCTCAGTTTTTCTCCCCATGGAAGCAGGGTTACTGACACAAGCTTGCCTTTCCCTGTTGTGAGGATTAATTAAATACGGTTCAAATACCGACTGTTTTTCTCGTGAAAGGCCGTTGTATGGAGCAGTTAGATGGCCTACTTTCAAACTGCTTTTGTCTGCAGTTAGTAGCTCTCCAAAAAAAGAATAAAATCCTCTGCAAATGTCTCTCTCTTTTAATGTCATGGAAATAGGGAAACACACAAAGATGATATGGAATTTGGCACAGAATACATTCCTTGCTTCAATGTGTAATTTCATTTGCTACGCATATCTGCTTTAACGGAAAGCAGAATGAATATATTTAGAATGGAAATTAGAATCATAANTGTCAAGCAGGACACCAGGGTCCCTCTCCATGGGGCTGCTTTCCAGCAGCTCTACCCCTCCCCTGTCCTGGTACCTGGTGCTGTTCCTCCCCAGGTGTAGGACTCTACACTTACCCACGTTGAACTCCATGGGGTTTGCCTTTGCCCAGCTCTCCAGCCTGTCCTTAGAAGATAGTTTCTGCCAGAGAAGTGATGCTGAAGGCAGGACCACCGTGGCTTCAGGAGACACAGGCACACACACTTGCCCGCAGCACTCCATCTGGCCCCAGGTCCAGACTCAAGCCACATGTGTATGGGTGCTCGCATGCATACCCCTGGTTCAGTGGGCACCACAGTTGCTCCACAATAAGATTTAGTTCCCTCCCTTTCCGAAGGAAGCTGAGGACACTGCTTCTGAAAGAGTCAGAAAACAAATAATACACACAAAGCTCGTAACCCATTCATTTTGCCAAAGTTAACCCCTGAACTGGTGTCAGTGGTAAGGGACTCTCTTTGCCCCCTGAGCCCAACATCTTCTTCAAACACTGAAAACTAAATATCTTCCAGGAAGAAGCAACATGAATAGATAGTTTGGGGGATTGATGTAAAAAGGCAAGCCAAAGCAAACCAGGATTTTCCCCTTCCATTTTGGGCTTGTTCGCAGAAAGATGATGCTTCTTCAGTATTTTTTAGAGTCTTTCAGTCCGCAGGCTAGATGCAGCTTTTTATTAGATGTCAGAGGTACATTTGATTCCAGAACCTCCCACTTAAGTGTAATTTAAATCTTGCAAACATCCTACACATGTACCTTACGCAACACAAAGCAAAAATAACATTTTAGAACTGAATCATCACTCCATAAAGCTGACAGAAAAGGTAGAAAAGGGAGTGATTAGCTCCTCAGGTATTCAGTGCCATGCCACAGAAGGAGGACTTTTAGTACTAAGAGGCAACAGTACTTCCAGATCATTCTGGGTTTTCCCTGGTAGTGGTGTGCCAGTCTAGGAGATGTGTATGGCAGACGTAACAGTGCTCCCCTTAAATATGTTTGTATTTCATACTAAGTCAGTTCTGGTTGTTTGCACCTCAAAGGGGACTTCAGTCCAAAATGAAGTAGATTTGCTAGGAGGGAGAAGCTTAGTTTCTGTTTGAGGTACAATGCTGGGCGATATGAAGCTTGCTTTCTGTCCCTAACTGTGATGCATGCCTGAGATGTGACCTAGAAAATGCCAAACTGCCAAAGCTACTGGGTAGTTCTGAAAACCTGAACCTCTCCCTTCTCTACTTCAGTTTATTTCCAAGGGAAGCAAACTCTGCAACATCTCACATCATTTATATAAAAACTATGTTTTTTTAAATCTCCCTTAGAAAAACAGGAAATTTTTTTTGTTTGTTTCTTAACTCTCAGCATTACAAATACAAATGTGCACTCCTGATGTGAAGATTATCTTATGTGCTTTGAAAATAATTCCTTACTACTGATAAGATGCCCCGTGTTTTCACTGAAGCATTTGATGACGTGATGGAAATAATCTCCAGTCTCATGAATCAGTCAGTTTTCCCCAGCGTTTCTCTGATAGGCTGGAGCCCACTGGCATGATTATGCAAGCATACCTCTATAAGGTGCTGTGCTGTAAAGGGAGATGTAGATATCTATTTCTAGAACCACTTCTCTTTTCTCCCAGGAAACTTGTGAATCTCTCTTGAATTTAACCTTGGAAGAGGTGAGGAAGAATTACGAGAGCAAAAAACCACGGAGGAAATTGTTTGGTATCATCCCAACATCTTCCTCAGCCTCTGAGGCCCCCAGTCCTGAGTTCGGGCTGGTGATTGATGGGCGAACGCTGAACATCATCTTCCAGGGGGGCCTGGAGAAGACATTCCTGGCACTGACGAAGCACTGCCGCTCGGTGCTGTGCTGCCGTTCCACCCCTCTCCAGAAGAGCATGGTGGTCAAGCTTGTCCGGAGGCAGCTGAAAGTGATGACCCTGTCCATAGGTACCTCCATTCTGAACCCCAGGGAAGAAAGGGGGGAAGCGGGTTCTTTCTTTGTGAATTTATGGGCTATATTGTTTGTGGGCTTTACTGTTTTAAGTGCCTCTGGTAGATACAGTGGGAAAATAGCATTGAACAGTCTTTCCAGATCAAACAGCGTATGAAAGTCCTTCTACTAAGCAAGTGCCCCCCCATCCAAACAAGATGAAGATACTCCAGATTCAGAACCACACATCAGCCCCTTTCAAGCACACCAGTATAAGGCACACCCTCCAGAATGCCCTCGCTGGGGGCACGCAAAGCAGTCAACAGTGCTCACTGTTTAGTCTTTTCGTAAAGTCCTTTTCCTGTCAGATTTCCCAACTGGTGAAAATATAGTTCTCCCCAGAGTGATATTAAGCACTGACTCATTTGCTTTTTACCTTCAAATAATGTGAACTGCTTTGACTTTCCTGCTCCACTTTTGGTAAGCGATGCCACTAAACTCCTTGCAGAATTTTTTATGACTTAAAACTGAAATAAAACTAAAATATACACCTCTGTGGACCGAACAGAGTTGAAAATAAAAGCTTTCAGCCTTCAGCTTAATTTATTTTGCTTTACCAGCTATCCTAATTCACAGTCTCCACATTGCAAGGCAACAACTATCACTGTTCTTCCCATGGAAATTTGGAAGCTCCAGAAATCAGTGTGTTACATTATCAACTACAATCACATTTATCATATAATTTGGAGAACATGGGGAAGTACGGTGCTGCAAAGCATCTTGCTGAGCATATGGAGTTGACCAAGCAGAAACGTACAAAACAATGCAGATGTAGATGCTGTCAGGGTGTCCATGCTGCCACCCAACTGGTCCCAGTGTCGTGCCTTCCTGGGAAGGAAGATGTTCCAACTATGATCAGAGCCTAAAGCTCATGAGTGCTTGATGCTGAGTAACAGTTACCCTCATTGAGGCTCATGGTGGACAGTTAGGGTTATTTTCCTGTTCTGGTATAGTTATTGTGTATTAATCACCCTTTCTTGCACCTTTTTTGTTCCCTGTCTTCCTCTTCTAGGTGACGGTGCAAATGATGTAAGTATGATTCAAGCAGCCGATGTTGGAATTGGAATATCTGGCCAAGAAGGCATGCAGGTATCCCCTCAATTTATTTCCTTCCCTCTGTCGCCATGTGATCTTTGCTTACTTAATAAGTTTCATAGCAGCCCTGTACTCCTGAGTGTCATCTGAAGAATGCAAGTTGGCATCATTACTGTCATAAATTAATATGCAGTTCCTAATTATGGGTCCAGCCAAAAAGAGCGTGTTTTGAGCCAACAATTAACATGCATGGGCAAACATGTGTTTGCTCATAAGCCTGGAAAATTAGCAGATGCCTGTCCAGCGTTAGGTTAGCATCTGGTTTCTGAATCATTGCTGCTATCGAATTTTCAGGTTTTGTTGATTCTCTTTCGGTGTTTTCTGCCCCAGATTCTTTCCCACTCGTCCCCCTAAGTTCTGCAGGGTTAGAAAGTTGCGACTATTTTCTCAAGGGTTTGGGGTTTTTTCAGTAGGAAATGATTTCAGTGTCCATGTTCAAATTGCATCACACTGGGTGGAGAAGGGTTGTATTGTAAATGAACTTTATATTGTTTTCACCAAAGGCGGTGATGGCAAGTGACTTTGCAATATCCAGATTTAAGCATCTGAAAAAACTCCTTCTGGTCCATGGACACTGGTGTTATACTCGCCTGGCAAAGATGGTGATTTACTTTTTCTACAAAAATGTGGTAAGATCATTTAAATCCAGGAAGTTTTCATACTAGCAAAGGATGAGTCCAGGGCTGGGGTGGGGAGGTTGTGTTTTGGTTTTGTTTTTGCAGGTTAGACTCTTCCTTTTTATGAAGCTACAGTTCTTGTTTCTTCACTTTTGGAGTTTATTGGGTGCTGCCTCCTTAGTAATGTGCTGCATAAAGCACTGGAGAAAATATGGGTTCTAAATATATTTGGATTTAGCATTATTCCAGAGGGAAAAAGGACTTCATTATGTGACAGTTCAAGAAACTTTATTTATCCACTCATGATCCTCCAGATAAAATTTGCATAAGGCAGAGCAGATTATTAATGCTAGAAGATGGACTCTGCACTAAGAATTGGCTGCCTGTGAAACCTCTGAATTTTTTGCTAGGAACCACTTGCAAGCAATGATGCAGTCATAGCTGGCATTTTTATTAAAAATTTAATGTATATGCAAATGAGCTCTGTGTTGAAGAATAATGTGAAGTGGAGAAACCTGATAGCAATACAATTTCTACAAAACTGTGCAAAGAAGTCCATTTGACATGAAATACACTCTGAAAATGAAAGACTATTTACTTAGAAATCAAAGTATCTGTTTGGGGGGGTGGTTAATATTTTTGAATAAGTATTAGTTGTTATAACTGTTAAAAGTTGTAGTGGAAATGGAAACTTTTTTTTTTTTTTTTTTTTTACTTGACTGGGCATCCTTTTTAGAGTCCAAAGGATATTTATTTGCAATGCAAAACAGTTCTCCAGATAGACTATCTTGCCAGTACCATTAGGGAGCAGGAGGCCTTTGTTTCCACACAGACAGCCAGTTTGTAAAAGGATTTGAAAATCTGGTGCTCAGAGCTGTGAACAGTTTTCTTAATTATTCTCTGATATTTTCTTCAAAAGCTTGTCACAGCTTAGGCTGAGGGCAGCCCACTAGACCTATAACAGATTCTCTCTGTCAACCCCCCTCCCTCCCCAGAGGGGAAGAGAAAGGAATAAGGGAGAGAGACTCAGCAACCAGACAAGGGAACTGGAACAGCCTGAATGAACATGGAAATAATAATAATAAAAATGGAATATGTACAAATATACACAAACCAGTATTGAAGCCACCACCCCCCTCACTGAAACCAGGACAAAGCTGTATCACAGCTGAAGCAGACCCTTCAGACATACTGCTTTGTGGAATAAAGTGTATAGCTGTCTGCTGACACTACCTTTTTATTATTGGAAGACTCTGTTAATAACCAATAAACCTCCTAAGGGGAACTCTGAGACACATAGACCATCTATGCTTTGCAAACCAAAGGGTCCAGATTAACATGGGGAAAGGAAGAAGGTATAAAGGAAAAGCCTCAGGGGAGGTGCAGCTTCACAACTCCCCCAGCCCAAAGAGAAATTAGACCACATCTGGATGAAGGATGTGCTTTTGTGCATGTGAGGAGTCACAGTTCAGCTTGTGTTTGTATTTGCTTCTCCACAGACCTACGTCAACCTGCTCTTCTGGTACCAGTTCTTCTGTGGGTTCTCAGGCAGCACAATGATAGATTACTGGCAGATGATTTTTTTCAATCTTTTCTTCACTTCACTGCCCCCTCTTGTCTTTGGAGTCATGGATAGAGATGTATCTGCAGAAACACTCCTAGGTTTGCCCAAGTTGTACAAGAATGGACAAAATTCAGAGGTATGTCTTATTGCTGAAAAAAGCCACTTGAACCTTGATACCCTTCCAGCACTTTCTGCCCCAAATTCTTGTCCATAAATCCCCCTCCCTCATTCTCCTGAGGTGGAGAGTTCTGCAAAAGATAGAAAGTTCCAACTATTTTCTCAGGGGGGTTGGGTTATATCTACAATATTGATAAACAACAATATCTACAATATCGACAAACCAGATGACCACGGGTTTTGTGAGTAGAGAAGGAAGAGAAGGGTTCAGACTTACTTGGAACTAAACAATACTTTTATGGTTTCTAGTTTACTGATGACCACTAAGGTAAAACTGTAGCTGTCAGATGGATTGGTAAGAAATGTATGACTGAAGCTGCTTCCTGAAGGGGAGGTGCTTGGTCATAGCTGGAAGATGTAATGGGAAGGCTTCTCCTGCCAGTAAATGTATGGAGCGATCCAGTTTGGTACCAGCATGTTGCATGATAATATTAAAGTGAATCAGCTCAGTGTTTGGTGTTGCTGATCTGAAGAAGAGATGATGGAGCGACTATGTGTGGGTGTAGGTATATAGGAACACATCATACATAGAGAAAATTCCTCAGTGAAGGCATTGGGAGAAAGAAATAAAACAGGATGAGGAAATCTAATGAATGAGGGTAAAAGAGTTTAGCTGGTCCCTAATTAAACTCTGCTCAGCTTCAGTGCTTCAAACAGTCTAAACCTACTGAAGAAGAGAAGCTTGTTAAAAAGATTACAGCAAAAAGTGACAAGAAAACACAAATGCTTAAATCAATAAACAGCCCAATATTTCTTTTCTAGCCTTCAGTTCAGAAATACACCTCTTAATTCAGAAAGGATTTTGTCACAGTTTGCTGTCTAGGGCAGTTACAGGCATGAACTGTTTCTTTTATTTACTTCTTTTACTTTGAATTGTCAGAATTGGTAACCCTCGAAAAATCCTCATGTTATGTTTTTACCTCAGTTTCCCTTCCAGGCTTAGAGAACCAGTCTGATCTGTGTATGTTTGTGAGGACCACACATATGCAGAGATACAGACCTGGGTTTCTATGTACATACAGTACAGGAGCGCTTACTCCCAAATCACCTTAACAGTTGTAACAGGAAATTAGTCAAAATGTTAATGAGCAAAATTCAAAGCAGCCTGAGTTTTATACCACAAAATTGCAGGATGCTCAGGAATTCTTCTCTCTTCTTCTTTTCCTCCTAATGCCTGCTTTCATTATCCTGGACTGTGATTTTTAGCCCTGGTGTACAATGCTTTGAAAAACTTAGGCAAGACAGTGCAGAATTTGAGGGTTCTCTGTAGGGCTTTCCATTTCTTTTCTTAGGAGCTCTTGGACCTCACGTATACGTGAAATATATTTTCTTTACCATTTTGAAGAGGTCATTCTTGTTGCTTTGGCATTTTGTCTGAACTGAGCCTGCTGTCACTGCAGGAATGGAGCTCACTCCATGGGAGCTGTGGCCCCAGCCATCACTAGATAAGTTTAAATATGACAAGTAGTCAAATTAAAATGGCACAAATTAGATTTTTCAGTGGAAGGTACCTTAACAGAAGGGATTTTTCACCAATTCAGTAGCTCCAGGAAGAGCTTTGTTGAAAAAGAATTTGAGGAATGGGTTCCTTTGGGGAGGGGTGGAGCATGTCCAGCTTTTAAGACCCTTAGTTGACAGTCCAATCTTCCTAAGGTTTGTCTCCAGTTAACACAGGGAAAATGCCTGTTCAGAGATAAGCCTTTGGTCTAAATCAGCTGCTCAGGAAGCTTTTGCTTATGAAGGGAGACCAGTAGACTATGATCAGTAGTCTGAATGGAAGAAAACCAGACAGCAATTATGGCTGCGGGACAGACTGGAGATGTGTGTCCCATCATAATGACTGTTATTCTGTGATTCTATCTGTAAATTCCTGCAGATATACAAGTTGTCAACTTTTATTATTACGATGTTGGATGCCTTCTATCAGAGCCTCATTTGCTTCTTCGTCCCCTATTTGGTAAGTGCCAGGGTCACTAATGATCTCACTCCCCCATTCCTGTTCAGAAATCATTTCTGAATGGTCAGGGTTCATTACAGTCTGTCTGCCTGTTTTCTAGACGTACAAGGATTCTGACATAGATGTGTTTTCCTTTGGAAACCCCATCAACACCATCTCCCTCCTGACCATTCTCTTGCACCAGGCTCTAGAAATGAAAACATGGGTATGTGTTTGACCTGCCCTTTTCATGTGACTGGTTTCCTTTGGTGAACATAGCACTCTGTGTGGATGTGACATTGTCTTTTAGAGTCATTTACCTGGATTCTGGGTCACAAAAAGTAAGTAACAGATGCACTGAGATTTCACAGTGTGCCAGGATTACAAGCCTCGGGATAATACTTTCATGTGCACAGCAACAGAATTAGCTTCTCCTGTGCCTTTGGACAGGGCACTACACAATTCTCACATGCTTCAATATATGAGGATGTGTTTCTTAAAGAGCCATATTCACTGTCACGGTTCTTTTGTAAGTTCATTTCCAGGTATTTCTCCCATTGCACTTTTCAGTAGTGTGAACAGCTGGACACGTTCTTTCTTCTCACACCCGGAGCCAGGGTCTCACACGCATCACTGTCACTTCAATTCTGCTTTCAGACCCTGTTCCACTTGGTAACGATGGCTGGCAGCGTGCTGTTTTACTTCGTCTTCTCTCTGATCTACAATGCCACCTGCGTGGTCTGCAACCCTCCCACCAACCCATACTGGATTATGGAGAAGCAGCTTTCAGACCCCACCTTCTATTTACTGTGTCTTATCACACCAGTCATCGCGCTCTTGCCAAGGTTTGCTGTTTGCTTCTCCATTTTCCTTCTGTGTATCTTAGGCATTTAAGTGAAATAATAATGATGATGTCTATGGAGGTGTGAGAGGTTGGGCACGTGTCCTGCACAGGGAAAAGTGATCAGTGTGGCAGTCAGATGTCTGGGTTCAACTTTCCAGTTCACGAAACAGTAAGTTATTTAGTTATATAACCCTAGATGAGTCACTGTATATCTACTGCCTTTGTTTTTCCATCAGGAAATCCTTTCTTTCTGGGGTGCTTCAAAATTTACCAGTACAAATCTGCTTCACTCTCACAGACCCAATGTTGCTGAGCTGATTAAGGCTAGAAAGCAAGTCTTTGAAATATTCCTCTGTGCACTGGGAGGCACAAAACATATTCTGCTTCTTAAGTGCATTACAGTGAGACCAATTTAAGACCATGTTTCTATATGAAATAATTTTCTGCATCCATAATTTTAGCTTTGCTCTGTGCAACCAATCCGATATGTTAAAGGTATCTTTAACTGAGGCAAATAAAATTTGGAGAGGGATAATTATCTTGGTCGATTGCTGAAAAAAAGGGTTTGGAAAACATGATGATTCTGTTCCCATATATATACATGGTTACTACCTTAGGTGCTTAACACCTTAATCATTCTTTAAGCAGATACGCTTTGTCTGAGTGCAGCACTCATTTTATATCTTTATTTGTGCTTGGACAATGAAAGAAATGGGTTTGTTTGGCTATCTCGCTAGTCTCCTTCTCATCCTAAGTGCAGCACACTGGTATTGCAGGAGGCAGGAAAGTATTTTTAGCATCTGGTTTTGTAAGTGCTTTAAGGCATTAGAACCCAGGCCTTAACTTGGTGTAAAAAGAAGCCTGTCAAGACTAGATATTTTTCTTCAAATTATTATTATTTCCCCATTCCAGTTGAGATGCACTTGTGATTTCATGTTATGTTATGTAACTTCAGGTCCGGATAAACAGCACATAGTTCAGTATGGTGTCGTGTCTTCTAGGCAGGGCATCCTTACCCAGTCTGCTTTGTTCCCATATGATTTTTGTTCTCCTATCAGCCCTTATTCACAGTGTCATTTTGGACCCTGAGCTTTCCACCGAGGACTCTGTTAAACATGTGGTTTCAGAACCATGTCTCCATCATGGGAACTCAGCAAGGTTAGGATCACTGGTGCCTCAGCAGGATACTGAGCTTAAAGATTTGTATCTTGGCATCTTCAAAGTCGGGGAACCTCTGTTCCTTTGTGTAGGTACCTCAGATTATTTTTGGCAGAGTCCTCAGTTCACAGAATATCCAGCCCCTGGTTTCTGCTATAATTTAGCTGTGTCAGCATTATCACAGCAGTGGTGGAACTGCCCTTGGTTAAAATGCACTGAATTTGCAGTTGTTTTATCTCAACGTGCTGCTTGCTCCCTGTCTCCTTCAGGAACCAGTTTAGAGCCTTGAGCTGCTGGTTTCGAAGAGTTTTTTTTAAAATCCTTGCTGTGCCTTCTGTGCTAGCTGGCAGTTCCGAGACACTGCAGGCTTTTCCTCCAGCACTTTGGCAGAATTTTGCAGTCCATCTTCTTGTGCATCTGAATCTCAAAACTTCCTCTCAACTTTGTTTTGGAACACAAACTGCACAGGTACTAAAAGCTGCAGGAAGAAAAGGATCTGAATTTTATGTTCATTCACAGGCAAGGGAAGGCACTGTGTCTCTTGGAGGATCTCACCGTAGGAAGCAGATGTATTTCTCCTTCTCTGGAAGGCAGGAAGCCCTGCAGAGGCCCAAAAGGTCACACTGTACATACAGGGCTGTGGGAAGGGCAGGAGCAAGAGGATGGAAGATGCAATTCTCCTTCCCTTCTCTGTCCTCCTGGCTGGTCCACCTGCAGCTTGCACAGAAGATACAGAGGACACCTTGAGGGGAAGACAGAGGGAAGTGTGACCTACACAGACAGACCTGGGCTCTCTGTAGCAGTGCTCTTAGCTGCCCAACAGCAACAACCAGCTGCACAGTTCCCAGCTCTGAGACCCTGTGGGGTTGTCCAGCCTGAGCACCAGCACAGCAAATATGTCTTTATCCAGCCCTGAGAAATACATTGCCTTCAAAGTCCTTTCTGTACTTAGTATAACTTGTTAGGCTATTTCATCTCATTATACTTATTTATGCATACATTTAGCAGCAGGATGTGGAGACAGCAGCTTTCTTAATGTAATTTCAATGAGTCTCCATGTTGGTTTTAAAAGGCGTATTGAAGCCATCCGTGTAAAGGTCAAATCCTGGTAGAGAGTTGCTTTGGAAGAGGCTGATTTTCAGGCAACTCTGATAAGACACAATGAGATGAGTGCTCCCTCACTGCATGCAATATATAGTTATATAAGTTCCCTGTCCTGCAAAGGGCAGGTAGTTGTTTTGTTTTGCTTTTTTTTACTGCTTCCTGATCAAATCCACAAGCTGAGATCTTTAAATTCCTGGTTTTATATTACCTATCAAAAGAAGATCCCTGTTGTAGCAGTATAAATGTAAATGTCATCTCAATCTCCTCAAATACTGCATCGCTTGGTGAGCTTCTGTGTGCACCGCTCAGCAGTCAAGTGGTTCTATTATTCATATATATGGTATATATTCTGTATATATACTATCTTCATTTATGCAATGTATGGATGTAGTTGACACTATACAGGTGAATGTGAGTGTACAGTCATGTGCTGCATTAAGATCCAGGAATCAACTTTCATCTATGAGCTGTGAGGCAACCACCAGATGCCTGTAGAGCAGTGGAAAAATAACAACTGGTCTTGTGTTATGTGATAGGGGTTATGGAAGGAACTCACTGGTAAGACAATCCATTCTCCTCCTCTTTCATCAGGTTCTTTATTTTTACACTACGAGGAACCTTTGGAGCATCTCTGATTCTGAAAGCACAGCAACTAGATAAACTTCCTAAAGGGCAACGGGATCGTGAAATCCAGAAATTAAGATCAAGAAAAAGAATGACTTCTGGTGAGCCTGTAACATCTTCTGCATCTAATGATGACCTTGACCAAAACATCAGCCACTTATGCGTGTCACCATTTTTACATCCAGCAGCAGCAGCAGCTCTGTCTCATGGGGACACTGAAGGTCAAGGACTTTCTGCCGCTGAAGAGAATCCTCTCAGGAAGCGGACACCTGAAGAAGGTTACTATTTCATTAATAGGTGGGCAGAGGAAGAATCTGCTTCTGCAGACTCTTCAGCAGGACCTTTCTCTGGCCATTACCCAGGGTATCTTGTACCCAGCAATTCAACAACCCCTGGAGAGGATGGTGGCAAACTGACTAAAAGTAACGCTAGCAATTTTAACCATGGGAGTCATCGGCGATCTGTGAGTGCAGTGACACTCTGAAGAAACATCCAGAAATGGGACCTACAGCCCGTGTGGAAAAGGATACCATGGGGAAAATAAAAAGCCTCTTTCTACTTGACCATAATGCTCTGAGAGAGGGGCAGGTGGTGTAGTGCAGTAACAGCTCTGGTACCCAGCGTTTCCTAAGTGCCTATGTAGTTTGGGTTTGTCGTTACCTGACTTCTGGATCTTCCTGGGTTTGGCTCATTAGAGGAATGAGCAGCACACAGTTGCTGAGAAATGTACAATTTCTTTAGCTCATCAAGCTCACAATTTTTTATTTCACAGTAATAGGGAACAACTGTACTAGTGATGGTTCAATGTTATGCTATTGAGAGAATCCCTTCTATATTAAGCCAGGCAACACATTCCACTCTAGCTTTTATTATCAAAGTCCTAAAAAGACCCCACTAACTTAAAAATTACAATTTTGCCAGGAAAAAAATGTTACCTCCTGGTACTAAAGGTTTTTGCAGCATACCAGCTTTGGAAAGAGACTAAAGAATGTTCCAGTTTTAATATATGGACTTTAATGTATATAACAGTATCAGGTCAGTAGTCTGTTTTCCCTGAACAGTAAGCTCAGTATTTTTATGCAGGCGGTGATTTGACCTGATACTGTTAAGAGAAGGACAAACAAGTTTAAGAAGTAGAAGAATGCTAATACTGAACTACAAGAACTGACGGGATAACTCGGGGACAAGTGGAGTCATCTTCTTCACACCTACAAAAATAGACAGATCTACCAAGTCAAAATCAAGGAATTATGTTCTAGAATTCTAAAGTTGTCCCTTCTTTTTCATCTGGAAATTCAGTTTCTTCCCTCCATTCTCTATATTATTACGTAGTGTTGCTGCATTCAATCAACTCATCATGCTCCTCCCCGCGGTTGGTTACATTCACCAGCTGATGGAGATCTCAATAATGGAGATTTTTGAGGAGCAATAGATGAAGATCACTAATTGTTGTAAGTACATGGTGTGGAATGACCAAAATATATGCCAGGCATTCATCCTTTTCCATAACTCGGGGCAACAAGATGCAGAAAAAAACCTCAGCATAAAAATGTCACCATCATCACTACCTATTGCAATGCAATCAAAGGTGACTTGGGTATTTCTTATAGAAATGTTGACTAGTAATACCACTTCCCAAGTTTTTCTTCACAATGTGGGGTGAAATCTAACTATGTTTTAAATTGAAGCCATCTCTACTTTTGTGAATCTACTGCTGGTTTCAATTCAAGTAGGTTTTTAGCCTTTTTTAATATCTGCTGTATTAATTTAGCTATGCAGTACCTATCGAAATATGCAATCTGTTTAATAACCCATTTAGCAAATACTAATTGAATTTCTGTGGGTTATAATAATAATTACTGCAACTAGAGCCTTTAAGATGGAAAAAATGAGCAGCATATCTGCCACTGGGATTTCTGGTAGCCACAGCAAGAGCACACATGCAACTGTAATCCTTAAATTATTGTCAGCTATAAAACAATTGAGACAGATATTTTTTTTTGCATGAGGTACAAAATGAAGGGAATTAGGCATAGCTGAGGTTACTGTTAATGGAGTGTGAGATTGCTTAAATGTTTGCTCACTAGCTGGGAATGGACCTTGGGTGGCAAGACCTAATCCCAAACCTTTACAATTCACAGCCTGTTGTTACATTAAATGGTCCATTTCCTTTGAACTTAAAAAAGATGTCAGTTTTTTATACATTTTATTACAAAATGTGAAGTTTGTTTTATAGTAATAAATGTAATATGGTCATGACTCGGTTTGTTGTTGAGAGGACAAAAAGGGGCAGGAAAGGAATTTTCCTGTCGTCATCCATGAGAGGGAAGCTCCTGCTTTCAGAGGCCACTCCAGGATACTGATAAGAAAATAGAAAAATAAGGAAATAGAAATGCTTATCATAAAAAATAGATGACAAACTGATTTCATTGTGCAAGAGGACTGAGCAAGTAAAAGGGCCAGGCAGGTTATGTGTGAGAAAATCTGGAAGACCTGTAGACATTCTGAATTCAAAGCCAAGAAATAATTTCATGTCTCCTCATCAGGAGTTCTGCAAAACTGACCTACCCTGTATTTGGCGCTCACAGCTGGGCTTTGGGTCAGAAACGGAGTGTGGTTAAGGGAAGGTCCTTTTAGGAGGAGGAATGAAGGAAGGATTGCTTGTGATCTCCAGCAAAACAGCCCCTAAAAGCCCTGGAGGGATGGAGTCCCTGACAGGTCAGGGTGTGAAAGAAGTGGAAGACAACAAAAGACAACAAAAATTAGTTACTTCACTTAAAAGAAAAAAAGAATCCAAATTTGCATGGCTGCCTTGGGTAATTCTACAGCTAGACCTACAGTCTGTTAATTGTGTTGTGTGGCAGATGATAACCAAACAGTCTAACAGATCCATTTACCTGGGGACCTTGCAAAGTAAGGCAAAAGGCTCTCTGATCCTTGGGGAGAGAGAAAGCTCAAACAACCATCAACAAAAGAGGATCAGGCAAGTCCTGGCCTCTGCATCCCAGCTGGAGCTGCAGCTTTGCAGAGCTCTGCCCTGCTACCCCTCCTCCTGGGTGGCAATGCCACCATCCCTGCTCCAGAGCAGATGCTGCCGTGGCTCAGCACCTACATTCACTGCTGGACAGTGTGATCGTAGCAGCGACGATGGACTGTCTCATGCTAAGAAGATGGTGAACAGGCACTTTAACCCTTTGATCATGAGCTAAATTAGCCGAGACTGTCGATCCCTTTGGGAAGCAGGACCTAGAGTTAAAAAGCATTATTTTTTTCCAGCTAAAGCAAGCCTACGGTAAGAAAGCAAGGCCTACAATGAATTTATTTGCAAGAGGGGGAAGTGTTATTTACTAAATGTTTTGTTTATACCTAACTGGATTTCCAAGATATGTTTTCTTTATTTCAAGACCTATTTAATAATACTGTCAAGATACATGTTCCATTAATTCTAATGTGAATGCTTCACAGCAGAATGGGTGTCTCACTTTTTAATCTATCCTCTGGTGATATTCAACATTTCAGAAACTTGAAATATAAACGAGGAGATTTTTTTGTGAAATTACTGCATACTTTTTTTATTTTGGTCTATGACATTATTATAATGATGATGCTGCATATGCAGCAGTGCTTTGAGCTGTGTAGGAGCTATACCTACGTGACAAACCAAAGGTGGCATCTCATATAGAGGTGACCAGAAGAAGTGACTTTACCATGGTGTGTTGACCAACAGACACAACCCCAGGCTGCTTGCAACATTCAGAGAAGAGCCATCCATCATATCCTCAACAGAGGCACGTTGTTTGGGGGCTTTTTTAATACGAGGTGGGGGACGTGCCTACACACTTCTACGCTTTGTCCATGTCTGTCTTTGCACAGCCAGTTGGAGATGTGGTCTCTGTCAGTTTTGGCTGATTATCTTCTTGGCATCAGCAATAACTGTTCAGTCTGAAACCCAGAATTATTCAGGGGTGGCAGAGGGAGGAGTCCATTTTGTTCTCTTTTCTTACAGAACTACACAACGAGGTTTTAATTGGTGTAGTGATAGGCGTGCGTCGTGCTCCAGCACAGAACCCACTTTTCCCAAGGATGCGTTGCACACATTTTGTCCCTTTGTTGGCTGATGCTGCAATGTTTAATTCATTCATTTGATTGCAGTTTGAGGTGATGTGGGAGTACAGAGCTCTTTGCTGCAGGGTGAGGTGACTGCAGGCAGGATGTAGCGTGATTAGGTGCTTGTAAGCAGCACTGATGAGTAAAAACATAAACGGTGAGACAAGACACTCTTGAAGATAATGATCACAGAGGGTGGGATTTAGAGAGCTGACCAAATAACACTGAAGATCTATAGATAAAGTACTTCTGACACTGACGGTGATTGGAACTTGCTGCAATTTTCAGTACGTGAGACAACTGTGAATAGAACTTGCTGCCCGGCTCTTTAATATCACACCTGATTGTTCTCAGATAGATAAACAAGACTGAGATTAGATAAAGTCTGAATCATTATTTTCCCAAAATATCAGAGGGGTAGCTGTCTGTTGTCTGAAGGCATCAAGGATGATGGTTATTTATCCACCCTCCTCGGTGCCCCCACCTTGTGGCATACTTCGCAGGTGTTACCACCCAAAGAACCTGTGTGGTTATTGTGTTTTGCAACACGAGAGCAGAGCTCTGTAAATGATCATAAAAGGTCGGGTTTTGGCTCCACAGAAACGCAGTTTTGACCTTGACTTCACCCAAACCAAGTGGTTAGCTGCTGCTGCTTTGTGGTTGCCACCAGCTCAACCCCGCAAAGCCAGATATTCGTGGGACTGGGAAGGGGAGGGGGTTAACACATTATTGCTGCCAGCCCTGGGGGGCTATTTCTCTGCCACAGTCGATTGCCATCGTCAGAAAAGTGGCACAACAGCCACAGCCAATCTCTGCAACTGCATCAGAAAAACCTGGCAAGAAACTTGGAGCTCTCAGTCATGCTTTCAGTTCTTCAGGTCTTGTTCTTCATTTTGCCTACAGTCCCTGTAAGAGTTTGAAGCCAGCCAGAAAGCAAAGCTGGGCTCTAAAGCTGAATGCAATGGTTTAATAGCTGCTGTGCTTATAGGACCGTGGGCTGTTCCAGTGGGCCACAGATACTTTAATCTTGCATGAGATGGTGGGCATCCAAGGAACATCAAATGGAAAGTGTGTGCTATTCCCAAACACTCAAAAACATTTAAAATAATGTATTTTAAGATTAATCCAAACACAGATAGGGCCTTCCTTTGTATGCTGATATTCCTCCCTGCTTTACTAACGTTGTTCTATTTGACCTCAAGCAGAGCATCCTGTTACATTTATCGGTTTTACTCAAAAAAGGACCAGAAGGCTGCAAGCAGGTCAACAGAGCTGATTTCACACCAGCTGGATTCAACTGAAATTTTATTAGAGCCTATTCCTTCTAAAGATTTTTGCCAGGGAAAGCAAACAGGTCTGCTTGTGGCCATGGTCATGGTCTAAATTAGGACTTGAAGAAGAGAGCAAATTCTTCTTTCTCTTACTGTGCACATGGGAGATGGACTAGTAAGGACCAGGAGTGCAGCATCATGATAAAAGGAGTAACAAGAACATGTCCAGTGCCTTCTGGAGATTTCCAAACAAAATTCTTAAAACTATTTTCAAGCATTGTTCGGAGGACACTTGAGGCTTGAAGGGTCTGCGTAACGTCCTGTGAGTTTTTCACAAGTATGTTCTCAGTGAAGTGTGGAGGAATGTGAAGAATGTCCCCACACTCGTAGTAAGATAAAGTGATTTGGGTTTTAATCTTGTTTTGAGAGCAGGTAGTGCTGTAAAGATAAAAATAGGATTCCTCAAAAATTTTGAACGTGTATAAATGATTGGAATCTGTTCTTAAGATCCTTTACTCCTTTTCATAAGCTTCAATTTCCCAGTAAGGAGGGAATATAGTCCAGAGACAACAAAGAGACAAAAATTGTGCTTGCAGCTATTAGTTCTCAGATGAAAAAAACCCCAAGCTAAATTTTGCAGCCCAAAGGAGTCTAACTTTCCAGCACCTTTCAATAAAGGAGCCCAAGCCCACACCAAATAAATATTGTAAATCCTAATACTGATTTTGAAGGCAGCTCATTTAAAAGGAAGATTCTGGTACCAGGTGTGCATTTGACTTGCATTCATTTAAAGTTTAAACTGATAAACTTGAGGTGACTCCACGTAGCTGGTTATTTGTGATATATCATAGGCTCTTGGAAAGGTAAGACCGTAGAGCATCTCAAGGCAGAGTCCAATTGCTTTGCAGTGAGGAATTCCAGACAATCCACATCAGGAATTTGTCTTCCTAAGTTTTTATTAACACACACCCACACAAAAAAAACAACAACAAACAAACCACAATGCAACAAACCTGTGAGGAGAGAGATTAGCACTGCAGTGGGGCTTGCTTGAAGAGAACCTGCTTACTGGGCTTTTGAAGATTTCATCCACTATCCGTCATCGAAATAAAACTTTTCTTTGCTTCTACTGTATAGAAATACATCATGATAATGGTAGGGATCCAGAGCAAGCTCATGTGCTGTGATAAATGACAAGACTTCCATGGTGTTCAAAGCATTATCAGAATCCATTTCATACCTCATCTGTTATCATAAGCACAAAATGTGCAAATGTTCTCTGTTGCTGTAAATGTCAGCGTGCTGGGGGCAAATGCTTTGATTTTCTATCAGCAAATAATGTTAAATTATAGAGTGTTTAATCACGCTGAGTGAGAGTGACAAACTTTAAAGAATGAGTTTCTTTCAAATCACTCCATCTTCGGTTCTCCTGGAAATGGACAACATCGTTTATGACACCCTGAAGATAACTTCCCCAGCCTGGAGGCTTCACGACGGTTCAAGGCTGATGGTAGAGCACTAAAACACAAAATCAATTAGACATCAAGCTCATTTTGATCAAGGCAATCAGGTACTTGACATAGAATCTGGAAGTTAACTTTCAAAACCAGAGCCCTCCTATAAAGTAATTATGGAATCTTTTAGGACAGTGAAGTTGTTTGTGTTTATAGAAGAGTCTGCGTTACCTGGCATGACACAACCTCAGAACTGTTAATTCCTAAATAAAGCAGTTGCATTTACCAGGCCAGATTGTAAATCGCTGGAAGGTGGGAGTGCTCTACTGGACTTCTGTGCCTTTACATGTAAGGAGAATCTCACCTACACTCTCCACCCGCTCTTTCAGAAAGGAAAGGTGCAGGTAAAGGTATGGGTGCAATACATGGAGGAGACTTAACAAGGTGTAAGGAAATCTAACTCTTCAAATCCCAAAGACATAGTGAAAGGTGATGCTGCTAGTATCTAAGCAACCAGAGAAACTAAGACTCTATCAGCTACAGCCCAACTTTAAGAGCATTCTCTGGTTTATATTTATTACACCTTCCTAAAACTGGATTTTTAATCACAGCATTTGAAAATACAGACTTTTTTTTTTTTTTCTGGAAGGCTTCACAATGTTTTGTTTCTGCTGAGAGGAGCTACTTTTTTATATTTGGGTCAGCCATCACTAATTTATTAGAGGAATTTCATTAGCGTGTACTAGACTTGAAGGGCAGCTTGGAAGGCATGGTAGAATTCTCTTGTGAAAGAAGGGGTGGGTGCTGTGCTGGAGGCAGTCAATGGCACAGGGGTAGGTGCTGCATATATTAAGAAATAGGAAAATTTTTGCTATTTTAGTGGTTTGTTTGTTTTTTCTAATTAAATTAGCTTCATCACTTTCACTCCAGTCTAGATTTTCTGGATTTCTGTATCACCCCTAGTAAATAGAATCAACTGAAATGGAAACATACAGGGACAAAATGGGTTGACGTGGAGCTTGATAAAGGATAGCCAAAGTCAACAGTTTACAGGCAAACCCCGTTTTCCAGTTTCTGGTGTTCAGTCCGGAAAATCCTTTCGAAGATTGCTAAGGGATAGGAAATTATTCAGAATCCCAATCCAGTTTCTATCTCTAATCAATTGTCTGCCCGCATCAAAAAGATTGTTTCGGCTCGCAAAAGGCAAAGCAGGAATTTATTGTAAAAATACTGTTATTAGATCGTCCTTTCTTTGTTCAGCCACTAATAGTTCAACTCTGCCAAAGAGTCAGATATTTGGGAAGAGGAAAGTGAACAACTTGCCTCTATTTTTGAAAAAAAGAAACCGCACATAAGTGGGTTTAAACAAAGCTCTTCTGTAGTGAAACCATCTGCTTGTCACCAACAGCAAGGTCTTCTAGGTCTTGTTATTTACTGAACATCCACCCCTCTCCAGGCCTTCTGTTTCGTTACCTGACTTGGAGCTGACTCAAGGGCATTTTTTAATTAGTATCTTGAGGTTAAGGAGTCACTTGCTGGCTACCCAGGCTTTTGTGAGCCAGCCCCTAGGGATGCTCTTCCCTCGGTGCAGAGGTCCCGGGGTCAGAAAGATGCAGAAGCCAGTAGCAAAATGGATCATGTGCTGCTACAGCTGAAAGAAAACAGGCTTTGGGAAGTGTGTGTTTTTCTAGACCAACAGTGCAACAGATGGTTGAACAGTCTCTCCCTCTGCAGCATCGTTCTTAAACAAACCCAATCCACATAAATACCCTGAAAATGAGCAGGGTGGGGCTGCCTTGCAGCTGCTATCCCCAAAGGGCACCTGGCACTGGACAGCTCTCACCTAGGAAAATAAACCAGCTGCAGGTGCCACTCAGTGATGCTGAAATATTTTCTAGGAGGTGGGGAGCCCTATCTCTGTGGCTGGCCTCCCAGTCTGTAAGTGGAAATAAGAATCGTAGAATCATTAGGGTCGGAAAGGACCTTTGGGATCATCAAGTCCGACCTTCACCCAACATCTCTCTATCCACTAGCCCGTGGCCTCAAGTGCTGCATCTGCTCACTTTTTAAACCCCTCCAGGGATGGTGACTCCACCCCCTCCCCGGGCAGCCTGTTCCAGTGCCTTAATCCTTTGCCCTACCTGTCACGAGTGATGTGGGAATGAGCGTGTTTTAAGTTGGTGGAGGCTGGGATGCTGGCAGAAGCCGGGGAATCGGAAGAGGACAGGGAAAGTTGGTGCCAAATGTAGAGAGAAGCTGCACTGGTCCATCTAGAGAAATCCCTGCCAGTGTAAGGCTGCTCCTTGCAACCTCGGGAGAACTAACAGCAGTCCTATCAAAGAGCGCTCTGAACAGGCTCACGAAGCGCAAGTTTTAGACATTATTAATTTCAAGAGTTAATACCTCAAAAAAAGACTCTGGAATGAAAAAGAATAAATAATTAATTAAAACTCATTCATTCGAAGTAATTCATTAAGCATCATTCATTCGAAACAATGAATTAAAAATCATTCGTTAGAAATAATTTTTAAAAATCATTATCCCCATTCATTAAAAGTAATTAATCCAAAATAATTCACTAAAAACAAGTCATTAAAAATAATTCATTGAAAAATAATTAAAAATAATTTGTTTAAAATAATTCATTCAAAACAATGCAATTAAAATAATGAATTAAAAATTATTCATTAAAAATCATGCCGTAGGAATAATTCATTACAAATAATTAATTTAAAATAATTAATTTTAAAATAAATAATTAAAGATAATAACTAAAACTTACATGGGTACAAATCTTTATCATGACTGGTTCGTGTCCTGCCAGCCTCCCGCTGACACCCACCTCATTCACAGTCCTTTCAGTCTTTCCAGTCAATATTAATGAGACACTAAATCCTTAGCTTGCACCTGTCCATTAGAGGATATGGATCAGTTCATTGTCTTCACAGTCTTTTGAAGAGCTTGTTGTTGTGCTTTGAACAACTTCTTAGGGAAGATTTCCTGAATCCATTCTGGGATGGGGCTGGCAACTGTCCATTCTGGTTTGGAAACAAGCAAATGAGACCGACTGCTAACGGGCGATGCTACTTGGAGAAAAAGCTGATGGGATGGGATAGGATGATGATAGCAGGTGATGCCTCCATCCCTTTGTTCAAACTGTAAGACAAAGGTTGGCAGGAGAGAAAAGTGCTGCCTTTAATACCTGGACACCCATTAATACCAGAGACTGAGCTGCTCAATATTGCCCCAGATGGTCTTAAAATAGAAGACAAGAGTTTTCATTTTAAGGAATTCTCACGAGTTTCCAGTCAGGGCAGCAAGCAAGGGGTGTCATTCAGCCCAGCATGCTGACCTGACACTCCTGCCCTTGCTCCTTTCTCTTCCAGGGAAGCTGTGAAGCTCTTTTTCAGGTATTAAGTAGTGAGCATTTGAGGGTGAGACTCTAAGCCCCTCATGGAAAGTACTAAATGTCGTTTTCTTCTTGGAACGATCATGAAAGGAGATGCTGATTAATTGAGGATTTCAATTGTACAATAATGAAAAATATTCCCCATCCATTTTAGTACTATCCAGGTGCCTTTTTTTCACATTTTAGTACTACCCAGGTGCCTTTTTTTTCCATTTTAGTACTACCCAGGTACCTTTTTTCCACTGCACCTACAAACACAAATTTTTACTGGCTGGAACAATCCCAGTCTTTCCAGAAAGGGAATTCTCTTTAGGAAGCAACAGTGTAAGAGAATTTCATCTTGGACAAAAGCTAAATACTAATATATCTATTTATAATGTTGACCATTTTGTATTTATATATATAACCATTTTTATATATAACCATTTTACATTTATATATCACAGAATGGATTGTGTTGGAAGGGACCTCTAAAAGGCATCTNCTAAACTGGTCTTAGCCCCTCTACCTATGACAAGTGGTCTATTAAATATATACATATATATATTCTCAGGGGTGCTGAGAGCCCCGCTGCTTCCTGAGCCAGGACCTGCGGAGGGCAGGGAAAAACAGGTAGAGACTTCAAAGCTGAGCTGGCTGCGGCCTTGTCTGGGAATGGAGGTGTGTCTCAGAAGGAAAGGGGCTACCAGGTTTTGCACCTTGCTCTGTCTGGGTCACCGTGCCTTGCACAGATGCAGCCCGGCTTTTGTAAGCCTTGGGAAATGAGTTGTCTCCTCATTAATTTTTCACTTGCAATGCCCATCCATTTCTTTGCCTTTGCTTTCTGATTGGATGTTTTCCTTCTGCTTCTTATTTCTGAAGGAGGGATGTCGACATGAAAAGCAAGAACGGCCCAGAGCTCAGCTAATTAGCATCTGCTTTCAGCTATTGTTTACCCTGCACAGGACCAGGGATCCAATCAATGCCCATTTGGATCACAAAAATGTTGCTGGAGAGAGCCAGGCCAAAGCATTGAAAGCTCCAGACGGTCCCTTCTCAAACCGACCATTTTACTGCAGACAAGCCCCACTGAGAGATGTTTCTCAGGTGCCTAGGTTCCTGCCCGCGGGGGAATTGACAGAAACACATTTCTCACCGATTCCACCTAAGCGGAAACACTTTGTGCACACTTTGAGTCAACATAGAATCCTTACCAGTTCAAAACCAGGAGGAGAGAAATTGGGATGTGTTCGTTTTAAGAAGAAAAAAAAGACCAAAAAAAATAGAGAATTATGGGCAAAAATAATGCAATGTTTGTTCTTTTCATCTTTTTGCTCTAATATTAGCTATTTCTGCTGCAGGTACTGGAAAAAAATATACCTGTTCTGATTAAGGACCCATGTTGTCAGAATAAATGGAAACAACGTGGAGAGATTTGCACTGATTTATGAACCAGTTTAGTTATCATGACCGGTGAAAAGCATAAGTTGAAGCGTTAACTTGCAGTTCATAATGAACCTGCAACGATTTGCAAAACATATAATAGCAATAAAAAAGGCTGTATCAAAATGAAAGCAGGATGAAGCCACGGCATCAACACTACGAGCTCTCCTTTGCTCATCAGACTGAGGTGTGACACTTGTCATCGGCAATTTCTGAAGGGCATTCAGACTTGATGGTGCTGAGCCTATAAATAAATAAATGTACAAATTAATACTTTTTATGAGTGTCAGAAGCAGCACGTTTGATGTTAAAAAAATTAACACTGTACGGGAGGAAAGGAATGAAAAAGTTCATTTTATTTTGTTATTTATATAGCGGGAGGAATTAAACTGAGTTACCTGTGAAACCCAGGGTTACAGCTGGAAAGCAAAGGTGTGCAATTCCAGTACCCTTGCTCTGAAACACACATATGCATGCCCATAAATTTATATCCATATATGTATCTATGTATATTATGTGCCATGTTTTTTCAGGTACTTACGCTAACAAAGACAAAAGATGAAGGCGTTGAGGTTTGTCCACACTGTTCAATACCCCCTCCTGTGTACAATTCCTTATTCTTCAGTAACTCCATGTCAAGCAGCCAGTCTCTTTGGTCTATGAATTAAAATTAGGAAAAAGCAGAATTAATAAAAGCCAAATTGGGAAGCCTCGAGTAGCTGGGCGTCAGCAAGGCAGGGTCTGGGTCTAGGCTCTCCTCTGTGCAGCGGAGAAGACAAACTGTCCCTTGTGGTGATTTTCTAGGTTGGATCTGAATTATTTAAAACTTTCACAGAAGAAAAAAAATATTAGATAAGAAACTTTCCCAAGAATTGTCAGACCTGTAACGCATCACTGCACTTGCTAAAAGTAAGAGGAATAAAAACTGCAAGAGGAGCTGAATGGATTCATATTGTGTTGCGTTGTCGGGCTGTTTGTGATATTTTCTCCTTACCTCTGTGGGTCAATTAGTTGGTCCCCACATGTGTCCCTGCTGCAGTCGCTGCTTGTTCCCACTCCCAGCTTGTTCTCACCTTCCAGGTCACGAAAAGGGACCACACCAAGGTGGGGGAAGGGTAGGTGCTAATGGGCTCTGTCTCAGGCTTGTCCGAACCCGATAATCCAAACCAGAGCTAAGTAGCCTGACAGCACTTCCAATCAAACCTGAGCCTGGGAAAGAGGTGTTAAAGAAACCAAACCAAACCAAACAAACAGACAGAACAAAAAAAAAACAACACAAAACCAGGAAATCTTCAATAGAAGTGAGAGTGGAAAAAATATTTTATGGGGGTTCATTAATGGTTCTACCCCAAAACAGTTCCTTTCTGCTTTCCTCCCTTGGGCTTAACTTCTGTTAAAGCTGAGGCTCAGCAGGTTGGACTCAGTGGGCTGCAGGAGGCGTCAGCAGGTTCAGGCGTCAGCAGGGTCAGGCTTGGAGGGCAGCAGATTTTACTCCTGGAGCCACTCAGCAAGCATAATCATGTTTATAAAGATGTACAGGGCGAGTGTCAGGAGGCTGAAGCCAGGCTCTGCTCAGGGACATCCAGTGGCAGGACACGGGGCAACGGGTGCAGCTGAAGCGTGGAAAAAACTTCATGGTGAGGGTGACAGAGCCTGGCCCAGGCTGCCCAGGGAGGTTGTGGGGTCTCCTCTGGAGATGTTCCAGCCCCCCCTGGCTCTGTTCCTGTCTGAGCTGCTCTAGGTGACCCTGCTCTGTCAGGGGGATTGGACTCAATGACCTTTCAAGGTCCCTTCCAAGCCCTACCATTCTGTGATGCTGTGATACTGATTATCCCTGGAGTGCCATATCATTTTCATTTCCGTCTTGGTCAGCCCCCAGCAGAGCTGAGCCAGTCTGTTCAGCGCAGCGCTGCCCGTTTGCAGGGCACAGTGGGTGCGGACACTCCTGCGAGGGAGGGGAGGGTGACAGTGGGTCTAGTACAAGACAAAAGCACTACTACTACAACAGTCAATAAATATTATTGGTTTTCCTCTTAAAAACATGCACTATATGCCAACAAGGTCCAACACCAATGTCTGCACTTCTATTTATGCTGCAAACTTCCCATAGCTTCCCAGGGCAAAATTTTGATCGAGCAGTTTTTCTCATGCACATGTAACAATTGGTGGTCATTGAAGACTGCCTAGTTCTGGCATTTCTGTAGCCAGGAAGAACGCTTCCTACTCCACAGGCTGGGACAAAACTGAATCGGAGCAGAGAGGCGATTCACGCTCATTGTGATGCTTTCTCTCTCCTAAATTCCCTTCCCCAAACCACTCTGACTGTATGCAGTGCCAAGGACTGACCAACAAAAGCCTTGCTGCCCCAAAACAAAGCCTAATAAAACGCAAAGAGCTGATCCCCCTGAGAAGAACCGTTCCCCACATGCCTCAGGGGGGTTTTCTTATCTTTTTGTGCTCTCTGTAGGTGGGAGTAGCCTGGGACGGGTCAGAGGGCACCAGAGTCAAGCAGTTTGCAACAGGCAGCAGTGGAGGTCTCCCTGTGGGATTGCCAAGAGCTTAACATGGGATTCAGCAAAAGAAACAGGATAAAAACCCCACAGTTTATTTCTTTTTTTTTTTTCCTGACAAGCTAATTAATCACCGAGAGAATCTCTCTGCATGGCATTTGATCTGGCTTGCCAGAGTTTTCCACTCCACCTTCCATCTGTAATAGAAACTCTCTCTGCCTTTTTTCTTTTAATTAAGCTTTCCCTTTCTCACTTTACCTTTCCTTTCACTGACACAATAAAATACAATTTTCTACTTTTTTCTTTTTAATCATTACATTTCTTCCCCGCTACTGGAAGACAGCGGTGCTGGAGAGAATCTGTAACCCCAAAGGAAGTTTGGTTTTCTTCACCAGAAGGAGATTCTCATTTAGGAGACAAATGGCTCCATTTCAGAGGACAATAGTTTGATTTATTGTATAAATATTTCATAACCCCATAGGCTGGTGAGGTTTAAACTGAGCTTCAGTTTATTATTGTCTCTCGTGGTGATGTCATAGCACCAGGTACTTGTATTTCATCTCACGGAGAGAAGGAAAAAGGTCAATTGTGCAGAGAAAACCCAGTGTTGGTAAAATGACAGCGGGTGGACAGGAAACAAGGGAGAACACCCTGGAAGTTGGGAAAGGCAAGGGAAGCCCAATGTCCCTTCATCTCCAGATGTTGTGCGAGCAACGGCAACAGGAAAATCGGTTTCCATTCTAAATGGCTAAAAACTCTTTGAATTAATCTAATCAATGCAAATGATGTCATTTGGGTGACTGGCAGCTCTAATTGGTTGTACAAAGATGCTCTGCCAGCTTAAGTAGAGTTGGGAACGCCATCAACTCTCAGAGCTGCAGAAGCTGCTCACAGCAGAGTTTAAAAAGCTTCTCACACCACTCCCGCTGAGAACCTCTGGACTAACTGGTGGGGGGGGTTAATGGGTCTTCCCAAAAGAGACTTGCTATTAATGTGCTGCCGTTGCCTTTCCAGCCCCAGTTAGCGACACCGGGCTGGAGCTGCAGCGCTGGATCTGGAGCTGCAGTCAGGTAACGCAGTGGCAGAGGACAGTCCCCAGGGAAGGAGTTTCTCCTCCCAGCTACTCCTGCTCTTACCCCCACCCTCCAGTTTGATCCAGCTCCAAGCCAAGCAGGCTGATTTAAGCCGCCAGTGACGCCACTCGAGATCATCCTTCGACTTTGCCTTGAAATGGGCTGTGTAGTCCTGAGGCTATTTATAACCCCCACAGAGGGATTCCTCTGCTTAGTCAGTCTGCTGAGGCTCTGAGTCACACTGCGGATGGGTCAAGCTCCTGCCAGACACCGGAGGAAGAGCAGCATCCTTGGCTCCCCTGTCTTTCCCCCTTCCCTTGAGGGATGGACTCGGGTGATCTTTCAAGGTCCTTTCCAACCCTTAACATTCTGTGAGTCTGTGATTTCTGCCTACTCACCCTGAGGCACAAGACTAAAGGTCTTTTGGAAGCACTGCACCTCCCAGGAAGGTGCAACCGCCACTGGAGTTTAACAGTAGGACAGGTGGGAGTGGAGGGGACTGGTTAAGGCACTGGCAGGAGGGGAGAGGGGCTGAATGTAACACTGGCTGGACACTCCAGGCTGTGAGCAGCTCTTTCTGTCCTTGCAGAGGGGACTTCCACCGTGTTCTGCGTTAGGTAACTTCTGGGGATGAAAAGCTGGGGGAAAACAATATTTTATGCCAGGGAGGAATTATTCCTTTAGCCACTGTCCTCACCGTGTGCAACTAGGAGCAGGGATGAGGTGGGTCCCCTGAGCCAGCCAGGGCGGTGGCTGACCCCCTGAAGTCTTGTTTCACTTGGCTCTTGTTGATTCAAGGACCATTCACGGGCCAGTCCTCCAAGTCTAGCATCCCAATATCGACTGTCAAATTTCATATGTGGCAAAAGAACCCCCCCAGCTCACAGCACAGCACAGTTTCCCTGGGGTTGTGTAATGGAATAAGAAAACCGTTTTAACGATAAGGAATTCTACCAAGTTCTCTTACTCCAAATTAGATTAGCATTTAAATGTCGTTTCATTAGTTGCAGCGTTTTTGTACATCAGTTTACAATGCTGGGGAAGTGTATTTTACAGCCCTGCACAGATAAATTGTGCTCCACATAATAAATTGTGCAACACAGATGTTGCCACTAATTGTAATATTTTAAGTGACGAGGAAAACACTCTGCTTAGCTTTAAATTAGGTTTATTCCAAGCAGCCACAAAAATAAAAATTTACTTCTCTTTGAAGTAAATACCATCTGAAATATATTTCTATCCTGGAAGTATCAATCCTAAAAATTCCATCCTAGAAATCCCACCTCTTCTTGAGGGCGGAAAGGCTCTTGTGAAGGTAGAGTGGCAGCAGTGGTGGCACTGCGGTGTGGCTCTGACACAAAACGTGTCCCCAGCCCACTCAGAGCTGTTTCAGGACAATGTCTGTGCCTGCCCATGACCTCTGTCTGTATGTCACTCGGTGCAGTGAGCTACACAATGCTGGAGCGAGGGCAGAGGATGCAATGAAGCTGCTGAAGGGCCTGGAGTATAAATCTCAAGAGCAATTGAAGGAGCTGGGACTGTTTGGTTTGAGGAAGAGGAGGCTAAGGCGAGACCTCATGTCATGTGAAAGCGCAAAGTAATTTGGCAGAAAATAAACCCCCTTGAGTTCCAGCTGGTCCTCAGGCGCTGGGGGTGGCTGTACTTAGATTCTGAGTGATGTCCAGTTACAGTCTAAGTTTCCTGGGGAAATACTCAGAAAGTCCAGATCTCACCCAAAGGGGGCATGGGGAAAAGTGAGGTTCAGCCTGTTGACTGATGCTAGGAGCCAGATCAGCGATAGTATCTGCCCTGACTTGTCCACCATGCTGTCTTCCCTGACATCCCCCCTTACTTGAACCTTTTTTATAATAATTTTTACCTTCAAGGTGGAGCTTGAGTGACTCCAGTCATAAACAGCATTGTTACGAGCGGTGTAAATTCAGTATGGTGGTCTCTCTTTGCAAGTGCAAGCTCAGTGAGAGATAGCCACACTCTGGAGGCAGGCAGCCTTTGGGATGGAGGTGTGTTTGGGTGTTACAATGACATAACAATGAGCAAAGTTCAAACAAAGGACAGAACTTTGTCAAAAACTGACAGACTGTTGGTGCAGGGTAGCAAACAGGCAGTTACTGTTCCTGTGGTACCATCAAGTTCTCATTTCTATCATGATCTCACAGGGTCAGGCCGTGGAATCTTCGCTCCACTCCATCCTGCATGCTGCTCACAGGCAGCATTGCTTAGGGAACTGTTGGGAAATGGATTCCTTGCATGCCAGTTGCACTCTGCCCTGAAAGTTTCTCCAGTGTTATACCTTTCCCTAATGTGTGAACAATGCTGCACCTTTAATATGATTTTAATTTTTAACTCAGCTCCAGTCATCATTCCACACCTCATCATCTACAGCTACCTGAAAGGACACTGTAGGGAGGCTGGTGCTGCTCTCTCCTCACAGGTCATTAGTGCTGGAACAAGAGGGAGAGGGTTCAGGCTGCAGCAGGGGAGGTTTAGTCTGGACCTTAGGGAAACATTTTTCCCAGCAAGAGCAGCCAGACACTGGAATGGGCTGCCCAGGGAGGGGGTCGAGTCACCATCCCTGGCTCTGTTTAAGGGTCGTTGAGTTGCGGTGTTGGGGAACATGGTTTAGGGGTCACCTTTGTAGAGTAGGGCTGATGGCTGGACTCAATGATCCCTAGGGTCTTTTCCAGCCTGAAGGATTCTATGATTCTGTGACTTGATGAACCTTTGTCAGACTTTGAGTGGCATGAAAGCAGTAAGCCCTGCAGGAAGCCAGCCCACAGCACCCACCTCTCCAGGACTGGTGCCTCTCAATGCACTGCACGACCAGGGGAGTTTCTTCCTCTTGTAAAAAGCACAAGGCCGAGTGAAATATTCCCCCATTCCCATTTTGTGTCTCCAAAACACGGCGTAAACACCTAACGCCCGAGGAACCGGGCCACTTTTGTCACTGCTGCTGATGCACAGTTTGCGTATGCACGTCTACTTCCAACGCATGTGACGTAAGAGGCTCAGTTCCATGTTGCAGGAATTATTTGTGCCCTGGGACCAGCCTGTTGGGAGCAGGGTGAGCCAGCTCCCAGGTACTCCTGGCAGGGCTTCTTGTTATCAGAACCCTTTCAACTGAGGCCAAGGGTGGAAAAGCAGGACACGCCGTGCACGTGGCAGCTGAACAGCCCCTTGGCTGAAGACAGTGGGACCTTCCTCCTTTTCTCTGTGACAGTTTAAGCCTCTCAGAGACATCTAGTCAAAAAGATGTAGTACAGCCCCCAGCAGCTTTGCACCCCTCCTTTGCAATGCAACAGAACCCCCAAATTAATAACATGACCTACCACTGCTTTATTTAAATGAGGAATTTTAAACCTAAACACTCATATCTGCTGTTCTTTCCAGATTGAGTCTAACATGTCCCCGGAGCCAAAAAGGCTAAAGCCATGGCTGGAGCCACCTGGTGACAGACGATGTGTCACCACCAGGCACTATGGGGAGTGGAGGCAGGAGGCTGTCACCATCTCTGCTTATTGCAGTTGTAGTGTTGCTTCATCCCTAAATCAAGCAGAACTGAAACCTGGAAATATTTTAAACGTTGATTTCATCTTTTGCTTTCTTTTCTCCTTATTTCTTGTTCTTGGGGAATGAGAGAGGGGAATGGGAGGAAAATCGTGACCTAAAGGGCTTGTGCTTTTTCACTCCCCGAGCATCAGCATCTCCTGGCAGCCAGCCCTCCTGAACTGCCACGCAGCATCCTGCACACAAAGCATTCAGCTTACAGACACCTTCATTTTCTCTTTAAGAAGTGTCATCGTATTCCAGGTAGCCCTACTTTTCTTTTCCGATTAATTTTGCTCTGCTTGAATGAAAGCTGATAAAATAGAAACTGCTGTAAGACCCAGAGAAAATTAGGTTATGTAACCTCTTTTTTATTTATTTAGCATGATATCAAAGTTGTTTCTTATCATTCTCCAGGTACATTGTGCTCAGGAATAAATTAAACTGTCTATTCAACACAGAGGATCTGCTTTTTCTACTGCTAATTTTCTCTCTCTTTCTCAATTCGCACTCTATTATTAGGGGGAAAAAAAAAATAACAAGCTTAGCTGAAGCCAGAGGAGCCCTTCCAGGTTTGCAGATTGACACCGCACGATTCCCTCGCGTAATCCAAGTGGTCCATCTATCGGTCTCCGGCCAATACGACAAGCAGCAAAGTCAAAAGTACAATGATGTTTTCCTTTACATAATTACTTGCTGATGTTGACAAATGGAGTGACAGCTGTGCCCTTTTTAGGGCAAGATTTGTGCAGAAATCAAAGTCACATAACTAATCTCCCGGGTGTTTTTCCCCTCCCTGCTCCTCCTGCCCCAGCTCGGTGCCGAGCTCCCCACTGGCCGGAGCTGCAGCTGGACCCTGCTCCCCCCTGCCAAACCCCCTCCCAGCGGGGGCTGATGTGCCTTCAACTCATTAAAATGCCAAGTGGAGCCAGGTTTTTTGTTGTAACTTGTAATGAGAAGAGCCAGCAGAGACCTCTACATCTGGAACTCTCCACCTCAAAACTTAAAGAGGTCACGGTGAGCAGGGCAGGTCTTTCTGGGGGTGGCAGAGGCACGGGTGAAGGTGACTGGCTCAGGGTCAGCAGCCCAGTGGTTACTGGTGGTTTCAACCACCACAAATGCAATATAGTGTCCATGTTTTCTGGAATCACTTTATTGCTCTCTTTTACCCCAAGGGCAGCAGCATTTCAGGTCACCCACACAGGCAGGAGGAGGGGACCAGGTCATACTGGTTCCTGAGAGCAGAAGGACACTTGATGTTTCAGCCTACGCTAACGAGTATGGCAAAGCATGGAAGTCAGCACGGGACGGAGCAGCAGGGTGTGTGCTGGGGGTGTTCCTCTCTCTGTACACCCTGGGAGGGACAGGACAGCATAAGTAGGTCTATCCCATGACATTGCACTGCAAATATCTACGTGCTAAAATAACTGATCAGCACCTGACCCAGCAAATAGATGAGCAATTCCTGAAAGGCACCAAGGTTCAGCTCTTGTGCTAATATTTTAACTGGCTACGTTAATCTCAATTAGGCAGAAAAGTCTATACTTATTAAAACTCTCACCTTTCTATTCTATGTGTATAAGGGTAAGAAAGAAGCCAAGTAAATGTATGGGGGAGGCTGCTGAGGGAAAACACAAAGTACAGAGGGACAAAAGCCTTTTTGCCTCCCTTATTTTTTCCTTTGTTTTTTTTAAAGTCTAGTATAACATTGGAGCTACTGAGGGCGACAAGAACTTGTCTGCCACTGCGTGCCATGGTGCTGTGCCAGAAACACCAAAGACAGCAGAAGGTGCCACAAAGGTCTCACCAACCTGCCACCTCCAGGGCATTAAGCTGGAGGAGAGGTGGTGTCTACTGGTGAGAGCAGAGGAGTGCAGACAAACTGAGGTGGGGGATACACTGTGGATAGACCTGGGGCACAAGGCAGGTGGCAAAATAAAAACAAATTGCTAAGGAAGGAAAGGAGGAATGGGAGAAGCCAGTTGTTTCTCAGCTCAAGATAAATGATACTCGGTGTACAGTGATGAAATGTTACAGGACAGAAATCTTTTTGGTGTATATCTGTGGGTCTTTACATGTGCTCTGGTGTCTCAGTGCAGCTAGAAATGTCACTTACAGGTAGTGATTTTCTTCATCTTGTTTTCAATGTGACTCTCTTGTCCTGCTTCTTCTGCTTCACACCTGCTGGCCTGAAAGCAGTAGTTCACCAGTTCAGATTTCACCATCAGCCTGGGTAGTTATCACCTTGTGCTTATGTAAAGGCTATGAAAGACTTCATCTCTTCTGTTTAAATCAAAAAGAAAATCAATTCTTTCTTTTCTTTCTTTTTCTTTCTCTTTTTTTTTTTTTTTTTACAGATGACAACAAAACTGTGAACACAGGTAGGAAAATAATTGATGCATTCTAAGAAACTGTCAGGTGTGAAAAATGTTGACGGCTCAACAACCCTATTACTGCTACGGGAAGGTGTTAGACAGCAGATTTATGTAGCAGCACCAACACACCAGAAGATGTATATAACAGAAATGAAGACAACAAAATTCTATGCAGCTACTCCAGGGGTGTGTTTTTTTGTAATTCTAGAAGTGGGGCTGCACCATGTCATCTGAAAACCAGCAGCTGACGGAGGGATGTGGGGCAGGTCCACCTAGACAGGGACCCTCATCAGCAACAGTCCCCTCACAGGGTGATCGCAGAGCTGCAGGTGGCAATCAAAGGGCAGAGCTGCCTTTTCTCTGTTTCTGTTGTTAACTAATTTACCCAGAAAGTAGATGAGATATAAATTTAAGTCGTATCCCACTTAAGAAGCTTCCCCTCTCTTGCCTTAGGCAGTTCATGGGACCACGGGGTGCCCACACCACCCAAGGGACTCCTCTCCCCTGGTACCTGCATGTGCTTGGCCAGGTCCATGCCCCCCAGCTTTGCATCATCCCCAGGACAGGTGGGTCCCTATAGCTGTGCTCGTTTATGAATCTGAACATGAATACCCAAAAAACTCCTTGTTTTTTTTTGGAACTAGGCTCTCAATGAGATGGGGGCACTTTTCAAAGGCTATCTGTCCTGACTTCGGTGCCCCAGAGGAGCTGGTTTCAGCGCCTCCCTCTCTCCATCCCTCTCAAACTGAACAGTATCGTGCCCTGACCGAGTTCAAGAAAAACACCCTGTTTTTACATCCAGCTCAAGAGTATCTTGCCATGTTTGGCTATAGTTAAAGCACCATGACAGAAACCCAAACTTTTTCTATAATAGCCTGAGGTATTTTTCTTTTAATCAAAACAAAACCAACCCCCCGAAATGCATCAATTTCCCATTAGAACTGGAAATGTTCTGACACCCTGTGATATTGCCTTTTCATTTCACTGTTCTGCTGGCATTTCAGGAGTTGAAAATGAAAAATTAGCTTTCAAAAAGTAGGATCTTCTTGATTAGACAAAACTTGTTGAAATTGTAATGGGAAGATCAGAACAACTTCATTAGTCTTCATTAAATAAAATAAATGTTATTTCTATTCCTTTCACATACAATCATACATTACAACTATTAATATTGCAGAGATGTTTCTTCTGTCCCAGAATTTAATGTATAAAGCTACAAACCTTCTTGCATGAAAAACAACTTACGATCACCAGAGCGACGTGCAGTTCATCTTTTTTACGTTCATTAATTTTCTGTAAATAGAGCACGGTCGCTTTGCATTGTTTGCACTAATGGAGAGCTCAGAGCAGTTTACCCTGTTACTGCTTATCATTTATTTGGGTGATAATTTTAAAAGGCTTTTAAATTAAAATGATAAAGATGGCTAGGGGGAAAGATACAGCCTTTCAGAATGTTTCAAGTGTGATAGATGATCCAGGCCAAAAGGATGGTTCTCATCGAAGGGATGTGCCAGGGATGGCAGCACATCTCAAACAATCGTTCAAGCCCCCCCACCTCACGTTGGGTATCTCACCCAAAGCCATTTTGGAGCATAATCTCACCAGCCTCCTGCTTGTCCCTCATACTGGGGGCTCAGCTCCATCCAGCCCCCCCCAGGGGTCCCGCCAACACAGAGAGGTGGCTGTGCCCTGGTGCTACAGATCTGCTCTGCTCCACAGCTTGGGGCTGGCAGCAAGGGGCTGGTGGCACCTTTGGCTGAACTCATCATTGTCTTTGATCTCAGAGAAGGGAACAGGGCGGTAGGGGTTGGCACAAGGTATAGCTCCTGGCAAACCTGGTCCCATACTTGCACCCTCTGTGCCTGCTCGCCCGGTACGCATGTTCTGTTCGTGAAAATACTCGTGTTTGTGATGGGGACATTGAAACCAAAGTACCTGAGGAAAGGAGAGACCCTGGTCTCTCGGCCACCATTCAGCAGTGCTCAAACAGACACCTTCCAAACCAAGATGTATTTGTTTCTTTTTCTAGATTTAATCATTACAAAAAACAACCAAACCAAAACCCAAACAAATAATACTTTTGCAGTTCAAGCTCTAGTTTGAATTCCTGCTGCTCCTCGGAGACTCCCACCCCCTGAACCAGCAGAGCACTGTGGGCCAGGCTGGGACCCTCCACCAGCCAGAGCAGGGGACGGGACACTGCCCGTGGGGGCTGTAGCACTGGGTGAGACCCAGAACTCTTGAATTTTGCTCTGAGCTGTTAGATGGAGACAAGTAAGCTTCACAGTGAGCAGTGCTCTCAAGTAAAGTCAGTTTGGAGAGAGTCAGAGTCTGTGTCTGGTGGCTGAATAAGGCTGGCCCATGCAAAGGTCAGCCCCACTGCCCTCTGGTAGAATTGCAGGGAATAGAATCATCAAATGGTTGGAAGGGGCCTCTGGAGATCATGGAGTCCAACGCCCCTGCCCTGGCAGAATCACCCATGGCAGCCCACACAGGAACAGAGCCAGGGGGGGCTGGAAAGTCTCCAGAGCAGGAGCCTCCACCACTTCTCTGGGCAGCCTGGGACAGGCTCTGTCACTCTCCCAGGGAAGAAGGTCCACCTTGAGGTGGAACCTTCTATGCTCTAGTTCATACCCATTTCTTGTCCTATTGCTGAGCACTCCAGAAAGAGCCTGACCCCTTCCATGTGACCCCCACCCTGCAGATATTTACAGACATTCATAAGGTCCCCTCACAGGCTTCTCCTCTCCTGACTTAACAGCCCCAGGTCCCTCAGTCTGTCTTCATAAGGGAGATGATCGAGTCCCTTCAAAGCCATTGATCTAACCTAGATTAGTAATACTTTATCATTTGCTTGGAGCTCCATGTGGCAGACAGTACCAGTCTGAGGTGCTTTGGTTGCCTGCCAGAGAGATTCGGGGTGGGTGGGAAAACCTGGCCAGCTGGGGAGTGATTTAGTTTCCTCGTGCTAATGGGGTTAGAGGCTCTGAGACAGGGAGGACTCATGGCAGGAGCAGCTAGAATAGTTGTCCATAGAGACAGCTTATCTGTTTCTGCTGACTATGGAGGGAGCCCCAAAGCCTGGCTGTCTGACTGAGACAGAATTTGGGCGTCTAAAAAAAATAAAAAGCAGCCAATACTCCCATTCTCCAATCAGGTGCTTCCAGGCAAGGCGCAGAAGTGAACCCTGCCAGTCTTCTTCAGTCTTACCTGCCCTGAAGCTGGTATCCATGGCAATGACATATTGTAGACACATTGGAGCGTGTCCACAGGAGGCCACCAAGATGATCAGGGGAATGGAGCATCTCTCATATGAAGACAGGCTGAGGGAGTTGGGGCTGTTCAGCCTGGAGAAGAGAAGGCTCCAGGGGGACCTTCTGTTGACCTTCCAGTACCTGAAGGGGCTCCATGAAGGCAGGGGAAGGTCTGTTCCAAAGGGTTTGTAATGGCAGGACAAGGAGCAATGGTTTTAAGCTGGGAAAGGAGAGGTTTAGACTGGAAATCAGAAAACAGTTCTTTAATCTGAGGGTGGCAGACACTGGAATGGGCTGCCCAGGGAGGTGGTGGAGGCCCCATCCCTGGAGTCAGTCAAGGTCAGGCCTGATGGGGCTCTGAGCACCCTGCCTGTGTAGGGGGTTGGACCAGGTGACCTCTAGAGATCCCTTCCAGCCTAGAACATTCTATGATTCTCCAGACTTGCAGCCCCCTCACCGGAGGCTGAGGGTGCAGGACTGCGGCGTGTTGATGGCAGCCGTGAGAGGAAAGTGTGTTCAAACTGTTATTGCGTTTAACTTGGCTCTTCTGCTTCACTCAGTTTACTCCACATATTCATTTTTCCAGTCCTTTCCTGCCCATTAAACAGGACACCTCGTGCTTGTGGTCAGCTGGATCACTCATCTAAATTTACATGAGCTGTCCATCAGCTTTTGCTATCTTATTAGCATGCTTGCACTGTTATTGCAGCTTAGCTTGGAAATTACTTGCTAACCAAAACAAAAATTGCAACAGACAATGCAAGCAAGTCTCATTTAACAAAATAACTTTTGTTTTCCTTTTTTTCTCCCCACGAATAGATACAAGACTGCTGCAATTTCCTCTGGGTACTGGGCTGCCTTTAACTAAGCTTCTCAGGCCTGTATCTCCCTGCTTGCATTTTTGTAAAATTTAATAGCAAACTACCAAAAAAAAGCTAAAAAAAAATTCCAGTCAGTCTCCGTTGTCACCTCTGGATGCTGGGAGAAGAGGTGGGCTCTTGCTAAGCTGAAACAACTAACACCAAGCACCACGCAGTCAGCTGAGGAAAATTCTTGATACCTACATTAGCTTCCAAAATCCTGGGTCATTCCAGCATCTGGATGCTATGAATGTGTCCTCGCTGCATTAGGTGGCCAGTGAGGCACTGCTATAAACCACCACCCTAATGTAAATTGAATATGCAGTCATTATGCAAACCAGCACCCTGCGAGCCGGGCAGAGAGGGAGGGGTGGGTCAACAGTCCCCAGTTTTGCAGAAAACACCGAGATTGTCCTCAGACTAAGAGCAGCTCAGAGTTTATTATTGAAATACAACCCCTTTCCCTCCTCATTTCAGCAGAATTAATAATGTACATTTAATAATGTAAAAAAAGTGAAGAAGATCCTTCCCAGCTGTATGACAGTAAGAAAGAATTGAATTTTATTTGTAAATAAATTGAGTTCATCATAAAGTACTTAGGAGTGGGTTTTGCTCACAGTAGTGGGTTTGGGGAATGGCATATGGCATATCAAGTGTTTAAGGCTCTAAACAGTACACTGAAGGCCAGCTCATAATGAAGTTCTTGGGGATTTTTCAATTAATGGGAAAATTGGGCCTTTCATAAGCTATTTGAGCAGAATCTACCATGCTTATTGTGATAAGCTCCACAGCACACAAGCTGCCTAGGCAGTTGTGTCCAGAAGCCCTCTGAAGAGTGAGGGGCCCTTCTCCTGCCTGCGCAGGCAGAGCTGGGGCTCCATGGGGCACAGGCAGGAGGGTCTCTGGGTCTCTGCACATATGGCCAAACACTCCAGGTGTGCGGCAGGAGCTCCCCACTGGCCACCTTCATAGAATCACAGAATGGTAGGGGTTGGAAGGGACCTCTGGAGATCATTGAGTCCAACGCCCCTGCCAGAGCAGGACAGAACTAGAGCAGATCACTCAGAAATGCAGCCAGATAGGTTTTGAAAGTCACACAATCACAAGATGGTAGGGGTTGGAAGGGATCTCCCTCTGCCAGAGCACAGTCACCCATGGCAGCCCACACAGGAACAGAGCTAGGGGGGGCTGGAAAGTCTCCAGAGCAGGAGCCTCCACCACCTCTCTGGGCAGCCTGGGCCAGGCTCTGGCACCCTCACAGTGAAGAAGTTCCTCCTCATATTGAGGTGGAACCTTCTATGCTTAAGTTCATACCCATTGTTCCTAGTCCTATTGCTGGGCACTCCAGAAAAGAGCCTGGCCCCTTCCATGTGACCCCCACCCTGCAGATATTTACAGACATTCATACGGTCCCCTCCCAGGCTTCTCCTCGCCTGACTCAACAGCCCCAGGTCCCTCAGTCTGTCTTCACAGGGGAGATGCTCAAGTCCCTTCATCATCCTCGTAGGCTCCACTGGACTCTCTCCACTAGATCCCTGTTTCTCTTAAACCGGAGAGCAGGATTCAGAGTTCTGTGGCCATGACTGTGCCACGGGAGCCCCGCTCTGGCACAGCCCCCTCCTGCTCGCTCCCTTTTCATGGCCAACTTCCACAATCCTGAAAATAAGGAATTTTAATGGGAGTGCTGATTCAGCCTGAACTCTGTTGTACCGACACAGAGCACGTTGAAAGGATAAAATAAAAGGACTTTACAAACTCCAGCTCTGTGTGCCTGATGATTTTCTGTAGGGAACAGCCTGGCAAGTTATCTGACGGCACCCAGCCAGAGATGCTTTTGGTTTGCCTGCGTGCCCTGCATCCTAATGAGGGCTGGAATAAGCAATCCATGCAGCAAAGGAGTGTATTATTTATGCATTGTCACATCCATCTATATGGAAAATTGGCCCTAAATTAAAAAAGCAGGTATCAATATTGCCTACGTGCTGGCTCCTGGGGAAAAGCTAGAGGGAAGAAGGCAAAATCTCAGTAATAAGGGCTCTTTCCTCCTATTGATGTAAACAAACAGCCTGTGCTGCTGGAGCAATATTTATGCTAGCAAATACCCTGAGGTGTTTCACAGAAATCAATCTGTGGAGAAAAATTGCCTAAGATAATAAAAAATCAGCAGCTCCTAACCCAAACCCAGGCCTTGCTGCTTGTTTGGGGCAGGGGGTGAAGGGTGAGGAGAGCAATAGGTCAAGGCTTTTAATTTCCTGGAGCACAGCTCATGTAGTGGTATCCTCAGAGCCCTGCACACCATGCCCGTTACAGCTTGGTCGGATGAAATTGAAGGGCAGAAACTGCAGGAGGAAAGCGCATGGAGTCATCTGCAAGCTGCAGGAATACGTGTTCAGAGAAAACTTGTGCAGTGGAGTGAGCTGGGAGGGGACCACTCCTATGGAAACCAAATGACGTGGCAGGTAATTTTCCACCCTCCTCCTGTGGTTCCTTATTGCTGTTGCAGCATAGACAGGCCAGGGCATGGCAGCCTGGAAAGAAATGTCATCCCCAGCTCTGTCATCTCGAGGAGCTTTGTGTCCTGTAGTGACTGTGACACAGAGGACAGAAATACGGTTTCAGTGTAAAAGCAGGCAGGGTGAAACCTTGCTTCACTGTGAAATGTGAACAGTGAATAAAGCAAGGGGTTGTCTGCAATGACGGTAATTTGCGTGGCTGTTCTTCATCTTGGCCAGCAGGTTGGGTAAAAATAAGTAAAGGAGTCAACCACCCTTAATGTTAACATGTGGAAAATTCCAAGGTTTGATCTAATTCTCACCTAAAGATCCTGGCATTCCGGTAGCAGTGAGATATTTCCCTTATTCATGCCATCTCTCCCCACTTTCTGAGCATGCAGGGTGACAGGCATGTTGGCTTCTGGGGTATGGACTAGGGCTCAAATCACTCTGTAGCTCAGCCAAATGCATATCTCTGTATTTTCCTTTAGCTGCCCTTAAAACTTCACCCCCTGCGTCAAAAATCACAGCCAAGCCTCCACTGTGCAGAAAAGTTGGATTATTCATTAAAGGGTATGAATGACCCTAGAGCTTTGAAAACGCTGGAGGGACTGGAAGCTCTCTGGAGAGGAAAGGCTGAGAGCCCTGGGGCTGTTTAGCCTGGAGAGGAAAAGCCTGAGAGGGGATCTCAGGAATGGTTACAAATCTCTGCAGGGTGGGGGTCAAGCAGAAGGGGCCAGGCTCTTGTCAGCGGTGCCCTGGGATAGGAGGAGAGGTGACGGTAGCAAGGGGAAACACAGGAGGTGCCACCTCAGCAGGAGGAGAAACTTCTTCCCTGGGAGAGTGACAGAGCCTGGCCCAGGCTGCCCAGAGAGGTGGTGGAGGCTCCTTCTCTGGACACTTTACAGCCCCCCTGGCTCTGTTCCTGTGTGGGCTGCCCTGGGTGACCCTGATCAGGCAAGGGGGTTGGAATCAATGATCTCCAGAGGTCCCTTCCAGGTGATACCATTCTGTGATTCTATGACCTAAGATCCCTCTGAGCAGGAGCTGCTATAGGGTACCCATGTTTCATGATGCTCACAGTGCCAGAAAGAGCCATGAAAAACCTAAGACTCCATCCCCCAAGTCCAACCAGCCCTGAAAGCCCACAGACCCTTTAAACATTGATCTTGCTACTAGTGATGTCCACGAAACCTCCTGAGCAGGTGGTCTGTATATGGTACGAAGCTCAGACTGGGTATTCCCTGGGGCCTTGCGTCACTGTACAGCTGGAAAGAATTAGAAGAGAACAGAATGGTGTGAAACAGAGTTGAGGAGATTAAGTCTTCTCTGACCAAGAGGTGATGATGCCTCTGGGAAGCCAGCTCAGATGACTGCTCCAGCTTTTGCTTCCAGCTCTGTATGTCTCAGAAGGTTTCTGATCACACACGTCTTACGAGGTTCTCAGTAATGATGTGATGAAAAGCAAGGCTGGTGCTGCTTCCCATAGTGTCAGAAACCCCATGAGATCTCATGCCCACCATGAGCTTCTTATTACCAAACCTGGTCAGAAAACAGACATTTGGGGGGGGAGAAGCTTTAGTTTTAAGTAGAAATTACCAAAACTTTCTTTTCAAGCTTCCGATCTGTTTTTTTTTCTGCACCAAATATGAAGGAAGATTCAAGATGGTTTTTGTTCTATTGATTGACAAAGGGAACGATGGGTGAAAGTCGTAGTGGAAATGATGTGAGATTTTTGCAGAGGTGCTCGGATATGATTGGTTTATATCGCTGAGATCTACAAGGCTGAAGAAAATCCATACAAAGGAGGAAGGGGGGGGAGGTGTCTGATCTCAAGACACCATCAAGGCCGCAAATGCGCTACTGCTTTTTGAACATGAAAACCCAGACATTGTAAGGAATCTCTGGACTCCAGCATTTTTAGCTCAACCACCCTTACTATTGGTTTCAGATTTCCCCCTCACAGGATCAGTCCCTCATTTCATCATCCTTTTCACTGTAACTTAAGAAAAGCAAGAAGCAGAAGGCTACCATCTTACAGTCCTGCCACTCACCACTCTTTGCAAAATCTTCTGAGTACAGTTACTCTGAAAAAAAGAAAAAGAAACTTTTTTGATTCTAGGTTTGGTAAAATCTAGAGAACACATTCCCTACAGTTACACAGCCCCGGTCCTTAGGCCAGATTTGTGTCCAGGACTGGCCAGTTCCTGGCAATGTATCAGCAATCAGCTGCAATTCCCAGCCAGAACCAGATGCCAACCAGACGCAGTTTTAAATTATCGTATCTCACAGGTTTACAACTTTACTTTTTCTCATGTGAGTCCCTTTCACATTTGAGCAAGTGTATCTATCAGGAAATCAGAGTTTTCTTTGGGTAGTCATTTCCTCAGCAGCTTGGTAGACTCTCATCTCACATCACCAGGATCTGGTCCAGCAAAACCCACACTGCAGCACTACAACTGAGTGCAGCCAAAGCAGATTCCAGCCCCCTCCCTGCCTGTGGATTTCCTGTGGCCGGGCTGTGCCAGGGCTGCCTTTTCTTTTAAGAAAGTTTTGTAGACAGCCAAGTTCTAGGGCCAATTTGATTTTCTGCACTTCCTCTATATTCAGCCAGTCTTCCTGCCCTTCCCTGGGCCCTCTGAAGGTATGTGCTAAAACTAATCAACTTTGGAGAGAAAAAAAGCAAGTGTTTCATTATATGTTTCTCTAGGACTGGATTCACCAACTTGTTAAACAGTCTCTCAGCAGTTCAAAGTCTATTTGTACCTAGAATGCAGCAATTAAGCCCAATTAGAATAGAGTGCAATTCTCGGACGGGTGAGATTAGCTGGATGGTTCTTGCCCTAGTTATTGGGCTGTAACCTGAAAGGGTGTCCAAGCTGAGCGAAGCAATGGCATTTGTGTCTGCAGGTATCGTTTCTAGAGGTGGCCCTTGAGTCTGCTGTGGCTACGACGCTTGGGATCGGGGCTGGCCGCGGGAAGCTGCCGGCTAATCCTTCCAGATCGATTTCTCAGGCAGTTCAGTGCCACCACCGCTGAGGATCCCGGAGCATTTCCACTGGCTTTGCTTAAAGGGACAGTGATGGCAGAACCCAGGCAATGGGTAACAGTAATGGCCAACAGGCAATACCGCAGGGTACCTCTCATCCTCTCTCCAAAGCAGCTCCCCTCAGATGATTTCTAATTTCCGTGCTGCTCACTTTCTTTAAACTACATCCCTCAACACCGAATCACAGAACAGCGGGGGTTGGAAGGGACCTCTGGAGATCATCAAGTCCAACCCCCCTGCCAGAGCAGGGTCACCAATAAATAACTGTTGAGAAATGAGTGCAGTAAAGCTAACTAGCCCAGCAAATGAGTGAGGATATGTTGATTTCCTTAGTTTCTAATAATAAAATCAAAACCAAGAGGTTTTCATCCTTTTCAGCACATTTAGACTGTATTTCTTTTCCCACATCCAAGATACAGGCCGGATGATACTTGATTTGGGCGATAAGGAGGGGAAAGGGAGTCATTTTTCTGCTGCTGACAGTCTGGCAGTCACTGCAGTCCCATGGGGAGAGCTCTCCTCTTCCCACATCTCTGGAGAAGTGCCCAGAACACGAAGGCTCTGGCAGCCTCTGCTTTCCCATTCCCAGCCCCACAGCACTGCTGGAGGCTCTGGGGGACACAATCCTTTCACAGATAGGCAGCACACCCCTCAAAAGAAATCGCAGCGAGCTCTAAAATCTTCCAGAGGAGCCAGGCAGGGGGGGAGGGGTTGGCACCCGCTCAGGTCCCAGGAGTGCTGCACCCATCCCCGTACTCCAGGGATGCCCACCAGCTTACCCACGCACTTGCTGCAGTTGTCAGCCTCCCCCAGCAGCTTGGGATCTTTCACTTCGGTACTTGCAGCTTCCACCAGCTCCCACTATTTAAAGCAATCAGAGATTTACATCAGGAGACTTTAAATATAGAAGCAATTCTGTGTACACTCTTGCCTTTATTGCAGCAAGGAGAAGGGAGGGAAAAGCCTTTCTTTTTTTAGACTTGGCAGGAAACAAGCAGTTAAATAAGTGAATACTATAAAATGAAAATCTTAAAGTGATTACAAATATGAAAGGAGGAGTAAATACCAGATTGAAACAGCCGTTTCATCAAGATAAAGTACAGAAATCCAGCAGTTGGCCTCTTTCCACGATCCCGTAGAGCTGTGTGAAGGAAGCAGCTTACTGTAGCATCACCAATCTCCGTTGCTCAGCTGCTGACAGGATACCCCAAAGTCTTCCTCCCTTTGCAGCTTTTCACATGCAAAATGCCTTCCTTTATGGATCCCCCTCGATGTAAAGTGGCTTTAATTATTCAAGAGCTGAAATAAAGATTAAAACGTAACTGCATTTTAATTGTTCGAATAATGCTAGGGAGCTGCACTGTGGCTGAAGTGCTGGAAGGTGAAGATGAAGACTCTTTAAGATGCCCTTCCTACAAAAGCAGCTTCTCTGTGTTTTGTGCCAGTCTTCCCTCACCGTGTAACCAGTCACACCAGTGCGTGCCAGGCTTATTTCTGAATTCCAGTTTGGCCTGCTAGACAGTGTTCTCCACAAACTGAAGCTTTTTACCATAAGCAATTTTTAGGCTGAGGAATTTTCTTGTCATGTACCAGTACCAGACTTCTCTCTCAGCTGGAGATATTTGCTAACCCTCAGCAGCGATGGACTGGGCAATGACAGCCCTTCAGAGACAGGTGGCTGCAGCAGTGGTGTCACATGGTGGGGAAGCTGCACTGTTTAATGGGCAGCTCCCACTGCCTGGCAGACAGTATGGCTCTCGTCACCCCCCTCCCATGGGGAAGTTTGAGTTGGTTTTTCCTTGTTACGTCCACTCGGCACACAAAATCCCTGGGATTTGGGAATGGGGGGAGAGGGCATTAAAGAGGATTTTTCTCCTTGCTATACTTTCTGTGCCTGCTATGCTCAATCACAGGAGGGAACAAATCCCATCAGCCAGCTGCAGGGGTGGGGAGAAACCTCGCCAGGCAAGGAAGCTTCAAGACCTGACCTAGGCTGACATGAACAGCTCTTTGGAAATGAGTGTGAAAGTCAACGCTCGATACCCACGTATCACCTCCGGGTGTCTCAGCTGATGATTCTGCCTTCTGCACAAGGAAGTTTTCTCCTTTTATTGCTATTTCTGTCACAATAGGAGCTTTCACTCCTCACGCCAGCTTCCTACCACAAACCAAAGCGCTCTTCTCACCTGCTCACAGTCCCTCCTGTGACTCCACCACCCAGCAGTATCAAATCAGACAGAATAAGCTCGGGAAAGGAAGAGATGCGAGCGGAATATAGAGTGAGGCTATTGACTCGACGTGCCAGACACGGGCCGGAGTTGACTCCAGATGTGAGCTGAACAGTAATGAAAACCTTATGCTTTATCACCTTTTAAAGTACAGGGAGGGATGTCCAAACAATTGCTTTTGGTGAAGGATTTCAGGCAGTCGTTAGCCTCATACAGAGAAATTATCACACATAAATACACAGGCAACTCTATGGTGAGCAGAAAAAAAAAAAAGTTATCCAAACAATTTTAAAAACCCAATCTAATGTGTGGAAGGAAGCAAACTTCACTTGGTCCCTCTCTGGCTCAAGACAAATTGTCTTCTTTCTTTCATTGGTTATGATGTTCAGTGCTGATGGAGGTTAGGAAGCATTTTCAGTAGCAGTCCAAAGAGATTATCAAGCTGTTTTTACTGGAAGAATCATTCATTCAAATTGAAAATCAAAAGGGAAGCAAATTCCCCTGTTTTCTAATTAATCAAGTGCTCACTTAAAGGAAAAATAAACCAGTATTGGCTATGCCTCAGCAGACCCCTGCTCTATGAGTATGAGACTGCTGCAGGTTGGACAGGAACAACCCATGTTCCCACCAGGAAGGAAATCAGAAGGGAACCCTAAGTCACAAAACCATCCCCCCACATGCCCAGGAGACTTAGGCCCTGGTGATGCAATGTGCAGAACAGCATGAAAGGCTGAGGTGAAGCTTACTGAGAAAAGATTTTGCTAAGTTAAAAGCGGGAGTAAAGTAAATATTATAGACATTCTTCAGCCCCGTGTAATGGGAGCAGCGGCATAGTTAAGACTGAACTGCAATTTGCATTCAAAAGTAGGAAGAAATTACTCTAGTTCGCATTTCAGTGAATGGAATTCATCTAATGAATTAACATATGCTGCTGTGAGACAATTTCCACTTTCAGAAGAAGCCAAATTTCATGCACAAGGTTTTAAAAATAAAATATTTTCTGGGTTGGGTTGGTCTTTTATTTCAGAAATACTCTCAAATATTCCTTCCTTAAGGCATTGCCTCACTTCCCCACACACCACTGGGAAGTCCTGCCCAGGGCAACTCCCAAAGTCCTGTGCAACATGGAGATTTTGTGCAGCCTCCTAAGTCCTTCCTGAGCAGGGGAAAGATGATGAAGCCATTTGTGGGCAAGTCAACAGGACCATGCAGTTGCCCTGAGGAAAAGGGCTGGTGTGGGGCCACGCCAGGAGGAGAAGGGGCTGCAGGGTGAGCTGAAGGTCACTGTGAGCAGATGGGCAGGATGCCACATCCAGAAATGCCATTGTGCTTCTGCCTAGGAAGCCTGGTGCCCCTGTGAGGCAGTGATGTATGCATAAAGCCTCCTATGCTATTCATCACTGGCTGTGCCTCCAAGCTCCTCAGTAAGGAGCCAACCAGCACAGCAGGTTGGCAGCATGGGATGCTGTGAGCTGCTCCATGCTGTGAGGACCCACAGCTGGTTCCCTCCCTGCTGCAGCTTCATACTCTGCTCCTTGCAGGGTAATTTTGTGACACATGATAGGGTTTCAATCTCACTATTAATTGGACACATCATACCTGAATATAGCACTCAATAGACCAGAGGGAAATAGAGGAGTTGGTGCCAATGACCTCATGATCCTGAAACCCCAACCCATGCCTGTAGTCCCACACCAGATTTAGCCCCCCACGAGAAACGTCTCTGCCACTGATTTAAAGATGCTTTGAGCCATAAGTTTCCTCTGCATGCAGCTTAGACCCTGTGGCTGGCCAGACTCTCTCTGCTGGGCTGCAAGAATAAAGGTAAAACTCATCCATGTGCTGCAAGAGCCACTGAAACATTTTTTTTAACACTCTTAAGTGACAAATCACTTGTAGCACTTGCAATATTTTCATGGTCACCTCAAAAAAGGGTGCATGATCCAGCATGGATGCAAAACTGAATGTAGTCTCACAAGGTGCTTGTGTTTCCCGCTCCTTCTTCAAACACAAATAAAATAACTAACTTATTGTTACCATTAAAAATTCAGCACCTATGCTATTTAAGCCATCAAAACTATTACGAATAAAGTGCTAGCATATTTTAAAGTAATGAAGCAAGCACAGTATCTCACAGTGAGGCCATGGTATTGTTCTTGGCAAGTGCAGCAGAAGGATGAAATTATATTTGTGACAAGGGACATCACTCGATTTGAATATCAGCTCTATTAGACAGAAAACAGTGAATGCATCAGCTCTACAACACCTCTGATGATAGCATGCTGAGGAAAGTATTTGGTAGGGTCAGTAGGTAAAAACTGAGCAGAATAATTCTCCTCATTACCGCCTTCACAGGAAGCTCCAGAAGTAATATGCATTTACAGGGAAGTTTAATTGAGCCCACAGAAATTTATTCTGGGGGAATCTTCCTTTCTTCCAAGGTAGTTGTTCAGCTTTTCTTTTCAGTTTCAGATTATGAAAGTGATTATTCAGAGGGGAAAATAGCATCGTGCAGACACCACTGTGCAAACAGTAACTTTTAGAGGAGTAAAACATTATCATCAGAGAACATGGCAATCTGCTTTACAAGTGAGCAGACAGGAAAATGTGACAGCAAGTGAATGAAGATCCACTCTCGTGGGGTGAAGCCACCTGTAGTGCTGATGTGGGCTGATGCAGCCCCTGCAGAGCCTCCTGCTGAGCTCACCACCCTGTGCAGTTTGTGCCCTTTGCGGAGGACGCCATGGTCTCTAGCAGGTTAACCACAGCAGATACGAAGTTACCCCTAATTTCCCTTTGGCAATTTTTCCTTGAGGCTATACAAAGCCTCCTCTGCTAAAGGATAGTTGAAAAGCCTGTATGTGACAACAATACTCCCTAAGCTCAGCTCAGCCATCCTAGGAGAAGTCGATGTCTTTTTTTCTAGAGCCCTCTTCACATCATCGGGTTTCCACTTCTAAGGCAGAGACCCTTCAAAACCTTGTGCCATTCCCAGCCTCTGCTGGTGACCCCACTCCACAGCCTAAGGCCATATTACAGCTGGTCCACGGACAATCTCAGCAAAGGCGTGGAGGAGAACACTTCTACAGAAACCATCATCAGACTGTCAGAGGCCTCATTAAGCAGAGGGCACCTTGGTCCCCAGATGCACAGAGAGCAGTGCGTGGGCCATTAGCCAAACCAGGGCTGCCCAGGACACAGAGCAGGCTGCCACGGGGATTACAGCAGGATGAGCCTCACTACCCTGGCACAGGAAAAGGCAGAGAGCAGGGAGGTTAATTAGTTCATATTTTTAATTAATTTGCCGTTCCTCATAGGTGCTACGGATATAGCCCTGAAATCTTGCTTATCTGACAGGGTATTTTATTACACGTCAAGTGGGCAGCATATGCTTTCCCAGCCAGCTGTGCCCACGTGGGCACAGACAGAGTTCCCATTAGCTGTCTCTAGCCAGGAGAAGGTATTTCACCTCTGAGTCATCCTCTTCTTTCCAGGCTGACCATTAACCCAGCTTCTCTACACTGGACCGTGATGTGCTCTGTGTGTGGTTGTGTGCGCACTGCTGGGGTTTCTGGTTGTTGCTGGAAACAGTCATGCTTGAGTCTGCCACTTTTTCTTCCTTTGTATGAAGTTTAACAAGGCCAGGTGCTGGGACCTGCATTTCAGTCACAACAACCCCAGGCAGTGCTCCAGGCATGGGGAGGAGTGGCTGGAGAGCTGCTGGGCAGAAAGGGACCTGGGGGTGCTGGTGGACACCCGGCTGAACATGAGCCAGCAGTGTGCCCAGGGGGCCAGGAAGGCCAACAGCATCCTGGCCTGGATCAGAAATAGCATGACCAGGAGCAGGGAGGTGCTCGTGCCCCTGTACTCAGCACTGGTGAGACTGCACCCTGAGTGCTGTGTCCAGTTTTGGGGTCTGCGGTTTAAGGAAGACACAGAGGTGCTGGAGAGGGTACGGAGAAGAGCAACAAGACTGGTTGGGGATTGGACAACATCTCCTGTGTGAAGAGGCTGAGGGAATTGGGCTTGTTTAGTCTGGAGAAGAGGAGGCTGAGAGGAGACCTTACTGCTCTCTCCAGCTACCTGGAAGGAGGCTGTAGAGATGCAGGTGCCGTCCTCTTCTCCCTCCTAACTAATGACAGGACAAGAGGAAATGGCCGCGAGTTGCACCAGGGGAAGTTCAGATGAGACACGAGGAAGAATTTCTCCAGTGAAGAGCAGTTAACCATCAGAAAGGAGTGCCCAGGGAGGTGGGGGAGCCGCCACCCCTGGAGGTATTGAAAATGAGAGTAGATTGGCACTTCAGAGCATGGTCAGGTGACCACGGAAGTGTTAGGTAGGAGGTTGGACTTGACAATCCTGGAGATCTTTTCCAACCTTGATGGTGATTCTATGATTCTCTCTGCTCATTCTTTTGCAAGGAGAGGAGTTGTTCACTGCCTGCAGTGAGACCTGGCCTCAGGCACAGGAGAAGATTCAGAATTCCTCCCAAGTCCTGCCGTCATCCTTCCCGCATCAGACTGACAACACCAGTGCTGTTCCTGCAACAGTCAAAGCGCAGCTCCGCTCTTTCTGCCCTGTTTGCCATCCTCCCCAAAGCACAAGCACGTGCTCACGTTAAAGAATGAGAGGTCTCTCACTGAACATAAAGAGATGCACATGGATTTGAAATTAATCCTTCGGACAAATGTCCGCAGGACCAAGCTTCTGCTTGTCAGCACAGCCTGAGAAGGAAGACTCTGATACCGCCTAAGATGTCACACCCCCCATCACAGCACAGTTTGGCCCCAGAAACCATCAGCTCACCACAGTGAAATGTCTGCCACACTTGCCAGGGGCTGAAGTATTGCGCTTACTTACTGTAAGCCAGGGGTGCCTTGCATCTGTGTTTTAGCTCTAGGCAGCTGCCCCCTTCACATCACTGAGAGAGGTTAGAAATCCATCGCCAAGTGAAGAATGTTATTTATGTTTCTTCCTTGCTGCATGAGAGAAAAGGAGGGAGAAAGAAGAGGTGAGAGAATCAGACTCGAACATATCCAAAGATAATTAATGGCAAATCCAGGCAGCACACACAGCGGGCTCCGTGGCATCCATGCGGAGGAGCTTGTTCGAGCCAGAAAGCTGGCCCCCGACACTGTTGAATCAGCTGGGAATATTGATGTGATTAACAATGATTTGATTTGGAAATCAATGCAACGGGGATTGTTTGCTTGCTTTGTCCAATGTAGCCCATGAAACACCAGCTTCGACGCAGGGAGAAATCCAGCTGAAACAGGAAGGGGATTTTGAGGAGGGGTGGCACGGGGTGTGTTTGTTATTTTATCAGACATCCGTCTGGATTCTAGCTGGTGAAAACTCGAGCATTCAATCAAATGTTTTATGTGTGTCTATAATAATCCGAACAAAGGAACAGCTGACAGCTCATGATCATTTAAAGATAGAGCAATTTCTATTTAGCAATCTTGTGACTGCATTTTCTGTATCTACGTGCAAGGCTTCCTAATCATTATGTGGGTTTTGTTGCAGTTTGGCTGCAAATGAAACACTATGAATTTACAGGAAACCCAACACAGACACTGTTTTTAAGAGGAATATTAAGAAGCCATTCTCCTGGGTCATGAAGCAAAGAGGCTGCATATGGACAGCTATTAAAGGTTGCCAGGTATAAGTTGTTGGGCTTATTTTCTAACCCTAGGAGGAGTGATAATTCATCACAGATAATTTGTATTAGAAAGGACAGAAGCATGTTTTTAAACTTTAGTCACATTAAATTGCCCCTTAAGCTTTAGCTCCAGGGAGCTGCTTCTGCCAGTATTCGTGGGAGCACTACTAGAACCCCAGGGTGAAATTTTTTGCAGTGTGGGCTGGGAAGCAAACTATACATAGTCTCTCCCAACATTGATATGTTTGGTTTTTTAAATGTATGAAATGCCAGTCCTCATCCAAAGGTCTCATTCTGCCACATTAATTTTGCTGAGGAGCAACTTACTCCACTGAAACCACTATAAAAAATCACCACAAGGAAGAAAAGTAAATGACAGACCAGAGCTGAAAGCTTGTCATCTTAGTATTGCCCTTGGGAAATTTATCCTCCTTCAAATCAATAGCTTTGTCAGTTATGATGTAATTATTCCGTCAGTCATAGTGGGAAACTGTGGGTTTGCATCCGTCCCGTCCATCCAACAGGTTACTTGCATTCCCATGAAATGCTTGGTCTCTTCACTGAGCTCCTTTGGAGCTGTAAGACTCTCCCTGGCTTGAATCAAGACTAGGTGGCCAACACTCAGTCAGCTGTGAGCAAGGGAAGTTGATGGAATATGACAGCAAGACAGACCTGCTTTTTGTACAGGTTACAGAATCACGGAATGGTGGGGTTGGAAGGGACCTCTGAAGATCATCGAGTCCAAACCCCCTTACCAGGGCACAGCCCACAGCCAGCACAGGCTGAAGGGATTACATGACACAGGCTGTGACAGGAAGCTCTGCCTACAACAGGCAGAGGTGGCTGCTGAGTCCCTTCCTCCCTCACAGCATCCAAGGCAGCACCTCTCTTTGGGTACAAATGGAGGGGTTGGAGGCTTTTTGCTCTGCTGATGGAGGTTGGGTGAATTTTGCTGGGCAGAGTTGACAGGTGGCTTATTCAATAGCACAGAAAGCAGCAGGATTGTCTATATGGCCTTCTGGAATCACCAATATCTTGGATACCTTCTGTCAAGAGTGCTCACAGCATCCCCAGCTAGACCTTATCCCCTTGCCATCCTTAGGACCAGCTTCTCCACAGTAGCTGTTTTCCTTAAAGACCAAAACCTCCACCTCCTCAGAAAGTCCTCCCCTTACTGATCCAGTCCTTAACCTTCTAGGAACAAAGTACCTCCTTTTGACACAGGCAATCACATCTCTGACATTTCCACCACGATTTAGGCATGTCTCTGCAGGCTTGGACTCCTTTGACCAAAGAGTCCCACTGGTTGAAGACGCCTCGATGCCTTTAAGCAGTGGGACCACTGCAGCTCTGCTTTCTGTGCCAGGACACGTTTCCCCTTCAAACAGTTCAGGGAAGTTGAAACAGCTACAGACCAAAGGAGGTGCCAAAATATCAGCTTATAGAAGATGCTCTGCTGTTCTGAATAGATTAACACATTTTACATACAAAAGCACTGAATAGAAACATCGAGTTACTCCATATTTGGACATTGGGCAATACCAACATAATCCAAAGAAAAGCAGAACAATCTTGCAGTGGAAAATGCCATCAGCAGTGAGGCTGATCCCAGAGTGCAGCAATTAAAACGATTACAGCCATTTGGGCTGTGATCTCTTTAGACCTTAGAGGTTTTTCACTAAACTTTTTTCTGCAACTAAATTCTTCACAGAGTAGACAATTTGAGTCGTGATTCAATTCACCACAGCCTCCTCCATGAGTCATTACTGAAGCAGCTCTTAAACAAAGGTTAAGCATTTTAAACAAGTGGCTCTACCTTGCACGATGGGACGCAAACTCCAGTTGGTCACAACCAGACATTTGGGCAAAAGGGATTTCAGTTCTCACGGGTGAGATCCTTCTACATCCACTGATGAATTTTTCTTTCAGCAATTCCATGCTATCCTTCAGCCTCTTTGTACAAACATTCAACTTTATCTCTCTGATGTGTATTTACAATATTTATTTGCATCAAAAAGACCTAGATGATTTGAACAGCAGCCATAGCTTTTTGAATCCAAGAAATACTCCTACTATTAAAATTATTAACTAAGTGTAGTAGTTCCGTGGTTATTGGCAGCAGAGGCGACTATTCTCTCTCCTATGTGTAGAGAAGGAGTGGGTTTTGGTCCTTCTGTGCAGCGTGGAAAGGCAGCTCTACCCACAGAAGGGCAGTGCCGGGTGAATTGGTTTTATTTCTGTACTGTGCTCTCCTAGCAAAGCACCTGAAGAGCTGCCTCTTTCCCTTCTATTTCACCAGTGTGGACAGAGAGTGGCAGATGCGCAGCACTCCATACCTCCATTTTAGGTGGTCTGAGCCACCTAAAAACTTTCTTGTGCCACAACACTGTCCCCAGAGATCTGCTCTCTTAAGGATGCTGCACAGTGGGTCTGGGTTCAGACCACAACCCTGGAGGCAGTCAGCTCTGCACCTCAGTATTAAGCTCAGCAGCCATCAAGGCTTCCACACAGGCCTGGTCAAACTTCATTCCAACACCATTAGAAACTAGTACCGTTGCTTGTAATGCAATAGCTGAGCCATATCCAAACTTGGTGTGCGAGGGAGAACAGTACGCAGGCTCCCAGATTGCCTATTAAGGTGTGTGCCTTGTTGTTCTCACCAACATCATCAGCACCGCTGACAAAAAGCAAGCAATGCATTTTAATAAATCTGGAGAGCTGTGTTTGGCTTCCCAAGTACCTCTGCAGGCAGCTTGATGAGAGGGAGCTGCACGCTGCTGCAAACCGAGCTTCGTCAGCGAAGGGGGAAGGAGATGAAGCAAATGTTTCTGAGGTTCAGATGAGCAATCTTCTGTGTAAACAGATAATCCCTGAAGCAAAGGCAACTGCGGAGCTATTTTGATTAAACAAGCTTGGGATCACTGAATTTCTTTTGCAGAGTCTAGGAAAGGAATAGGAAAAATTCCCGGTGCCAGTCAGTGGAAGCAAAGGTTTTGAGAACAAGCCCATACCGACTTTACTCCTTGTTCCAAATACCACCTGTAAATTCTTTGATAAAATGAATATTCTTAAAGCAAAACACCTTCTCTTTCACAATCTCTACCCATAGAATTAACCAGCAAAAGTTCATTCTGCTCCTCTCCCCAGATTGCGTGACAGACACTCGGAACATCTTTCCCTAGATGCCCACACTCCAGTTTGCTCCCCTTTCCCTTCCCTGTACAAAACTAAGAGCCTTATTTTGTTTTTTAAAAATAGGAGCACATTAAAACGGGGCCTGATCAGGACTACACAGGGTTTGCCGGTGCACTGCAGTGCAGTAGANGCAGAGCTGGGCAGTGTGTGTGCAGAGCTGGCAGTGTGTGTGCAGAGCTGGGCAGTGTGTGTGCAGAGCTGGGCAGTGTGTGTGCAGAGCTGGCAGTGTGTTGTGTGCGGGGCGGTGCGCTGCTCCGCTCTCCGGTCGTTCCGCGCCCCGCACTCTTCCCGGGCTTTGCCGTTCCATTCCTGCCCTCTAATGGGTAAAACGAGCTTCGCAACCTGTCTCGCTCTTCGGAGCGAAGGAGGAAAAGCCGCCGGTACCAGACGCGGAGCTCTCCCCTCTCGCCCGGCTCGGCCCCGCTCCCCCGCAACACTCCGGGAAGGCTCCAGTGGCGCTGGGGCAGCGGAGCCGGGTGGCAGGAGACAGAGCTTGGAAGGCTCCTATCAACACTTGTCCTGCTCAAATAAACAGGCACGTCTTCATTTTCTCTGGAGCTTGCATCAGAGAACTAGGCTTTGTCAGGAGATCTTTCAGCCCTCAGAAGGTGTTTGGACACGATGGTTCAGAGCCCTGCTTTTCAATTATTTTAATTTATTTTCTCCTGAGGATATGAGCTGCAAGATGAAGGGGAAAAGAGAAAAATCCCTGAAGGAAAGTAAAACTGGAAAGTAGAAATACAAGGCCAGAGCTGTCCTTGTTTCTAGCCAGGATGGAGTAATGAAATTTTAAATGCTAATAAAATTTGAACTGCTAATAAAATTACAGAGGCTAATTTCAAGATTCCTGAGCCCCAAGATTTAGCTGTAGAGCTCCTACAGAATGCTGGAGAGTAGTGGCTGTTAAAACTCTTCTCTATTAAATTATAGAAGGACTAGGTATGTTGGAAACATCATGTTGTCTCTTAACCAAGGAAGCCAGGTGTGTGGCAGACAGATTTTTAAAGGCTCCTGTAAATAGAATCATAGAATCTTTTCAGCTGGACAAGACCTTCAGGATCATTGAGTCCAACCATTAATCTAACACTGCTAAGCCCACCACTAAACTATGTCCTTCAGCACCTCATCTACATGTGTTTTAAATACCTCCCGGGATGGTGACTCCACCATCTCCCTGGGCAGCCTGTTCCAAGGTTTGACAACCCGTTCTGGGAAGAAGTTTTCCTAATGTCCGGTCTAAACCTCCCCTGGCACAACCTGAGGCCATTTCCTCTTGTCCTATCGCTTGTTACTTGAGAGAAGAGACTGAGCCCACCTCGCTCCAACCTCCTTTCGGGCAGCTGTAAGGAGTGAGAAGGGTCTGCCTCCCCTCAGCCTCCTCTTCTCCAGGCTAAACAGCCCCAGTTCCTTCCAACGCTCCTCACAAGACTTGTGCTCTGGACCCTTCACCAGCTTCCTTTCCCTTCTTTGGACACGCTCCAGAACCTCAGCGGCTTTCTTGTATTCAGGGGCCCAAAACTAAACCTGGTATTTGAGGTCCAGCCTTACCAGTGACAAGTACAGAAGCATAATCTCTTCCCTGGTCCTGCTGGCCACACTGTTTCTGATACAAGCCAATATCTGTACAGTTGATCCAGCGTAGGGTACCCTGCAAGAGCTTGTGCTGGCAGCTCCACCAGGCCATCGGTGCAACAGGTCAGACAGAGCAACTCGAGCTGCAGCAGCAGCGTGACCCGGTGAGTGCCGAGAAGGTGCGGTCATTCGGTAGTTCCTGCAAATACTTTTTGAAAACAGCTTTCATAAGTTGTAGCTCATGTATTTCTTTGATTAATTCCTTCCAGTTGAGAGCTATTGTTAGAATTTGTTTCCCTGTTTTGAGTAGGGGTGGGGGAAGAAACTCCCTTTTTTTTTCAGAGGGAAACTACAGAACAAACCAAATATTGTTGGTTCCTTTCTAAGTTGCTTTTCTTCATTATAGTTTTGCAGCTAAAAGCACTACATTGCTGGAAAGAGTTAGATCTATCTACATCTTCTCGTCATAAAAAAAGTGACTGAGGAAACCCCCATTAAAATGTAATCTAAGCAAAGGTGGATCGCCAGCTGCAAGTTAACCTGTGCACGGCACAAAACCTACGGAAGCAAATTACCCCAGCATCGTTCCTTGGCCTGTTCACTTTCTGTGACTGAAAGAAGCCAATTTGACTTCCAAACAAAACAGAAAAACATAACCAGGCGTGTTCTAGCTTCCTACACAGCTTCTCGACTGCCTCTGTGCAGAGTAAAGATAGTGGGGTTTTAATTCAGTCGGAAGTATTTGGCTCGTGGAAGGACTGCCTCAGTACAACATCCCAAGGAAGCTGGTGCTGCTGCTATTTCAATCCACAGCTTGGCATTGACCCCTGCCATACCCTGGAAGAGAAGATGGACATGAGTGGCTGATGTCTCTGCAGCCCTGTGCCTCTGGACCCTTTCAGGCTGCACCGGTTTATAAAAGACCTTGCTGGTACTCATTGAAGGAGGGGCAGCTTCAGCTCTCCTCACTCCTGCACGTTCACCTCCATGCCAAAGGCATGCAGGGCTGTGCAGATCCTTTGATCCAGCCCTGAACCCAAGCCCTGCATCTCCTTGATGTCCATTAATGCCTCTCAGCATGGTCTAACTAGAGGATTCCTTAAGATTCCACACAGCCTTGTTTTCTTTGATCCCTCTAATATCTCACAAACCAGAAACTTCCCATTACAGCTGTAATTCCTGCCACTTTGGCAGCTTTTCCAATCTCCAGCAGAGCTTCACAACCCTGAACAAAGCATAGTTGGTTTAGCAAGCTCAATGAGCTGCAAAGTTTCATCACCGAATTTAATCTCTTCTGCAGCAGTGCAACTCTCCTTCTAGAGCCCTGCCTAATAGATGTGTGTTCTTCTGTATCCTGGTCCTGTCTCATCTGCTCACAGCAACAGATGTGGCATATGGATTAGACACTGGATGTCCTTTGTGCCAGGAGAAGGGTGGAGACAAAGTCAGTCATCCCAAATACATCCCAAGAGGGTGTTGAATGTTTCACACCCTTTGTGTGTTTTCTCTTAGATGTGCTGTGAGAAATGTGAACATAGAATCACAGAGTATTTTAGGCTGGAAAGGACCTCTAGAGGTCATCTGGTCCAACCTCCCTATACAAGTAGGGACATCTGATCAACTCTTTTTTTTTCTACAGATTAAAGAACCACAGAAATCTTCTTTGAATACCTTGCTAGCACCTCCTCAGCTGGCTCATTATAACCTATTGTGGGGCATTTCCAAAAATGAGTATTTTTTGAGGAATTCACCTGTGAATCCCTCAGGCGTCTTCCAGTGCACAGTGCTACCTTCAAACCTGCCCACAACCCAAGAGTGATGGGGAAAGTCACGCACCTCCAGCAGCTGGAAGCCAAAAACTCCATCACTAGGAGCAAACTTCCCCACCAAACTCCTGGGAGCTTCCTAGCAAAAAGCCCTTACTGTTAACAGCTGTAATTACACAAATCCCTTTGACGTGTTTGTGTCAAAACCATTGATCAAGAAACAGTATTAATTAGACCTAATCCACACTTCTGAAGCACCAGAACGTATCATCATGGCCCGAGGGGGTTGAGGGCAGCAGAGTGTATGTCTCAGCAAGGCTTCCTTAATTTTATCCTCTGGATTTTGAAGGTGTGAATGCACAGAGAAAAAAGAACAGAGAAGAAAACAAAAGAAAAACAGCAGCTTTGCAAATTTAACCCTTCCCAGGTGGAGCTAGCACACTGACTTGTCTGTCAGGTTAAATCCCACTGTGACTGTGCCCAGGCAAACTGAGTACACCCTGAAAGCGTGATACTTTGAGAAGAAATGCTGAAAGACCACGGAGGTACTAAAAATCTACCTGCAAGCACAGCTGTTTGCTTCTCTCAGAGCAACTGCACCAGCAAAGGGCTAAATAAACCACGTGGCTTATTCACTGGTGAAAGGCAGAGTCTGAGGTCCCTGGCAATGCTCCAGCTCCAGCAGCCTGATCCCAACACAGCTGGTTGCCCTGTCCCTCCACCATCCTGCTACAAAACCAGAGAAAGCCAGAGGCCAAGTGCAGACAGGAGGAGAAGGTGTTTGGAAAGTGCCATAGGCTGTAGGCTCTGAAGAGTTAAAACAACCAGAGGCATCTGAAACAAAAAAAAAANAAAAAAAAAAAAAAAAAAAAAAAAAAAAAAAAACCAAAAAAAAAAAAAAAAAAAAAGCAGCTCTCACAACAAAAATGCAGTTCCAAAATTAATGAGATTTTGATAACCTCCCTTTAAAAATGGAATATTTCCATTTTCAAGTGTACAAAGCCTAAAAATCTTCATAAATTTCCTATTAAGAAACTTCTGCTGCTGTTTTGGAGTTTCAATGGAAACAGCATGAAGGTTGCCATAGCTACAAGCAAATTTTTAAATAACCATTTTTCATCAGAGCAGCTGCAGTACCATGCAGAAATGAGGGTGAAGTGGGGAAGCTGGAAGGAGTCTGACCAACCTCAAGCTCCCAATCAAGCGATTCCAAGATTTACACAAGCACAGCTTAGAAACTTTTAATATGCTTTCTGCTTTTTGAAGAAAATACTGCCCTTTGTTACTTGGCAGCACCCCAGCAAACTCTGTCAGCGCCATGAGAGATCTCAGTCTAGAGAAGAGCTTTGCTTTCTTGCTGGAGAAGATAAAAAATTCCACTGCTAAGCCCCTATCATGGTGCATGTTCCCAAGCACTGAAGGATGTGCTGTGAACTCAGGTCGGCTCTGAAGGGCTCTCTGCATAAATAGGTTGATTGTGCCTAAAAATGCCACACGAGCCACAGATTTATGTATCCATGAAAACTCCTCCTTGCCTTGTGGTTTTGGTGGTCCTAACCGCGATGGCGTTCAGTGAACTATGGGAGCATTTTCCTCTCCTGTAAGGTCTGGCAGGAATAGGCAAAGCAACTTTCCAAGCAACAGTGGAAGCAGAAAATGGGCATTTCTGCAGTGTGGGCATCTGTTCAGAGGAGGGCTAGGCTATGGATAACACTGATAGCCTCCTTTATACTCAAGCCTCTCAGTCGGTGATATTAACTACGGCTAAATTCCTAGAAAACTTCAGAAAGATTCCTTTTGTGTCCTCAGCCAAACATCTCCCTGTGTCCCGGTCTATAAAATGAAAATAAATAGAGAATATCATTTCCCACAGGAACACCGAGAGATTTAGCTTCAGCACAACAGCAATTGAATTGCTATCAATAGAAAGTAGAAATGTTTGGCTGGCTTTGGGTTTTTCCTCTTAACAACAAATGAGTGATCATGATTTAATCCACTATTATCAGTCTGGAAGGATCATCCCAGTGACGATTATTTTTATACTAATTGCTTCCTTTATCTATGACTTGCTTCTAAGAGGTACCTCCACAGCACAGTGGAAGTGCTGCCTGGTTGTCTGGGAAGGTCTGTGGTGCTCTGTCATCACCTGCACAGCATCAGAGTTTACAGGCAAGCAACAGATAGAAATCCATACAGCCAAACCTCCTGGGCAATGTATTTTCCTTCAAATCCCAGTTTAAAATTTCCTTTGCATCTTGAAATAAAACACCTTTCTTTCCTGATGACAGTGTTTGCTTGTTGCAAAATCAATAGTTTTTTTCAACAGGTAGTAGACAACAGAATTTTTGTGGGGTAAAAGATAAAGGAAAACAAAGCGGAGGAAAGTGGGAGAAAAGCTTTAAAAAATTTAGAAAGATGAAAGTAAAAAAAAGGCCATCTTGGCAAATTCTTCTAACAAAGTACAGTCTTGGGCTAACTCCAAGTAGTCAAGCAAGTGTTCAAGGCCAGGTTGGATGAGGTTTTGAGCAACCTGCTCTAGTGGAAGGTGTCCCTGCCCACAGCAGGTGGGTTGGAACCAGGTATCTTTAAGACTCCTTCCAACACAAACTATTCTGTGATGCTATGATCCAGAGTGCTGAGGCAGTGTGACCTATTTTGAGCACAGGAAGGAAAAAAAACCAAACAGTTGAAAAGTTCCTCTGTTTAGAAAGTAGACACTTGATGGCAGCCAGAACCACCTCGGTGCCTCGGTTAGGTAATGGCACAGGCTGCTCCAGCTGGCTTTGCCCAGCACTGCCCTCCAGGTCAGCAGGAGGAGGCCAGAAATGGAAAATAAGGGTCACTACCAGAAAGACAATCCAGCAGCTACCTTTGATGATAACTTTAACCTAATCTTTGACAGTGCAAATATAGGCCAGTACAGCAGAGAAGAAGGGATGCCAGTGATTTCTATACCTGAGTGTATGTATCCTGCCAAAGGGACAGACCTTCCAGGATACCTTTAGGTTTTAACTCTGATTTCAAGGGAGTTTTTTAAAGGAAAGAAACAGAAAATAGAAAAAGGACAACCTGCTCTATGGCTGGGCTGCCAGAAAAACAGATCGTGAGTCAGTGAAGACTTAGTGACCTTAGTCAGCATATTGTGACTCCATAGCTTTTAAGTCCTGCTGTTTCTGTTCCAAGGCAAACGAGAGGCTTGTGAAAGCTGCAGTCTCCATAAACACACAGACACGCTCACAGCCAAGTGCTACTTCTCTCCAGTGTGCAGACATCAAGATTACTGAACCTGACATAAACTCATCATTTTTCTGGAAGCAAAAAGGGATGGTAGCCAAAAAGTTGAGCCATAGTTGGCAACAGCTGGGGTACCAAAGGTCAGTGAGGGCAGAGTCATCTCTTGAGGAGCGTGCAGGGAGCAGCTACACACCTAAAAAGGCCTAAGACCATTTGCTGAGAATAAATGCCTGTCTGCAGCCTGCACTAACGCCTCTCAGCAGCATTCCCTGTTCAAGTCACACACAGTATAAAGAAGAAATGCAGAGGCTTAAGGAGAAGCTGATGGGAAGGTGGCAGCAAAAGGGAGCAGTGCTTAATGCCATGAAGCACATTTCTCACCTTACCTGCAATGCAAAACATGTGAACACCTATGGACCTGCTGCTGCTGCAGCTCCTCTGCCTCCAGCTGCTCCCCTCTCTGCGTTGCCTCACCACTTGTTTTCATTCTGCTTTTGAAGTAGCGCACAAGGTCCTGCAGCACTCATGAGGTTTGTTTTTTTTCACCAGATTCCATCACTGTCTTGAAAGAGGGTGAAAAGAGAACNGAAAGAAAGAAAAAAAAAAGACAGTCTTAAAATATATAGGGGAGAAGAGCCAAAAAAACACAAGAGAGATGCCCTTGGAGAGGCAGGGAGGGATGGAGGATGTAGGTGACAGAACATCAGCTTAGGGAGGGGGAGGCAGCAAACAGCAGCAGTGGGTGATAGTGGGACACACTCCAACCAGAAGAAGGGTGTAGGTGTTTGTCCTCATTTGTTTGCTGTGACTAGTAAGCAGAAAGCCACAAGTGAAGAGCAACAAGCATGCAACAGAATTCAGGGCCACTTCTCAGTTTTAAGTGTCTGGACTCTCAGTTTATTCTGCAGACTGTAGGTAGCCTTGCTGGTCTGCCAGAGTTGTTCCAGGAGGATTCAGCTCAGTGATTTATCCAGAGCAAAATAAACAGAGTAAGATCTGTGACTAAGGACCAGAAGGTGGCATAGATCACCTTGAAAAAGATCCAGAGGGTACCTCTGTTTAGCAAGTGCTTTACTTGCTGCAAAATCAAGTTTCAATTCTCTAGCAGCACTAACAAATATAGCTGTATTCACCTGAATGGCTCTGTCAAGAGGAAAAAAAACCAGAATTTCACTCCAAAAGGAAACATTTAATGGACCAGATGGAAAAGATCACTTTTGTAAATCAGGGAACAAACAGAAGAAGATGAGAAAAGCCTTCAGAAGAGACACAGTGATCAGAGCTGTGATGCAATTCCTTCTGGTGCTTGTGCACAAAGCTGGTGAATTCAGTATGAACTTGTATCAATTAATACCCATAACATGTCGTAGATCTGACAGCATCAGGAAATGAGGCACAGAAAAGAAAGCTGCTCAGCTTTTACCTTCAGCAGCGTGACACTGCCTGACTTGGGTGTGCTGAGAAGCAGACTGACTCTGCAGGCCGACTGGGGTGTGAGCTGCATGTCGGGGCATCCTGAGGACAGTGAGGTAGAATAAATGCATATACTGCAAGGCAGCATAATTAGATACAAACTGTGCTAAAAATACCTTCTGTCCTGCTGGAAATATACAGCAGTGTCAGCAGGACAGTCTGGGTCTTGAAAACTTACCTAAAGTTCCCGAGAATATTCAAACTGAGGATGCAGGGCAAGCAAGGTTCAAAAGTAACTACAGAAGGCTGTAGCAAAGGAAGAAGACGTTGAATGGTGGGTCATTTGGGGGTTGAAAGACAGTCTTGCTTCTGCTTTCAAAGTATCTCTGTTCCTAATGGGTTTAATCTCTTCCCTCTCACTCAGAAACTGTGGAGCACAGAAAACACCCAGGCAGCTTTGAGAGAAAAAAAAAAAAAGCCTGAGAATAACAAACTCTGGGAACAGCTCTTCCCTTCAGCATTTATCCCATGGACAATCAGAACTCAGGACACAAATACCCACTACTTCTCCATTACACATGAGCTGTGCGACTGCTTTGCTACATGCAAGCCCAAGGTCCATGGAGAGCTGAAGCTGGACAGAAGTTTCCTGACTTGCTGCTGGACAGTCCATGGCACCTGGGGAGGTGCCACACATCATCTGATGTGCCACACATCATCTTCTCTGCTGCATCATTGCCTGGAGCCTGGGCTTCGGGATGAAGGAAGTGGGTGAAGTTTTGTACCTTCAGCCATCTAATATCCACGAGGCTGCCTGCATGAGCCACTGTGGAAAACTCTTCTGTTGCTCTTTTCTTTGCAGATTTTGCTAACTCTGACCTCAAATTTCATTTCCTCTTCTGACTGAGATGATAGAGGAAATTAAAACAATGAAACTTCAGTATCATCCTTTACTTCTGGTTTCTCTTTCTCATTTAACAGCAGGAGCTGTTGGAACTGGTGAGCTTTTCTGAGAACTATAATTTCTAGACCAGTGAGTGTGATCCATTTCAGCCAGCCACAAAAAAAAACAACTCCCCAAGCCCTAGAATAAAAAATTATATGAAAAGCACATCAGTATGAAGGTACCTCTGTATCCACAGGCAACAGTGATTATATCTGATTATTTTTAGTGTAAATACATCTTCAGAATGAAAGGTACATGACAGTTTTAAGCTACTTAGCTGAAAACACTGTTCCCTGCACTGGTGGGGTTTTAATATTTCTATGCTTTTAAGAGCAGTGCACCACAGGGATAAGATCAGTGCAGGATCCACCGTACTGATGTGGAAAAATGTAGTTCATGTTATTATATCAGGAAGGGAAGACTCCTTCCAACAGTAATGATAACCCTTTACATGTTTAAAGACCACAAATACTATTTTCCTGATGCCTGAATAAAAAAAATCTGAACATAGATCCTCTAAGAAAAAAACCATCAGCCCGTGACTTGAATGAATCCCCCTAACAGGGGATACTTGTGCTGCCCGGCCTTCAAGCAGCACAGGCTGATTGCACTAGAATCTCACTAACCCAAACGCTTTGGGAGCACATTACCACCCTCAGGAAAGCAAATCTCTGTTTATGTCTGCTGCTGGCTGGTGCAAACACATATTCTGTAGAGGAACAACCGAGAGGTGGGGGTTTCTGCGGGTGGGTATTTGGCTGACAAAGCAATAACTCTACAGCAGCGGCTCCAGACAGGAGGTTACGGCAGATTATCAGCTGGCAAACCCGGTGTTCAGACTGGGAAAGTCCAAGGTTTCACTGGTCTAGTGCAGCTCACCATAGCTGCCATTAGGAGCACTGCACCACTTTTGGGGGCTGTCATTCAATCAACGGTATGTCAGGGATTTAGACGTAACCTTGATAAAACTGAGGGTATTAAAGAGTGAGCAGCAGCACAGAGCCTATCAGCTAAGAAAAGATTCAATCACTATTAGCTACTTAACACGAGAGAGCCTGGCCTTTGCAGTGGCACCTGCCTGTAAAAAATGATTCACATCAGTTTTTCTTTCTCTCCCACTTGCTGCTACCACCATCCGGAAGAGTTAGTGAATGATCAAGTGCTTCTTTGATCTCCTGCTACGTGAAGACAAAAATATCCAAGCTGAAGAACTGAGCCCCGTGGGTCTGACAGCAGATTCAATTACAACCCATGGAATTCAGTTCTCAAAGCTGGGAATACACGACATTCATTTTCAGGCTGTCCTGACGCACGGTAGCAGCTCGTACTCCTGCTCGCTCTCTTCAGTGCCTGGCCTTCCTCCAAGTGCTGTAAAACAGAAGAGTGAAACCTTCACTGCAGCCAAAGCAGCTCTGCCCAGACGCTAGGTCAGATGCAGAATAATGGCTCAAAGACATATCTATTGAAAAATAGGCCATTTTGTATTTTCTTTTGGCACCAGAAGCAGCCACATATATAAACAGAATGTGCCCCGACACACAGCAGAATTCTGAGTAATAAAGAATGGATTTTATAGCCAAGGAGTATAACAGTATAATATTTCGCACTTTTCTGAAAGCCTTTGAGAATTTCAAAGAGGTAAGCTATAAATTTCCTTCCTTTTTTTTTAATTTTTTTTTGTAATATGACGACATAGACACAGAGGGAAAATCTTCCAGAGCAATATTCGTTAACAAATTCATTCATCTAGAAGCTCAGAAGAAGGAAATCTGGCACTGGTGTGCCAGAGTCATCAGAGTCTGGGTGGCAAAAAGGCAAGAGGAAACCTTCAGCATTAGGGCTGTTTGTGGTTGTGCCCTGACACAGCTTTGTCTGATGCGACAACCTCATCCCAAAGTGACAACCTCACCCAAAGGCAGCAGTGTTGAGCTGCAGATAAATACAGTTCAGATGCACTGAAGATCAAAGCTGACATCTCAGACAGGAAACACCTCATCACTTCTGACAAACCCAAGTCACAACCTTCAGGAAACTTCATACCCCAAACTTGGAATTTTTGAGGAAAAATATATTGTATAATGCTGTAAAGGAAAAGTCATGGTCTGCAGAGCATCATGGGTAAAAAAAATAATCAGATTTATTTGGAATATTTGAGCCATTTCTTTGTTTCAGTGACATGAGGCATCACAAAAAAATCCCTTTGGGTTTACAGAAAAGAAATATTTGGTCTGCAGTAAAATATTTGGAGATCAAGGGGGTTTCAGATTAAATCTTTTAGCCTTAAATATTAAATTTAACCAAATTTACTTACCAGAGTGGTTGAAAGAGAATTCATTATTTTGGTTTAATACTGCTTTTTTAAAATTATAAATAATAAAAATGGCTTATAATTTTAAAAATTATTATAAATAATAAACAATTTTAAATGAAAATTAAAAATTATCAAGGAGTACCTAGCTTTCCCTTGAGAAAGTAATTTGATTCGAAGCTGCAAAATATTTCCAAGTTTTATTACTAGAAAACAAAGCCCAATTTTTTTTCTAACCAAAAATTTTCCCAGTCTGGCAGGAATTCCAAGCTCCCCCAGTCAAGCTCATTGGTCAAGCTGAAGACAGGGGAACTGGTGACTGTGCAGCCAGCACTGTGCTGATATGAAAACGTGATTCTTTCATTTTTCTAAAACATTGAATGAGGAACCCGCTCTTAAATTTACCTCTAAAACTTTCATCTCAAGTAAACAGCAAAGATCTGAGAAAATTGCCACGAACAATTCCTTGATAACACCCAGTGTCACTTTTCCAGCCAAATCAGCAACACTTGCAGCCAAATCAGCAGAGGCTCAGCACAGCAGAGCATGTTGTTTGGCAGGACGTCCAACAGCTCCGCTGCTGCGGTATCCGACAGCGTGCCCGTGTCGTTACAGCTCAAATTGTTTTCTTAGGCTGTTGAACCAGTCAACCAACCAACAGAAATTAAAGATATGCTTCTTTAACTATTTCTCTTGCTGGCAGGGAAACCTCCGAACAAACATTTTTGTAACATGTCTTGTGGTGCCCACAGCCCAGTTTGGTCCCACTGATCTGTCAGCTGACTCTGAGACTTCTACTCCCGGAAAGAAAAAGCACATTAACAAAAATAACATCTTGTTAAGGCCTTCAAATAAGACACAGTTTTATCTGAAACTCTGAAATAGGATTCTACAGCTATAAATTGTGCTGGTCTGTTTTTTCCAGTTGGCCACTGGAGTTGATTGTTGTTGATGTTGGGCAAGACATTCACCAGCAGCCTGGCCCTTCTGCGGTAATCACTCTTCCAACCTCAAGTAGGAAAATCAATCAACATGATAGGAGAAAACAGAGAAAGTGTCAGGAAGAATAAAGGATAGAAGTGTCCAGCCCTTGCGACAGTCCCTCTGCCTGCATTAATGTTTGAGTGAGAACAGAACTGATTCTGCTCAGTGATTTCACTTTCCAGCCCAGTTCTTCTCACTCCCTGCCCTGTCCGCAGTCAGCAGTTC
>VWZY01008590.1:47379-65112 GCA_013399075.1 Chloroceryle aenea | reverse complement strand
AAGGGGCCACCCTGACCCCAAACCCTGACAGTTAAGTGCATGGCATTGCTGTAGAGTACCTGGGAGGAGTGGACACTACCTGGGCACCGGTGCGGTCGGCAGGCACAGCTGCAGACACCAACTTTGGCACTTGTTTACATTGCAGTCAGGCCCACTAATGACAAGGGAAAATATTAACTGCCCTCCATGAAGCACAGTGGGACGCCCTGTGCTAGCTCTAAACTAGCCAGCTCAGGCGCTGCTGGTGGCCCAGCCATGTCAGTCTTCACCCAGGCCAGCTGAGCATCGAGTGCTGCATGGTGTGCTCCCCAGCCCTGCATTCACGGGAAGCTGAACCCACCTCTCCCGCTTCCTGGCCAAGCCCCTGCAGAGCTACCACCTTCCAGGCAGATGAGCACGGAGAGCAGACGTCCCCAGGACAGGGACGCAGATGAGTATGCTCTAAGATTACTGTCTCAGACATGGGAACCTGCAGCACAGGCAGCTCAGCTCCTCCCAGAGTTCTGGGATGGACCTGTCCCAAAGGTCTCCAGCCCAGCTGAGAGCCCTACCAGCACAACTAGTGGTTTGGTGGAATCCTAAGGGCAGGTATGGACTGGAACAACCTCATCATTCCACAGTCTCTTTCAAGTTAAGCTGAGTTTAGAGGTTTTATGACTAAGTAGGAGAAAAGGTTGAACTCTCAATCTGCCTGATGAGGTTAATATTGTCGCAGTGCATTAGTTCCCTCTGCTCTTACAAAAACACATAATGCCAGTTTCATCCACCTTCTGCTTTGACTTTTTATCAACTTCACATGTGTCATCCCCTATCCTCTCAGTGCATTGCTGGAGTGCCTCCTTCCCTCTGAGAACTCATTTACTCAAGAATTTAATTCATGCATTTGCAAACAAGATGGCAGCCCATAAAATAATATTGTTCTGCCTTTGCAAGAGCAGTGAGGAGGAGACTCTTTTCAACAGGCTGTAAATCTATTTTTGGGAAAAATATTATTTTTCCCTATTCCAGGAAGGTCACTTAGTACCTCATTGCTTGGAGATCTTATTGCACCAGAATTAACTATTCCTTCAGGACAGATACTTAATAGGCAATCATCATATAAAGTTTTACTGCTACACCGAAAGGCAAACCTTTTTGGAGTGATTAAGTAATGTTAAGTGCCTGAAGACTATTCTTCCGTAAGTTTCCTCTTGAATTAAATATGTTTTAACAGGAAAAGAACATAAAGATCCTAAAGCCATCAAGTTAATGGAATGTGTAAATTCTCTGCATTTGCCTTATCACCCCCTACTTTTATTCTCTGTGTTGCCATTGCTACCTTTCCTTTTTAATACATCTACATTTGTCTGAACATACAACCAAAGAGCAGGATTTTAATGCCTCTTAACCAGTCAATGATCTACTGCAGCTTCACACGAAATCCAGATACTATTCAAATGAGCTCATCATGGGTGGTAATTAATTAGCACCGATGGGGAACTGGAAATAAAATATGAGTATGGTCACATTTCATTAGGAGCATAATATATCTTCTTCATCCTTATTTAGTTAAGTACATTTTCCCCATAGCTAGTGGAAAAATACATATCTCACAGCTACACTGACATCTCGTGTGTTGAAATAAGAGGGCAGAATGGAAGATGAAGTCACTCGAGAGATCTTGAGATTGAAAAAAGAGGGAAAATGCAGAGTAAGAAAGGGCCACAGTGACAAGAGAGGCAGCCACACGCTTGAACTCAGCAGCAGCTCTCTGGTTAAAACTGGCCCGCAGTGTTCAGGGAGTGAGAGCCAAGGGTTTTGGCAGCGGGGCCGTGGGCTGGGCGCTCTGCAGAGCAGTGGGGTGTTTGGCTTGCTGGGCAGATGTCGTTCAGCACCAGTGACAGCCCTGCAGGGTGCAGCTGCAGACTCGCACTCGCCTGCGCGGTCGCTGGTAGGGCACCTGTCAGTGAGAAGCTTCCGCTGAGCATGAGGAACCCAGATCTCAACATTTACAACCCAGGCCATCAACCTTGAGAACTCTTACCCAACCTTTCTTGTCTTCTCCATTTAAAAATTCCCTATTTCTTTGACTTTCTTTCTTTCCTGAATTTCTTGAACATCCCTGCAGAGGAAGAGCCCCCACACCCCCCAGTTGGGCTGGCAGCCCACCCTGGCCAGTCTGGCCCCACCTGGCCTCCCATGCTCTCCAAAATAATTCAGGTTTATTCCCTGACTCACTGTGTGCTGTGCTGGGCCCTGGGGAGCCTGCCTTGTCCCACACTCGGGGTTACACCACAACAAAAACAACTGAGCCCTTCCTAGACTGACCAGGTCTCCTTCCATCACTCCAACCAACAGTGGAGCAGCTCTGCTCACAAAGTAAAGATCAGCAAGAAAGTCTTGACTCTGGTTGCTTAGATACAAGGCAAACACCACCAGTATCTAACACACCTTAAATATTGTTAATCCCTCCCAGTAAAGCTAATATGCATGTTTACAGGCAAGGAGTGTTCACACACCGAGAAGCTATTAATCTTTCCTTGTTCTGTGAAGATCGTGTTTACCAATGAAAAACCCAAGATTTGGTGCAGGCTTAAAGAAAAAGCACACCTACGCTTTGCACTTGGGCTCAACTCTGTCAGTATGGTTTAAACAAGTCACATCAGACATAGCCACATTGGTGCTATGCACACCCTGCTCCGAGATTCCATCCCAGGTTCTCACCACATCAATGAAGAGCACTGGCAAGGCCAGATGAGGAACTGTCAATAGGGAGTCCTCGTCCTGACAGGATGACAAATGCATCAGGTCCATAATGCCTTCAGCCCAGAATCCACACCAACACTTTCATTGTTCCCTCAACAACAACAAAAAAAGAAATCCCAAGGTTTTAAATGTATCTGGAATGGGTAATTTGTGTTTGAAAAAGCCCTCACATCTCACGATGAATCAGTATTAGTCCAAGCACATATTTTGTGCTTGGAAGAAGCAACTGCATTTGTTCTCAGCATAATTTGTGAAGGTTCCGGTTATTCCCTGGATGCATTTTTAATTTCAAGCAGTACTCATATTTCTACCGTCAATGTCTATGTCACAAATAACTTCCTCTCCTGTAAAATTATTCCACTCTGCTTATCTGGAGGTTCAATTCTGTTGTCTCCATTTTAATCACCTTTTCCAACACCACGGTAATTTGTGTGACAGTCCATTTTCCTTCACGAGAGATAAAAATTATTGCAGATTCCATTTCATTCTGTCACCTAAAACTTACCGATGGTTTTTTGCATTTTTTTTTCACTAATTTCATGAAAAAATACACAGCAAATTCCTTACCAGGCATAAATCACCCAGAGAAACATATTGATGCCTCTATTCATGGCAGCTTGTTAAAACAATCATGTATACAATGAAAATGTTATTTCAGATTTTCAAAAGCTTCTGGCCATCAGCAATAACAATGAGTATTTCTAGTACTAAGTATTAGTTTTAGTAATCCCTGTAGCATATACTTATAGTATAGTCATAATATAGTCTAGTTTCAGTTAGATTATTCAGTGGGCAGCCCTGGAGACAATTTCAGCAAGTTTTTGGTATTGAAAAATACACTTAGGGGGTTCTTCTTTTTTTTAGTGACTATATATTCTCAGATGACAGGATGAAACAAAGTGCAGAGGACAGTGAACAGCCTGAGACATATATTTTGCAGGTTGATACAGCTGCAGTGCCCAGATGTTGCAAGAAACAGAAGGGCTCGCTGGAAAGCCAATTTTCAGCAGGCTAATCGGGGTAATGAGAATGGAGAAGTTAAAAGCCCTTGCAGTTCTCTGAAACTCCATCTCTTTTCTTTATAACTTCAGCAATAACTGCTGCTCTAGACAAACAAGGTTTCATACCAGCTGACCAACAATGTAGGCAAAGGAAAGGGCCTACCTCTTCATATAGGGAGCTGCCTCCAAACGCAGTAATCCTTCCTCCCTTGGCCAGGATATCTGATCACCGTACCCGTGGCGTGTGCTGGGGGTGACACACGTGCTGCGTCCCAGCCCGTGAGAAGGCAGGCAGGGTGGGGAGATGAACTCTCCACCTGAACCAGTTCCTGAGAGAGGTAGTAGAATGGAGCATGCTCAAAAGGATTGGTCAATCCATAGGTTTCCAAAAATGTAGAAAAAGGGAAAGAAGTAAAGAAGAGTTGGCCATTTCTCGTTCCCTTCCAATTTCCTCATGTTTAATAATTCAAAAGCCCTGGCAACAGTTCAGCTGCAGAAAGTACAGAAATATTTACAGAATTTGTCACTGCATACCTGCTATACTATATATTACTAACTCCAAACGGTTTAGGCTCTGTATAAGCAGTTAAAAAGCAAACAGGCAAACATCAATCAATCACCTTTCTGTAAGTCTCCCATTATTTAAAAGAGAAATGTGACGATCACCCAGCAAGGAGCTTATTTGGCACAGCACATTGTAATAAATAACTGTAATGTTAGTAATCCATTTGAAGCCAGAGGGTAGTTTTGTTTTTTTTCTTCAAATAGGTTCAATATATAAATACTTGAAATATAAAAGATTGCTGGATTTAGATTTCATATTGTAACTATGCTGTAGTTGTTGAAAATAAAGTAGTCTATAAATAGCAAAGAAACTTTCAACACATACGTGGTTTGTTTCAATGTTAATTCACTGAAATAACCCCATGTAATATTGGAATAATGAAACATTGGAGAAGGCTGAGAAATGCTGAGCCATCCTGTCTGTGGGGACCTGACGCTGCCTTCCTCTGCCACACATTTGCCTCCTTCCTATTCAGGATTTTAAATCTTCTTCCCCTAGAGCTCACCAGATCTGATTTAAAAAAAAAAAAAAATAGGTGCTATTTAGATTCAATGTAATCATATCTGGAATATTTAGTCCAGTATGTTGACTACAACTAATGGTTATAGTGAAAAGACATTTGATGCACTCGCAGACTTTTAATGTAAGATCACTAGAGCTGCCAGTCTAGACTTGGACATCCAGTATCCACTGAAGGATTAAATGCAGCTTTGAATCCATTTTTTCAGGCTTCTCCACAAGGAATCCCACCCCCCCAGCAGGTCACAGGTAGCCACTGACATATTTGAAACCTCTGTTTTGCAAAAATGTCCCCATTGCAACCTCAGGCCCTTGTCCTGCCATCACGGCAACCCTCAAACTCCTGCTCTCCTCGGAGCTTATCCAACAACAAAACTGGTTTAAACACCTGCGAAGCCTCATTCCAGAAGCAAACTGGGATGGAGTACAGCTACTTGAAAAGCTGCAGAGGAAAGAGGAGCTGAAGCTTTGGGAATTGGGTCAAAAATGATCTGGAAAATCTATTTCAAAAAATGAAGAGTGACTTTTCTCCTTTCTTTTTTTTTAATTAGGGGGGAAAAAAATAGATGACATGTTTAATTTGACCAATGAAAAGCCATAAAAGCATACATTTTAAGCATCAAAACAATTCACACTTTCATCACCATTTTTCATAGGAAATAAAATCTCCTCATTCTCCCAGATAATCCAGAGATACAGCTGATCCCCAGTAATGACTTGCACCAAATTAGCAATTACAATTTTTTCACCCACTAGCCAAAACCAAGAATAATAACACAAAAGAAATATATCATATGGCTGAACCTGGAACAATTTTTTTAGAGAATTCTTTTCTGAAGACAAAATACATTCACTGATAGATAATGCAAGGTATTTTTTTAGCCTGAACGAAAAAAAAACCTTTGTTTCTTTTTGATATTATTATTCTAATCGCAAGAGAGCAATTCAGAAGGTGAAAACAGTATTTTTAAAGAAAAAAATAAGGTTTAATTGTGAAAATGTTACCATATTTTTCCTTTTTGATGATTTACCCAAAAGAATTTGCTGCCCTCAGTTGAGTTCTGTAAATAATTTCAGTTCATTCGAAACTGGATTTTTCAGCAAGAAAACTATTCAGAAAAAGAAAAGACTAACTGCCTGTCTCTTATCAGGCTGACAGATGGATGGGAGCTGCCTTATCCTCAGACTCCAGAAACCCATCTCTTCACCTTTCCAGCCCACCAAGGAATTTATTGGAAATTCCACCACAGAAAACTGCGGTGTTTCCTCCATCGCTATTTCCATACAGTAAACCAAACTTTTGGATGCCTAGCTAGGTTCAGAGTACACAGAGGAACAAAAAACAGCAACAAAACAACAACAACAAAAGAAACAGACATCTTCAAGAAAGTAAAGGATTAGAAAGACAACCAGGTACAGCCAGTCAAACATTACACTTCCAAACTCAGTGGCATTTGATGGAGAGAAGAAAACTACCTACACCGATTGACTCACATCCTCTCCCTCTTTAAATAGTTGGTTTTTAAGTGGGTTCAGATGTAGATTGAAAAGGATAAAAAACTAATATCCATAAATCATAATGCAAGGAACACATAATGCACATAACTCTACCACCACCCCTTGCTTCTGAATTGCCACTGGAGTCAGAACAAAGTCATAATGGTGCTGGCAGGACCACAGCAAGAAATCCCTGGCAAGTGAAAAGAAGCATTAGAAAATGTGCAGATTCCCTGACACGAGCATTTGAAAGTCACACTACATCTCCCGTCGCTTTAGCATAATAGAACTGAAAACGACTTAAACCAGTTGATCTTGATTCTGCTGCTGTTTACAAAACATAAATCCATTGAACCTGACAGAATTACTCTGGTTTAAAGCTGGAGGAATTGAGGAAGAATTTGGCATTTCAATTCAATCTTTAACGTGCACTTTACCTTACACGTATAAAAGCGCACTGGCTCTCAGGCAGAAGATAAGCATGTAATAAATCAGCTTACATTTTTTTCAGCTCTTACTCACATTGGAATCCCCAAAATTCATTATATTTTATCTTTTTCCCACTCTTCAGCTTTTTCTCTTTCATTTTCCTTCCTCCTCTTCAATCACCGCAGGTTTGCATTTCTCATTTTCTATTTACATCAGTCCACTTTGTTCTCTACAATGGAAAGAGAGCCAGAAAGAAAGGCAGACAGACAGACAGACAGACAGCAGGGAGAGAGCTACAGCCAGTCTAAGGTACCAGTCTTGGACACCCACATTCTGGAGGATCTGTTTCTCTCTCAAAAACATTTGAACTTTATATAAAGAAAGGGAATCAAAACTCATTTGCATGCAGGTTCATTCCATCTATTCAGCTCTGGAAAGTCCCTTTCTGATTCCCTGGCTGATAAAGAGCCAGGAAGGCAACGCAACAGCGGGGAGAGGTGAGAGCTGTTGTGCTGACCTTGCAATCAGGGCTTAAATGAAGAGCTCCATTCGCCTTGCTTGGAGGACCCAACTGGAAGATCTGGGTGCTTTTTGTCTTTAGATTCCAAGGCTCAGACCACTTGTGTAGAGCTAAAGACTGAAGGCAGAGAAACCCCCACTCCTGCACAGGAGGAAGCTCTGGTCAGGCGCTCAATACTTCAGCTTCCTGTCTGTACACTCCGTGGTCTAATCTGGGGAAATCCTGAAAACATTATCAGATGCCTGATAAGCTCTTTAACTTTCAAGTACATAGTGATTTCAGTTTCGGTCAAAACCTCATTTGAATACAGTTTTAGAATCTAAATAAAAAGCGAGACCCTAATAGAGAAGAGGCAAGACTTGCAGTCTAACATCACTGCTGTCCAAAGTAATGCGACTGATGCTTAAAAGCGGCATAAACAAATCTACTTTTCCATCCCTGCATCAAGTGTGTGCAATTCAAGCTTATTAAAAAGGGGCGGAATTCTACGCCTGGTTAATTAAATGCCTTTGTTTATCCACAAAGAGCAGAAGCGGCAGCACAGATTACTTACTTCATCCAGACGTGCTCACCGTTGACTTGAGGCAGATTGTTTCTGAGAGAGACGGATTGCTTGGAATTCTGCTGCCCACTCATCCCACAGGCTACTCTGGCAAAGCTGGCAAGAGTGGCAAACTTTGTTTTGAGCAATGTAGACATTTGTTTAGCAGGCATTAGGCAGATGTTTCCAAACCCATTTCACAGCCACTCATCACCGGCTAACAGCAGGCTCCACTCTGATCTGTGGATCTGGCCCTGGAAGAGTAAATCTTCACCACCACAAGCTGAGCCCCCAGCATTTTCCAGTTCAGATGGATACTGAATCAGGATTCACCCACAAGAAATCACTCCCGCTCCACTGGTCTCCTTCACCTCAGTCAGGCCAGGGAGCTTTTCTAGGATACCTTCCAGGAGGTTCTCCTTCACACACAACTTCTGAAGATCTTGGGAAACTCACTCCATCTGTGAGTCTGGAAGCAACCAGGAATGTCTTCCCAGGTACTGCAGGTCTGCAAGCAGTCAGGGCTTTTCCACTCCAATGGCATAAAACATATCAAATGCTTTTCATGAAAGCTCTGAGGTTTTCTGCTGCAACCCCCTAAGGGTCACCACAAAAACAAGCTCGAGTATGGACCAGCTACTACAGAGAAGAGGAAAATGGGGAAGAAGTTTATTGTTAATAACCACATTCCTTAGTCAGGACAAAGGCTCAGGCTGTCCATACTCAGGGCAAAAATAGGTGCCATCTTTTGTTTCATGATGAGGTCTGGTTTACAGATCTCTAACTAGGGTAACACATATGACAAATTTCACAAGGGCAAAGGTTTCAGACACAAAACTGCTCATCCTTTTCATCGCCATGTTAAAATATATAACCACAGTCATTAACATTAGGAGGCAGATCCATGGAAACCGAGATCCTGACAGAAAATATTCCTACAGTTTCAAAAGCATCTGGAACTGGGATTTTACTTTTCAGTAGCAGGAGGGACTTGGTGTGGGCTAATAAAATATCACGCTTGAGCACTCAGATGCTGCCCTCAGTGTAGTTTGGGCATGGAGAAGCAAAGGCTCTAGTAGGATTTATCAGTAAGGATGCTTAAATGAATTTGCACGTCGTTGCACAGGAAGAGAGGAGCAGTCGTATTTCAGGCTGGGACTGAGCTGTATTTGCAGGGCTCACTGGTACAACTTTCAACTGCATCCTCACTCTAGCCCCAGGTTTAAATACCTCTTTGTAAAAGACAGTGAACTCAATTAATATGTTCCCTGCTGACCCATACATCCTTGCTGGTTCTTTAAGCAAAGGTTAGACAAGTTTCCTGGGTCCCAAAAGGTAGAGTTCATTACATGCGTGTGCCACAGCCAGATAACCTAAAGCAGAAAGCAGCTGAACGGGAGCCAAGTCCTGTGGTGAGAGAATCACCTTCCTCAGTCCTTGGCACATCTACCAAGCAAAAGCAGAAAAGTGAGCAGTAGTCTAAAAATTTATACAGGTCTTTAGAAAGGAAAGATGACAGAACAGGTTATCCATGTTGCTTTGTGAAACAAAAGCAAAGACTGAAGGGGGGGGGCGGGGAGAGAAGAAAGTTTGTGCACAGTGACTGATAAGGGAAGAGACAGAAAATAGACTGTGCACTGCTCTTGTCAGCTGACATCAGTCAGGATGGTTATTATCATCTTAGCATCTCATCTGGAAAGTTTTGACTCACTGAATTTGTTTTTTGACAGGAAGTCTAGATCTTACCCTAATTCAGCTGCTGGAATTTCTTGAGGCATTATTATGTTAGGGCAAACGAGGTAACACTGCAGCCCTGAGCACAGCACCATGAGAAACGCATTGTGTAGTCACGCAGTGCTTTCTGAAGGCATTAAATCACAGCCCAGGTGCCCGTATCATCAACACCAAGCAGTTCCAGCCTCTCTGCTTTATCTGCTGTTCTTCACTGTATTCTGGATAAATATAAAGGGCTGACTTACTTCTTTCACTGGAGGAAGGTCCTCCCAGGAGGAAAGATCTCTCCCGAGCTACTTAAAAGCTTTACAACAGTATAAAACATGCAGGCATCAGAGAAATCAGGGCCTGTGTATAAAATATCTTTAAAATATAGCCTTCAGAAAACACAGGAGACACACAGGCACTTTTTGCATGATTTCACTTATCTTCCATCCCTGCTTATAGTCTTTCGTGACAGACAGTGAGATAATACCAGGAGTCAGGAATTCCACGAGGAGCTGGAGCTCGGTCCCATCGAAAACTATGGCAAAATCCACATTACTTCTCAAGAAACTGAAATTTCTCCCTTGGTACTGTTAAAAACAAACTTTCATCTGGTTTCCCTTGCGAGATGAGTTCTGTGGGTCTATTTTTTATGATACAGAGCCTTAGACAAAAATATACATTATGTTTTACTTTTGTGCATCTAGTTGTCAGGTTTCTTTAAGCTGAATCGACTTGGAAATTTCACAAGCTCTCCCACTGATTCAAAGTCTGTTGGGCTGACAGATAAAGCCAGGAAATGCTGTATCAATCATGCGCCTTTCATAGACCTCTTTGCTCATTTACAAAGCCTGTGGTCATATCACAAGCCAGTTGGGATTCGATTAGCCAGTTCTTATTTTGCACTGTGGTGGGCATATAAATTAGGACACATGGTTCTCCCACCTCTTCCACAAGAACGGCAGAGCTCTGCCAGGCACACTTGGGTAGCAGAGTGGAGAGGGGATGGTAGAAACACCCTTCTGCATACTCACGATGACCTGTGCAGCCTCCAGAAGCCAAAGGGCTCACAAAAGAAGGAGGAACATGCCAAGACAGGAGAGCCGCAGATACCCTTCCATGACATATTTCTCTAAACTGGGAAGCGTTCTCAGTAGGAAGTGCCTGCAGAGAATCCTACAGAGGCATTACCTTCCCCCTAGGGTCCCTTTGTGTTCGTGAGTGCACGCACATGCATATATTTCTTATCCTAAAGGAAGAATTTTGCATTGCAGTTGCACAGAGGGCTTGGATGTCACCAGAAGGGCGCACAGCCCCTGCAGCCTTGCTCGGGGGCTGCAACCAGATTATCTGTCTGAGAGCCTTCAAACCCTGCCAGAATTATTCTACTCGGGTTTATCATTCTCTTCATTATTTTGCTGTGAATGGCTCTACATCTGTGAAAGCAAGACCATAAGAGATGGCACAGGGCAGTCAGACCCCACACAAGCTGCAGTACACCTAGCCCCGGCCCATGGTACCTCTGCCCACCGCCTCGATCCTGCCGCCAGCGGTGAGCCCCGGGCTTGTGCGCACCCTGAGCTTGTGGCAGGTAGCCCCAGCTNTCTCAGACTTTCCTCATCAGAGATATTCCAGTCCATCTAGCGTCTTCACAGCTCTAAGGTGAATGGAGCATGTCAACGTGTAAAAAACCCTACAGCGGCCCTATCAGCCAGCTTGAGTGAGAAGAAACAATGCAAAGTAGCATCAGGCAGCACAGTACAATTTCTGAAACAAGCTTCATAGTCGGCTCCGTCAGATGCTTTGCAGCCAAAGCTTAAAGAAAACAGGAAGGTTTCAAATGAGTTACGGAGGCAGGAAGTGAGTCAGCCCTGAGCCGGAGGGACAGCAAACAGCAACCCCTGCCACTGCAGACACCCAGCTGCAGGACACGGACACAGAGGTCCAGAACCAGAGCAATGAACCCAAGAGCAGGGAGTGCCAGCAGGGTGGGAATGGAGAGGAAAAGGGATCCTTCTTCACCTCACAGCTCAAACAAAGGGAAGATTTTCTCCATGCAAAGGACTGTCTGCTAATCAGTTTTCCTTTCCTTTGCAGAAACCACGAAGCCACCAGCTCATCCCCTCCCTACTCAGGCACACTGAAGCCTCCTGTGTTTTCAGCTCTGCTCAGGGGGAATGGCTGAGGAGAGTCCTTCAGAATAACTCATCTGGGACTGGGAACTCAAGTCCACTTAAGCATCTTGAAATTTGAACACCAGCCTCTCACGCTCTCAGATGAGCACTTTGCTATTGGAAATAGAAACACCAACACCTCCTCCTCAGTTGCCATCCTCCTCTGCCACATCCCACATGAGAAGAAATTGCTCTGAAAATACTGTCACATCAGCCTCCACAGAACAAGTAGGCCAAGAAACATCTTAGCAGGGCTTAGGCATAAACGAGACTCTAGCTGCTTGCCTAGAAACAGGCACTTATCAGAGAATTCATCTGGAGTAAACAAAAGAGCCATAAGCCATCAGTGCTACTGAAGCTCAGCAGCATTATGGCAGGAGTTCTGAGGATCTGCATTTAGGGGACGAGTACAAAAGACACCCAAGTCTTTTTGTAGGTGCAATTCCAGGCACACAAATTACGGCAAAAATAGAACCAGGGTTCTGAAGTCACACAGACATCTTTGAAAATTATACTCTAGGGATCCGACAGTGTTGCACAGAGATGGTGCAATCCCAGTTCCAGCACCAGGAAGTAACGCTCAGCCCTTAAGCCTGGACAGACACACAAGCACCTAGACCCAACACTGGTAACAAATTCCCACCAACCTCTGCAGGCTCCTATATAGAGCAAAATAGTCAAAGAATTAACTGTTCCACAGGTAGAGCATCAGGTTCCTAATATGTAGGTCTCTGTTTCAAGCATGATGCTGAAGCCAATAGGAGGACAAATCATGTTTTGCTTCCTGGATTAATGAGAAGAAAAGGATGCTAGTTCCAACAGAAAAAAAAAAAAGAGATAAATCTGAAGAAGGACAGACAGAACTGGCTGAGTTCCAGTGCTAGAAAAGTCCCTTGCCCATCTGTTTCTTCTGAGAATAATATTCTATAAAGAAGCAAACCGCTGTAGCAAGACTTAAGCCACAGCACGGTCACATACACCAGGCTGGGGAACCAAGACAGAACTGAAGTAGAACATAAGCTTCCTTGAGGCAATTAGATTTCAATGCAAAGCATTTCTAGAGCCTTCCTAGTTTCAAAAGAAACTCGGAATAAGGGGTGGGAAGATGGGCACAGAAGAACAAAGCACTTCAGAGGAAGGCTTACTAACACTGAAAGAAGCTGTTGAAAGCTTCTTATCTGAAAAAAAAAAAATGCTGGGGCTAGCCCGGGTAGAAAGTAAAAAGCAAAATCCAGTACCTCGTTGCAACTTGCAAGTTTTGAACATCTTCCAGTGGAATAATTGTTGTTAGAAAAGTGCTGTGCTTTTGGAATCAATCTCCCACAGGAAAGTTTCCATTGTGATTTTGACTTTTTTTCTCTCACATCTGCTTTGGTAGGTCAGCACGCTTCTGGAACCAGGGGGCATGGCATTTAAGTCTCATTCCTAAGTTTTATAGAGTAAGATTCTGTAGGTCAGCTTTGGCATTAGAAGTCTTGGTCTCATAAGGACAGGACAACTTAACTGACAATTTCAAATACCTAAAAAGAATTTATAAGCTCCTTCCGAAAATCCAAGAGATGAAATGTAATAGGCTCTACTCCGAGCAAAGGATCATACAGCTGCTATAAACAGCTCTCAAGGACTGAGTATTTTTAAGAAGAAAGGTGATGATGGGCAAGGACTAGGCAATACCTAAACAGCCTTAGGAAGAAAACTGTATGGACAAAGCTTTCAAGCTGAAAGAGGTTCAGAGCAAAGAAACTGTCACTTGTTTTTTGCTGCTGGATGAACAGAACTTGGTACATTCCCTGAAAATAAACAGAATCCATCAGAGAGAATCACAACTTATTCCTCCTGCTTGGAGTTTCCATAAACAGTGGGTACAGAGAAATCCATTTCTGGCTGCTCAGATTTTTGAAAGGAGGATTGTTACTGTGCTGAATGAAATGCAAAACCCTCTGAACTAATAAATTCCTTCAGTACCTTGTATTTGACTAAGAAACAAGATGATAGGTGAGCTAAACATGATGTTAGTTTATCGATTCCTGAAGCTGGAATGGTTTTGCTCAGCTGGTTTACAGAAAACCAAAGACAAAAAAAATAACCAATCCAAGCTTTTTTTTCCCTTCTCATTCCAAAACTGAGTCATAGAGACTTTGCAGAACCTGCACTGGAATAACAGTTAAAGAAAATATTCCTGTTGAGGAAACAGAGACACTGAAAGCAGATATCCCCTGATGGGGACATCCCAGCACAGAGGGTGTCTGTGCCTGCTGTAATCTGTAGAGAGCCTCTCGAGCCAGATGATTCAGCAGCTGTTTTACCACTGCCTGCAGTATTCCATGCTGCTCTTCAGACCTGTTCACTACATGGACTTCCCACACCTGCCCAAGCTGCTTCATAAGGAAGGCTGGCCCATTCATCACCCGCAGGCTGGGGAATTCCGTATTGCTCTGGAGAGCAGCAAGGACCTGCAGGGCCCTGCGGCTGGGATTTCCCTGCAACTGTCCCAGGGACATCCCTGTCTACAGCGACAGGCACGCATCGCCTTGCTGTCTCTGGGGATAGCTGGGAGTTTACAGAGAAGCAGCAACAGGATGGTTTTGCTCCATGGCCCCCAGAGCTCTGCTTGCTCCTGCCCAGGAACAGCTCAGCTTCTACCTTCTGGGGTACGCACTCACACTGCAGCTGGAAAAAAGCACTGGAATGCCAACCCTTCCAGGGATTTTTGCTTAAACCTACTAATATCCAGTATCCCAGCTGGCTATCTACGGAAGATTAACAGCTGCTTCTTGCTTGGATGTCAGAAGAAACCTGAGCAGCAACAAATAGAGGGAAAAGTGGCAAATAACTATTAAAACACATTGCTCTCCATAGTTTGTTTGGTTGGTTTCTGAAGGTCAACCTCTATTCTCGGGAAAGACGAGGGCCTGTAATTCGGGAGCTAGGAGAACTCTCGTTACTAGGACCCATGTCACAGCACCCCCAGAGAGACCGGGCAAGGGGAACGGCAGCGCAGGAAGCGCTGCTGAGGGAGGTGCGGCTGGGGCAGGCCCNTCAGCCTCGTCCTCCCGCGTCCCTGCTGCCACCTGCTCACCGCTGGGCTCGCTGCGACGGTGCCGCTTCCTCTGCCCGGCTCATTTAGCCGCCTTCACCCCTTCTCAGCCGCGTTCTCACCCCTCTCCCCTTGTCCTTGCACAGCACCCACACTGCAGCCCCTGAGGTGCCCTTACCGAGGTCTCTGGATTCTTCCCCAGCCATCCTGCACGCCCATTCACAGTGGTAACTGGCTCTCACCAGTGAAACACGTCATCAGCTTTTTGTCCTCATCCTTCAAAGCTCCCCCCTTGACTTTCCCCTATTTGCTCAAGGTCTGGCTCTGCCGTCCGTTGGAGACATGTTGGAGCAGCAAAAGCTCAGCACCTCTCCAGACAGCAAAAGCCCTGCCGAGTGGCTCCTGTTTCAATGCACATATTCATGACGTTGTAGGAATTGTGAACAATTATCTTTGCAGTAAGTGCATACAAACATGGCCATATTCAAGTTCACCTTAGCTTCTGTCTTCCTGGATGAAGAGTGGATCCCCTCAGCACTGAGCTCATGATGGTCGCTGCCTGGCCTCCCAGAGCCAGCAGTCTGGCAGAAAGGATCTTGCCTCCAGAAAGGCAGCCTTGTCTTTCTTGCCACCACAACAAAGGGCTGCCCATACCAAAGGGGTAAGGTTTGTTTCCTCTGCCAGCATCAGAAGCTCCTGCCTGAGTGCTGTGATGAGGAGAGACCAGTTCTTCCAGTTCAACCGCTTCTCAGGAGGCTGCCTGTGCCAGCCCTGACACAGCCCTGTGCTTTCAGTGTGGTGACATCCGGCTCTGCCTCCACAGCAGAAAGTTCACCCCATGGGCTTTCCCACCACGGGTGCAGTACTAAACTTGAGAATTTTTACTGTTTTTCAACCCACATCAGGCAACAGAGGAAAAAAACACCAAGAAAATGGCAGCTCTCACCAGCACTACTTAGCTACCCTTGTTCTGCAGAGGCTTTGTACAGCAGTTTGGCTTCTAAGACATGCCCATTTCACTACCTTGTGAAGGAAAGGCCAGGACCAAAGGTAGGATTCCCAAAGCAGCGTTAGAGCTTAATTCGGAACTCAAAATCCTACACACCTTGCAGGTACCAATAATGCCGAGGCTGCAGTTCCCCAAGAAAGACTTTGCAGCTATGGTGTTTCCCACTGCAGCATGTGGCTTCTCCCAGCTTCTCCCATCAGCAAGACTCAGCCTGGAGCTGTGCTGAGATGGGTGCTGCCCAGACAAAGGTCTCTCCTTGAACCAGCAGAGCTCTCCTCCAGCACTCTCAGTCAGGCAAAAAGGTCAGACAGAGTGGACTCTGCAGCAAGGAAGGACAATGGTTTGTAAGACCATGAAGCTCAACAGGTCTAGAGTGAGGCAAAAAGGAGCTTAGATATGTCCACCTAAAGTGCAATTACCCCCTCCTTCACTTTTGAAATGCCTGATTGTTTTTACTCCGTGTTCACTGCAAGTTTTGTCTGAATTAGAAAAGATGTAGGATCTGGTCTCTAGGAAACACTGGGGCCAATCCCAGAGGGTTGTTGAACACCCCTGTAAAGGTAGCACTCAGTGCCGTAAAGAGGCTGGATCTACAGGAGGCACCCCCATTTAGCAGTTACACTTTTCTTGCATACTTTGCAAAGTTACATGCAAAAACACATGCTTGTGGTCAGATCCCAGACAACCAGCAACTAAATATCTGACCCATGCTGTGTCTTGTGGGGCACAGCGAGTACCATTTGGAGGCTAGTTAGAAGGACGTTATGGTATTTCTGTACAATCCTTTTAAAGGGAGTCTCACAACCAGAACACTGTCAAAGGAATGATAACCAACCAAAAAGGCACCAGCTCTGCATGCTTGCTTACAATCCAGATTGACCAGTCAGGGTACAGTTAGGCTAATCAGCATTTCAACACTAAATATTAATTAACTGTAGTAGCAGTATAAAGAAAACTGATTTTTGCACTGTGTTGCTCAATACAGATTTATATTCCATACATAAGTTTTCTAGCAACACTGCTGGCTTGTCTCAGAGATGGGCTCTAGGATGAAATATACCTTTTTGTTCTCAACTATTTACAAATAAAAACTTGAAAATTAGATGAAATTCTAAAAAAAAGGGTCCTACAGAAAGTATTCCTCTGCACCCAGAAGACCCTTTCATAATTTTACAGAAAACAAACAGATGTGGGTGAAGGAAAGGACACAAAATCCATGACTGTTTCTTGTTCCCTCGACTTTGATGAAAGGATTTAATCATTTAGCTAAAGATTACACTAGCGTGAACTCCTTTAGCTTACTCTAGCATTATCACCCTACCTTCCACACTGCAGCAGCATTCCTTCTCACGCAGAGCAGCAATATTCCCAAGTCTCCATCTGACACCCCTTCCACTGTCCCCACACTTAACAAGCTCTCAGGCTTCAAGATTAAAGTTTCTCCGTACTAAGAGGCCTACCTGAACCATTGAATGAGCACTTTACAAACGTAGTACAAATGCTTGTCCCTTTTGGTATGAAATCCTACAGGCAGAATGCATCTTTTAAATGTTTTGACATGTGTGCAGGTCTAAGGGATGTGGACAAGCAGAAAAAGCTCATTTGTGGAGACTTGAGTAATAGATGGAGGTGCTTAGATTGAATCTTTATTATGATAAACTTCTATAAGAAACCAAACACTAGTGCCTCTCCCCAGCCAGGAGAGATGTTGGTACATAAAAAAAAAGTTTCAATCTACATTTCTGTTGATTTAATGTCATATCCTTATGGTATCTCCTACCACTGGACCCAGTGCTTTGCATATCAAGGACTATTTATACCCAAGTAGCAGCATAACAAGCAGCCATATGGTGGCACTGTGGAACAGAACGAGTTAGCTATAGCTATTTTTCTGTAAAATTAGGCTTAGCACTGGTTTCTCCCAGCTTGTCTGAACTAGTGAAGACCAAAAAAAAGCATTCGCCCCCCCCCTCTTTT
>VWZY01008590.1:15149-42979 GCA_013399075.1 Chloroceryle aenea | reverse complement strand
TTAGGGTTAGAGGTCAGAGAGCCACAGCACCTCCAGCTCCAGGGACACTGGGGCTGCAAACACCATACCAAGGGGAGCACAGCACTGCGCCAACATTGCTCCCTCCACACCTTCCTTTCCCAAACAGGTCACCCATTGTGCCTGCACAGCTGACCACAGCTATGTTCTAGACCACTGAAATCACACTAATCAACAAAAACTAGAGGAATTTTGCCAGGGCTGCCATTGGTCTGGCACTGGAAAAGCATCAGTTGGCTAGTGATAACTAAAATTTTTAAAGGGAAAAAAATTAAGTTGCTTTTATCTCAAGCCACAAGCTCTCGCTTTTACCTTTCCAATTTTCTCCCCCATCCCACTGAGAGGGAAGCGAGCAAGACCCCAAGGGGTGCTTTGCTGCTTGCCAGGGTTAAGCCACAACAGCAGTAACCTATGCATTTCTTACCATCCACTGTATGTGTCATACTCACTTTGCTTGCAGTGCAAGGCTGATTTTTCTGTCTTGTCTTTTCCATCTTGCTCATGACTCCTTCAGTTCTGTTCACATTTCCAAGAGCCTTTCTGACAGAGTGAGATTTTGCTGGAGACGTACCAATTGCTTTTTTAGGAAGTGGAGTTTTAACCTGCGTTCTTTCAGAGAGGACTTTTGCTGGAGGGGGCAGGAAAAAAACCACGACATCATATCAACCCTAAAGCTTGCTTGTGTAACTGCATATGCTTGAAAAAAGAGAAATACTAATGATAAAAATCACTGTTCATCATTTGTAACTCAGGAGCATAAGCCCCACCTGTGAAAAAAGCACAAGAGAGATCCTCATTTTACTAGGAACTGATAAGCTTAGAAGAATTAGATAAGTTGCTGTATGACCAAAAAACTATTACTGTTCAAAATAGTGAATAGGAGAACAGGATTTGGGCATTTCACTTGATTCCTTACTGGTTTAGGACAACATACACATACAAGAGCCCGAAGGGAGTCTCAGCCGATTCTTAGCAGCACCAACTTCACCATTCTCCTTATCAATAAAGATTAGTGTTGCCATCTTCAGGTGATGAGATCACTCTGGAAAGTCCACACAGGAAAAAAATCATTCTTGTCATTTCTTCCATCACAGCACACTTTTTAAGCAAGCTTCACTAAAGACACTATAGCTGACCCCTAAAGAGAGAACAAACCCAAACCTCACACCATTTTATAGAAGTTTAGCTACAAACCCTTATGCCTGAAGGCATTACTAGTGCATGTGGTAGGTTCATAGTCCCAAAGAAGACTGTGAGTTTGGGAAAGTATCGAGGTCTCACTAGCCATCCTACACAGAAAGATGTAGTGCCTCTGGTTTGTTTGTCACTCCACAGTGTTTAAGAGCTTCCTGCACACTGGAGGAGAGTACAGTACATCTCCTCTCTTAGCTCAACCTGTAGCACTCGGGTATCACGAATAATGCCAGTTACTTTACCAGAAGAGACAACTTTTCACCAGAAAAGGAAACCCTTGAAGAGATGACTTCTCTACGGCTTTCCAGCCCGGTATTGGGCAACAGCTCTGAGCCCTCCCTTGCACTGATAAGGAGAAGCAGGCAGCTCTCACCGGGAGCTTAGCACCGCCATCATACGGGGCGAGGGGGGAAGGGACTCCCTATGCAAGGGAACGCCGCAAAAAATGCTGCTTTTAATTGCCATAGCTTTAAGTGAAAAGTATGAGCACAAAGCCAAAGCAAAGCCCAACGGCCACAGCTCTCGGCACCCGTCCCGCTTAAGGCGCCTCTCGGCCACAGCAGCCCCCTGCACTTGGAGGACACCCCAGCTTTAACCAGNGGTCTGCGCGCTGCGCGGGGCCTTCCGGCAGCGTCGGCCTGTGCTGCTGCTCCGCGCTGGCCTGCCGCAGGTCGGCCCCGTCGCTTGGCTTCGAGAAGAGAAACGTTTTAAAAAGGTCAGTTTTATTTTTTTTCAGCACCGGTACTGATTTCTGTGAGAAGACAGGTCAAGAATACAGCGTTAATACAGCGTTCGTGCTTCCCGGGAATGTTGGGGAGCCCCGCTGAGGAGCTGCGCTGTCAGAGGGTGTTGATCTGTACGCGCTTTGTTTGTGTTACAGGGCGAAAGGCAAAATGGCCTCGGGGACGGTAGTGAACGCCGCTCCTTCAGGAGGATCAAATGATGTCAGCCTGGAGGAGCCGAAGAAGATGACAAGGGAAGACTGGAGGAAAAAGAAAGAATTAGAAGAACAGAGAAAGCTGGGAAATGCACCTGCTGAGGTGGACGAAGAAGGAAAGTAAGTTTTTTTAAAGCTGGGGTTATTCTGAAGCACCTGCTTACAAGTGTCTTTTTACCTGTTGTGATTGTAGAATAATCACGAGGGTCATACTGTAGCATGAGTCATTGTAGAAGTAAATAGTTGAACTATGTGAATTTGCTTTTAATGTTCCAGTCATCGTTAGAAAATGGATTTTCCAAAAAATGCAGGTTCAGCATTTAGCTACGGTGCTAAATTTCACAGTGCTGGTAAAAAGTCCAGGCTGTGTGGCTCCTTACAAGGGGTATTTAAAAAGAGATCAAAATGTAGCACTGGGGAGGCTTGCTTCCTGTTCCCTCTCCTTGCTCCAAGGCCTGTTAACTTCTGAGAAATGTTCCTGAGTTGGTGCTCAGTAATGTTGCATAGAATAAGATACTCAATTTGGGCTTAGGAGTTCAGGTGAGTTAGATGGCAAGAGGATCTCAGTGAAAGTCTGTGTTTGTCTAGTTAAATTACAGTTTATTTTGCAGTCTACTGTAACAGCCTCATTACTAATCCCCAGTCCTAAACTGAACTTAAAATGCAAGAGTTATTTGTCAGGCTAAGTTGTGAGGTTTATTCCCTACTCTGTGTATTTATTACATAACATCTTTTACAGGGATATTAATCCTCATATTCCTCAGTACATATCATCAGTACCGTGGTACATAGATCCTTCTAAAAGACCTACACTAAAGCATCAGAGACCTCAGCCAGAGAAGCAGAAACAGTATAGTTCCTTTGGAGATTGGTACAAGCGAGGAGTCAAAGAGGTATGCGGAATGTTTTGGTCATAAAAACTGTGAGGACATCATTGATTCTGTGATGACATAATTTGTGGGCGTGGGATTTTTGAGGGAGATGGGAGCTGGGAGTTCTTACTTGGCAGACAAGTTGCAGCATTTGAAATAGCCAAAATACGTTCTGGGCTTGGGTAGAGGATGTGCACTTTAATTGTACTGAGAAAACATTAGTTACTGGGAACACGTATATGAATCATGCCTTGAGTTTCTACAACAGTGTCTTTTTCTGTTGTTGTTTAGCATGCTGTCGCAACGAGATACCGTAAAGGAGCTTGTGAGAACTGTGGGGCATTGACACACAAAAAGAAAGAGTGCATGGAGGTAAACTGGACTTCTGCTGATGTGTTAATGGCTTTGAAAACAATGCTGCATGTTCTCATCTTAGTGAGCTGTAGATGAAATAACAACTACCAGCTTTGAAAAAGCTATTTTGAAAAAGGTTACAATTATTCAAAAGGGGCTTGAAATTTTCTAAAAGAATAGTTATGGAGGAAAAAATAATACACTATTTGGGTGTTGCTCATCAGTTCTGCTTCTGATAATCACTGCAATAACATGTGAAAATGTTTAGCTCTTCCTGTTAATTTGCTTTAAGTCAGGTACCAGTGTGCCTGTCTTTCTGTTCCATGTCAGCTAGAAAGCCATCCCCAGAAACTGTTTTAATTTCTTTCTTAATTGTGGAAAGTAGAGTTAGAAACTGGTGGGGTTTGGAGTCACTTATGCTACTTTAAAACACGGAAATTAACTGCATGCATTTATTTACAGTCCATGGGCTTATATTTCTGAGTGTCACTGTCTTTAAGGGACATCAGTTGATAGTGCTTCTAAAGGGATGTCTAAGGAAGTAATGTTTTAGTCTAATGGGCTGATCAAATAATCTTTCTTTCCTCCTTTCAGAGACCCAGGAAAGTTGGTGCAAAATACACAGGCATGAATATCGCACCGGACGAATATGTGCAGCCTCAGTTGATGTTTGATTACGATGGAAAGCGGGATCGCTGGAATGGTTATAACCCAGAGGAGCACATGAAGATTGTAGAGGAATATTCCAAAGTTGATTTGGTATGTCAGTGTTAGTTTTTACCAGGGAAAGGTTTAGTGTTTGGTTTGGCTGGGAGGAGAAACGTTTGTTATGCGCACAGTTACCACTAGACCTCATGCTGTATTTATAATACAAAAGTGATAGGTATTCTGTGTTTGACATCAAACTCAGCTGAAAATTTAGACCAGAACTGGCAACTGAGTATGGTCCTGTACAATGAATTAAGTGTCTCTCCAGATTGCTTACTTTTTACAAGACAAGCCTTAGAAATTTTTACCCACAATGCAGATTGAATTGCAGGCAAAAAAAGGAATTTGTTATCTGGCTTTATTAGAGCCAATGAATCTCTGTCTATTTTGTAAACTTATTCCATGTTGTTTTGTTTCTTAATCGTTTTTGTTACCTTGACGGAGCAGTGGGCTATTGATACCTGCTTCTGTGCAGACTGGCAGCTTGCTGTTGCAGTTAACTTTCTATCTCGATGTACCAAATCCATGTGGACACGATTAACTTCTTAGAACAAAAGAAAAAAAGAAAATAGCTCACAAACTTGTCTGACTGCTGGCTACCTGTTGCAAAAGGTAGTTAGGTGCCTAAGTCAGGCCCTTCAGTGCCTGGTCCTCAGGATTTTGCTGTATTGTGGAGGAAAGCTAGTGCTAAATGTGCTCTGAGCAGTGTGTAGAAACATCTGTAACAGGAATATGTACAGACAGAGCCAGACTATTCTCTGTAGCATCTCGTGGCAGTGGGCACAAATGGAAATACAAGAAATGCTGTTTATTCATGAGATAAATACAGTTTACTGGAAGAGTGACCAAACAGATTGCCCAGGAAGGGTGGGGAGTCTCTACACTTAGAGGTGATCAAACCCTGTCTAGCTGCAGTCCTGGGCAACTTGTGGTTGGCAAACAAGCCAGCTTTGAGCAGAGGGACAGTACTTGGCAGTCTCCAGAGGTACCTCCAGTATCAACTGTTTGGTGGTTCTATGATGCCACATACATAAAAAAATTCACTACATGCTGCTTTAAAATCTCACTTCAGATGCTGGACTTTGGCGCTTCCTGGATGAGCCACAAATGCTTGAAGCATCAGCCGTGGTGCGCCTTAAGCGCTGACGTTTCTAACTTGATTGCAAGAACACATTAATAAAATAGGGTTGGTTTTAACCACTACTGAACTAAAATCTTTAGATCTCTAAAGAAATCTTTCTTGAAGTAGAATGAAGGTAGCAGTGGTATAGCTGCATAAGTTCTAGGAACCTGGGGGTTTTAACAGTCTAATACAAAATAGTAAAATGGTTATTACACATCACTTCCTTTCCTTGAGGCTCAAAAACCAATGTGATAACGCATGGGAGTAGAGGAGGCAAGCTCTAGGCTGATGATTTATTTTTTTGCACATGCCCAGAGAATGAAACACTCCATTTTTTTTCGTAATAGTGAGTGACAACATTTTAAATGACAGCAGTCACGAGACACGTTAAGTATTATTACACACTTTTTGTTAAAAAGAAATACTAAAACAAATGCATTTTTGTGATACACAGGCCAAACGTACGCTAAAAGCCCAGAAACTTCAGGAAGAGTTGGCGTCAGGAAAGTTGGAGCAAGTGGTAAGTAAACTAAACCCTAATTTATTTTGCTTAGGCCAAATAAAAATACAGCAGGTTCCTTTTCCTCTATGATGCTTTTATTCTCTATAATCTGCTTTTGCTTTTTTATACCCTTCAGTAATGTAAAGATTTTCCAGTGTATTCTATGTCACATTCAAGAATTTTAAGCTTATTTCTTCAAATAACATTTGCTTTGTTTTCCCCTTAGGGGCAAAAAATTCTGTGTGATTATACTTCTTGTTAAAACTAATTATATGGAATTTGGGGTCAGAAAAACTTGTTTTCTATGTGATAAATTTGTTCATACACCGAAAGGCACTTTTTTTTTCTGTATTCAAAGGTTGTTACATCTGACAGATGTTGAGGTGGTAATTATTATGTGACACTGGATTGTTTTAGCAGTGCTTGGTATATATTGGAATAGGAAGGTATTTTCTGAGAACCACATGGGTTTTTTCTCTTCAGTCCTTACAGGGACTAGTTGCAGTGTCTCTGGTTATTTGAAGGCTGAGCTTGTGTGTTTCCTTCTCACAGCTGCAGAGTTTGCATCTTCCACTAACTTCTACAAACTCCTCTTAGGTTATAGACGATGCTTTCGATATAAAATTCTAATTTTTTTAAAATTTCTGATAATATGCTAAGTTTATAAAGTGAGGGGGGTGGAATGTAGAAACTGTTACTGGTCAGAAGTAGGTATTTTTAAACAATATTTAAGAAATAAACCAGGCAAAAGACCGTGTCATTTTCCAGAGGTTGTCAGCTTGCATTTGGTCACTAGATGGCAGAGTGAACTTAAATCTCCAACCCAGCACAAACGACAGCGTTTTGACCTTCTCCACAGAGCAGATTGTTTTTCTTTCTGATGCCTGATTTCACCTTCAGGCACACATTGTCGGCTTCTGTATACACATTCCTTATAAAATGGAGCTGTAGGAAAAAAAGCATGTTTGCATCATAAGAACTATCTCTCCTGGAGAGGACCATGGCCGATTTGCATGATTAGTGCTGGCCAATTTTCTGGTCAGTCTTTCAGGATTCACAGTTGTTTACATCTTTACTGCTGCAAACATTCTCAAGTTAGAGGCAAAGCAGGTTAAAATTCTGGCTACATTTCTCCAGATTAAATCATGGCTTCTGATTCATGCTTAGTATCCCTGTCAATCATAAATAAATACTTGCATACCTACTTTCTAAGCTCTCAAGAGTTGCATCTTGATTATATGTGAATGATATAAAATGTTCTCAGCTAAACTTTTAGCGTTCAAAGGTACAGCAAGCTCTAAATAGCATGGACAGTTCTAGAATTTGCTGTTCTTGCAAAGGCTTGGAAATTTAGCTGGGAATAGAGTGAGGTCTCCAGTGTGTCTGTAAGAGACACTCGTAAGCCCTTTCCTAGAACATTACGTAACAGTCTTGGCGCCTTTTCTGCCACAAGGAAATTGTATTTTGCATGCAGCATCAAGCTCTGGTCATTCTTTCCCCTGCCATCTTTCCCCACTCCACTATTTTGTCTTCTCTGCTGATGTGCTCTTTGTTTGCTGCAGAACTCCCCAAGACACCAGTGGGGAGAAGAGGAACCAAATTCACAGACAGTAAGATGATCACCCACTGCATCGCACTACGGGCAGAAAAAAAGGACCTGTAGTTAGAGGAACACTAAAACAAGGGTGGCATAAGGGTTTGAATGTTGGGTTCTTGGCACTGGCTGCCTATTGTTTGGGGCAGAGTTTGCTGGATTTTACAGAGGGGTTTTGGTTTAGTTTAATTCCTGTATGTTGTCAAAGCTTAGAGATGCAAGCGACCATCTAGTTTTTAATACAGGGTACATTTTGCCTGAGATAACTGGGATGATATTAAGAAAAGTTATGTTTTAATAACTGTTTCCATATGAGGAAGTAGAAATCCTTTAACGAGTATTTCTGCAAGCTGCTGAGTGTTAGATTAGCATGACACCACCCACCAGGTAAACAGTGTTAGCTTTACCTCCAGGGAGTGCACAGTTGTTAATGAAGCCACTAAAGCCAGATTCGCGTACTTGTCTCTAGAGGGAACATCCTTTTTTAATTAGAAATTTCCTATCTCTTCTCAGGAAAGAGATCATAACAGTGAAGATGAAGATGAAGATAAATATGCAGATGACATCGATATGCCTGGGCAGAACTTTGACTCTAAAAGACGGATCACAGTTCGAAATTTACGTATTCGGGAAGATATTGCAAAAGTGAGTAAAGAATTCTTTACAGATTTTCTTTTGGATTCAGAACAGTTAGTTGCAAAAAATTGGATGCTCAGTTCTTACTGAGTTTGGGTACGGGTCTTGGGGTTTGGAAGTTAAGGTCTGTTCCTACTCATGACTTTGTCACAGTCATCCTTTTACACTGATGGAACTTCCAAATGTCTGAGCTGGGGGGTACAGGAGTAACTTCAGGGCTTTTAAAACCATGAATACTGAATGTCTGGTATGTTGTTTTCTTTCCTTAGTATTTGAGGAATCTAGATCCAAACTCTGCTTATTATGATCCCAAAACAAGAGCAATGAGGGAGAACCCATATGCCAACACCGGCAAGAATCCAGACGAGTAAGTTAAAACAGGGTCATGCTGTCATATACTCTGTTAAAAATAATATTAATAGTTTTGTATTTTCTTTTTATCTGCATGGCCTCTTACTAAAGAATCTGTAGTCTGTTACGGGCACAAGTAATAGCAAACGTGGAAAAATTGTTCTATTTAACAGCATTTTTTGTTTTAGTATATAAGAATGGTATTTTAGTAATGCTGGCCTTTAATCTTCAGGGATATGTAGACCACCGTTTAGTGTAATGATCTGTACAAGGATTCAAACACTGCTGTATCTGGAGGTGATGCCTGTAAACAATAATGATGTCTACGTCAAGTATTTCAGTAACCAAGTCTTGCACTTCATCCCTTGTTTGGTGGGAGGCATTTAGCACTGGAGACTAGCAGGAACTATCTGTCTACCTAACTAAATGCTTGACTGAGGACCAAAAGCTCCTCATATTTTAATGGGGTCTGCATAGAGAAGTTCTCAAAGCTTTGGTGTTATCTTGATAGACAACTTAATTAACAAATGCCATTGGCTGGCTTTTGGCTGCACGTACAGGCTGCCCCACTTAAAAACCAAGTCAAGCACTTGAGCTCTGACCCAGCCTTGACCTGTGCAGTGCTGTGGCCTTACAGAGCAGACAGGCTGTGAGTAGAAGCATTATTCAGAGCACAGAAATTGGATTAGCTCGCTGCCTGAAATAGAATGGCAGTGACTAAATGCTAGCAAATAATGCTCTTTCTGCTTCTTGCCCCCAGCTAGAATAATGCCAGTCAGTTCTTTTTTTGGAGGCAGTTGCTTTCACTTCTCTCTACACTCATAATCTGACTTGTGTTGAATCTGTGTTTCTGCCACAGCTTTGCAGACTAAATTTTTCAGTGTGGCTTTGGGGAGATGAAAAGAGTAGGAAATTGGATTGTTAACATTATTTAACTTTAAACCTGTGTTTCCCATGCTCATTGTGAATCTCTTCAAGGGGTGCACAAAAGGTAACTGAGAGCAGTGAAGCTATACCTGGCCTTAATTCAGTAAATACGCTGCATCTGGGTGGGAGGAGAGATTCACAAATCCAAAAGCCGAGTGAGAATCACTGTGCTAGAATATCACCTACCACTTATGCATATTTATTGTGCAGTTAGACACGAGTTTGACTCGTGGTGCTTGGTAGCCCAGGCATTGCTCCAGGTGTGTGTCATAAGGTGTTTCCACATAAATACAGACATCAGGTATTCGGAGTTGCTACTTAACGCTTCCATGACTCTGTGAGGAGCCTGGGCACTCATTTCACATACTGAGTAGAATACTCTTTCCTCTCCCTCCGTTGTTAGCTTTCAGGGCACAATGGAGATTTTTTACTTTCCTGTTGGTGTTCTGTGGTTGTATTTAAAAGAAAGTCATGTTACTCGAATGCTAAGAATCATATTGTTCTGTTCTGCAGAGTTGGTTATGCAGGTGACAACTTCGTTCGCTACACCGGAGATACCATTTCAATGGCACAGACTCAATGTAAGTGGGTTTTGGGGTGGGTGTTTTTTTTTTATTTTTTAAAGAAAATGGACTTAAAAGCCTTGAGTTGACAATTCTTCTGTCTTGCAAAAGAGAAGAGAAGTCTTTTGAGGCTTTCTTCAAAATGACTGCAGAATTAAAGATGATAATTTTAATGCAGATGTCAGTTTTAGAACAGCTACTGAGTGAAAACTCTTGTGTACGCAGTGTTTGCCTGGGAGGCTTATGACAAAGGCTCTGAAGTTCATCTTCAAGCAGACCCTACAAAATTAGAGCTACTTTATAAATCCTTCAAAGTGAAAAAAGAAGATTTCAAGGCACAGCAGAAAGAAAGCATCCTAGAGAAGGTAACAGACTTTTAGTTTTATTTAAGAAAAATTCTTTGGGTTTGAAGTCTGGGTCTTGGGGAACAAAGAAGACCACTAATGCTGTGTGAAAATGCATCATTTGTTCTCAGGAGCTTAGGTTTCTAAATCTATACACACTATCTCATCAGTTGGATTCATTATATTATTTAATATAGGGACCTATATGAAGACCTACTGGTATTTCTTTGGATTATTAGGAGCTTTTCCCTTAAGTGTCAGAATTTCTGCAGTGAAACATCTGACAGCAGTGCGTAGGAGGAGGAGGAATTTAGATACTTTATTTTTTTTTTAATAATTTCAATGGTTTAAAGAATATTTTCATGTTTAAAAGTGGTATCTTTTGTAAAATACCCAAGTAACTGTCTCCCAAAACTATTTTTTAAGTTTTCTTTTAAATCTGAAAAGCAGAACTTTTAGGCTCGAGTTTTGGGTGCAGTCTTCCAGAGAAATACTTATTTTACGTTTTTCATCTTGTTTCTTGGACAACTAACATAGAACTAAATAATTCATTTTAGTTCTAACCTTGTCAACATTTAAGTTTGGAGAATAGGAAGTGCTCATCTGTTTATTGCAGAGCCTGTTGGTTTGGTCTGAGAAGTTTCTCTGCTTTGAGTGGAATAACCCTGTTATAATCCTCCAGGCATAAAACAATGAAAAATACCCAAATCAAAACTCACGAACCCACCCCAGTGGCCAGAGGAGGAGATGTATTTCTCTCTTTACTAGTCACTAAACTGTTTCTATCCCTTTCTTTTGTGTCTTCTTCAGAGTATGGAGGGTGAAGTTTTTGAAATGTGTGGTTAATTATATAAAGGGTGGGTGGGTTTTTTTTTCCTCAAACTCTTATATATCATTTCTATTTGCATTTTAGTATGGAGGACAAGAACATCTAGATGCCCCACCAGCTGAACTGCTGTTAGCTCAAACAGAAGATTACGTGGAATACTCTAGACATGGAACAGTCATCAAAGGACAAGACAAAGCTGCTGTTTCCTCTAAATATGAAGAGGATGTGAAAATCAACAACCATACAGTAAGCCCTACCTTATCTTAAAATTATAACAAAATAGTTTGGTTTTTTTTCCTATTGGAAGGGAATGAGGTGTGGTAGTGTACAGTACAAGATAGTGAATACAGCAAATACATTTCTCCTGTCTCAAATGTGACACTCTCCCTTTTCTGCTGAGGAGGAATTCCAAATTGCCAGGGTTGCACCGTGAATTGGAGGAGTTGCAATGGCAATCTGGAACTGAAGGGGAAGTTACTGTGTTTCCCTTTGAATATAAGTTGACCACATCCTATTGCATTTCTCTTTTTTGAAACTGTACTTGTAAGTCTAACATAAAATTGCAAAACTATCTCACATCATTTTCTCTTCTGTATTGTTTGAATAATTTACTTAACAGGCTAGAAGCTGAGGAAAAAAATTGCAGCCTGCCTCTTGTGAGAGTGTTGTTATGATTATAACTGTTACGGGATCTTCTCTTGCAGTGCATTTGGGGTTCATATTGGAAAGACGGCAAGTGGGGCTACAAATGCTGCCACTCATTGGTCAAGTACTCGTACTGCACAGGAGAAGCTGGGAAAGAAATTGCTGTAAGTATTGTCTTATTTAGTCACTTGGAAAGAGCTAAAAACTCTTCACCTTCCTACCTGAGTTATAGGCTGCTTTGCCTTTTAGTTGTTGTTCTTGTAGTGGTTGTTTGGGTTGTTTTTTGTCTGGGTTGGGGTTTTTTTTTGTCCTTCCCCTTTCAAATGTCCTGGGTAAATGGGTATCCTTCCTCTTGCCTGTTGTATAGAATGCTGAAGCCAGCTTACTGGAAGAGCAACCCAGGGAGGAAGAACACGTGACAAAACCCAAAACACTGATGGAGGTAGGTTGTTTGTCTCTCTCAAAAAGGCAGATATTTTTCCTTGGCATTTTCAGAGGCGGGAGGATGCGTATAACTACAAAATTATCTAAGTCATAATGAGTTTGAAAATTATCGGAGTGCATTATTAGATCATTAACATCTCCATTGGAAACTAAGTGCTCAAATACCATTAATAGATGCTTGGGATTTAATGACTTTTGCAAGTTGGATCTTTTTATGTTGTATCATTTTATGTTATTTCCACCTTCCAGATCCACCAAGAGAAACAGAAAGAGAAGAAAAAGAAGAAGCGCAAGAAGAGCTCAAATTCAGATAGCGAGGGTGAAGAGAAAAAGAAGCAAGAAAAACTTAAAAAGGTGTGCTATATTCTTAAGTGGTTTTGTGGCAAAAAAAGAACTCAAAAATATATTTTACAACAGCATCAGTTTTATGAAGCCTGTAATGGAGTTGTTTTGGTCTTCTGTGGGATGTTCTTTGATGCTAATTTTGAGCTAAAGCAAATTTAAAATGCTGTTAGATGTTCTAAAGTGCATTCCCTATTTCTCAGGCAAACATGGAATAAATAGTTTTGGAAGACTTAGTTTAGCTGATTCAGAGCACTGTGTGTCTAGGCACCTGTTACAGCTGTAGCTCCACAAAAGACATTGCAGAACAGAATGATTTGTGTACTGAGGAGAGATGGGGAGGTCAAAGTAACGGACAAATCTTAACCTCACGCTTTTTATCCCAGACCTGGGCCCAGTCTCACAGCTGAGGGAGTAAACCCATCCACCAGGCCATCTACTGAGTGCTGCTGGACATCCCTTCCACCTGCCTCTGAATAGCCAGACTCTGAAACTAAACTATGGTTAATCTTTGCAATTGCAAGGAGGAGTTTGTGGAATGGGATAACATGGATTTCAAATAACATTTAAAACCACAGAAAGTGCTCCCTGACAGGGGGAAAAAAAAAAAACAAGCAAGAACAAATCAAAACCAACAAGGCAACCCCCTAAGACCATGTGCTTCCTTATCTGTTTTTGTACTTGCTGAATCATTACTATATCTTTAGGTAAAGCAGTACCTGAAGTGTGCTGTAGGTGAGCCAGATGGGCACTGCTTGTCCCACCATTCTGCTGGCTGCTTGTTCATGTACTAGAATCTAAGAGAAACTGTCGGTGGCTTTTCTGCATAACTCATTGTGGGCTTTGGGTTTGTTTCTTTGCATTTCAGGCACTGAATGCAGAAGAGGCTCGTCTTCTCCATGTTAAAGAAATCCTGCAGTTAGATGAGAGGAAGAGACCATACAACAGCCAGTATGAAACCAGGGAGCCAACAGAAGAGGAAATGGAAGCCTACAGAATGAAACGTCAGAGACCTGATGATCCCATGGCCTCTTTTCTTGGACAGTAGTGATGGTGAAAATCTTTCCAATACTCAAGACTTTGTTTCAGACTTGTTTACAACTTTATAGACATTTACCTTCCATGTGGTTAATAAATGATGCCAGAAATGACAGAGTCCTTTTCTTGCACAAAAGGAGTTTGTGAAAACTTCTTTCAACAGACATAAGCAGTCTAACACAGCAATCATATACATGTGTATACATGTACAGTCACAAATACACATACATATATATCAAATTATATGTATATATGAAAAACCATAGGCCTACTCTGTAAATTCATTATTGGAAAAGATCTGTCTGGAATTCTAGGGCTGTTTGCCTAACGAGTATACATGAAATCATGATACCTTCCCTAAAACCGACTACTCAAAAGAAGTGGCCAGCAGGTGTCACCTGATGTACAACAAAAAATGTTGAAAACCAATCGATACAGCTCCTGACGTCTCCTATTTGTACAAGCCTGTCGCATGGCTTTAAAAGAAGAAATACGTTTCTTTCTTGATTGCTTTGTAGTAGGTATTTTGGAAATGTGAATATGAATTGCTTTGTACAGTTTTTGGTTAAATTAATTTAAAGATCTTACATGCTGCCCAGCCTTTTTAAGCAGAAGGTGACTGTAAAGCCTTTAAATTCTGTTTCTGGAGATGTTAACCAGATAAATTTCAGTTGCAGAGATCTGAGTTCTTTTGTTTTCTGTTTGATAACAGCATTCAACTTACCCTTATAACTCTCTGTTGCACAGTGTAATACCAAGTGCCAGCCACCGTTACTCTGGGATAATGTGAAGCAGCATCTGCTTTGTCTTTGTCAGTATTAGTCCTTAAACTGGGACTTTTCCCCTTTAACTATTAAAAGTTGAAAAAAAAAAATGGGTGAAAAACTTCACAGCATGACAATAGAGTTGGAAGGCTTGAGAATTATCTCTGTTATGGCTTAAATCTCTCAAACTTGGCTTTTAGACAGCATTTGATGTGGTTATATTAATGCAAGCTCAAGAAAGCCTCCATAATCCTGGCTTTTCTTCTTGAAATTAAGAACATGATGACAATTTTTGTTTTGTAAATACGAAGATAGAAGTTTCTGGAAGAAAATGAAACCTGTAACATGTTGTACCTGTAATTGCCACCTGTAAAGCAGATTTCCTTTTTCATTAGGCTTTCTCCAAATCTTCTATTTCTCTATTTTTATAGAAATGCTAATTCTGAATACAGGCTTAATTTTATAAGACTTCTAAATCGGACTGCAGACTTCCCTTTAATAAAACTTGATTTTTAAAATCCTCCTGGCACTTGTAAAAAAAAAATGTACCCAACTAGGGAGATCAAAGATCTGAGGGTGGAATTGTTACCATAACCAGGTACTAGGAAGTAAAAGCTCCAGAGACGAAATCAGCATTTGCAGAAATTGCTTTTTTTGTTTTCACAAGGTTAATTTAGACAGTTGGGGGGGGGGAAATATTCAGGATATATTTTTCCTTCTGCTATACTCCTGACTCATGTTCTAAGTTTCAACATCAGCTCACGTCTTAAACTTTCTAGGCAATGGATAATTTCAAGGGAAACCTGCTCTTTTCCACAAGTAACTACATGCAATCAACATCCCTTTTAAGTGTCAGGTCTGATTTCACAGCCCCTTTAAGGACTCAGTATTGTAATTTAGTCTCCGTGGTCAGTAATGGAAATTCTGCATTAGTCTGTGAAGTCATTCCAGATTAAATCTCTGATGATCAAAGTTTTAGGCTGAGTATTTACTGTGTTCAGAGCTCATCTGGTGTGACCTGAAGGTGAAGGGTCCTTGGATGATTTTTCTCACCTGGGTGACTGGAACTGTAAGCCTTGTTCTTCTGAGGGCTCTACCACCTGAAGCAGTGGCCAGCACGCCTCCAGCTGCAGATACACCCACTGCTGATCTCTTGGCAGGGAAAAGGAGATGTCAGAAGGATCCATATTACCAGTTCCTTGAGCTATTCTAAAAGTAGCTGGACTTGATGCTGTATAAAAGAGGTGGTTCAGCAATAACACTGAAAAGAGCAATTTAGAATGAAGAACAAATAATTCACCAGTCTAAGCAGCCTCTACACTTCCGATTTAAACTCATTTAGTCATTTTTATGTGTTCAAGCGAAAAATGAGGAGACAGTTAAGGGTGCAGGTATTTTAGAAGCCAATATAGCATGTTCGGTGCTATAGGGAGATCTGTTCATTACAAATCAACATACTGAATTCCACCTAAGCATACTCACCTAGATAGATTTGCTTTTCAATACCTGCAAACATGACTAAACTTTCCAGCATGCTCTGCCTTGATAGAGTCCACGGGGAGATGGAGCAGATGCCTCTTGGTCAAGCAGAAAGGCAGCTCCGGGGTGGGGAAAAAAAACAATTTGTAGCATTTTATTCAGAATACTGTTCCTTGAGCTTCTGAATGATGCAAAGTAAATCTTGTCTGGATCAGTCGCAACAGTTAAAGAACAAATAAAGCTTAAAACATGTTGTCCTATTTATATCATAAAGGTTAAATGTTAAAGAACACTGTGGATCTGATCACGAGGACTAATTTTCCTCCATCTGCTTCCCCTCGGGTTTGGCATGGAATATGACTGTGCGCATCCAAAGACTGCTTCCTATTGCACAGGAAGACTTTTTTTTTTTTCCTTTCTAAAATGAGTTTGAAGCAAGCTTGCTTGGAGAAAAATGAACATACAATGAGCATGCTGTAGCAGAGGCAGATAAAGTTGAGCACTCTTTTTTTCACGTGCACAAAGAAAGAAAAAAAGGTGAGAGGAAGCTCCTCAGCCTGGTGACACTGAACAGTCAAATTCTCCAAACATAATACAAGACAGACCCTTCCCAGCACACCCAGTGAAGCTTTCTCCGAATCCTGCCCTTGGCAAAGCTCAACAATGATTTTCTGGCCTCTCTTTTCTGTGACAGACTCATAGTTCATCCTGGCTGTCTGAGGCAAATTGGCTCTGCAAACCAAACTAGGCAGCCGATACCATGACGTCTGCATTTTTAAAGCACAAAGATTAAAACAATCTCCTTGGTGTTGAGAAGTTAGCCTTCTGTGCTGTCTTTCAAGGCACGCCAGAAGGTACTTCTTTTACTGTCCCCACATTTCTTTGTAATTGGATCTTTATGGCTTTCCTGAGAGGGTTAATGAGAGACTACACAAGTGTAATTGTTTTAGGCTGTCAGGGACCAGAAAAAGGCAGGAATGACAGCAATTAGTTAGGGATGAAATGGAGTTCAACAGAAGAGATGGCATTTTCTGTGCCCACCGGTCCAACCCAGTAACTGCAGTTTTCCATGCTGCTTTTGGGTGTAACTTTAATTACTCCATTCAGGCCAAAACACCCTGACCTGAGCTACGTGCAGGCAACTCCCTGTTGTTCTGCTAGCACTCCCCTTTGCATTTATTTTGCCAGATGCAACAAAGAAACAGACAAATATTTTAACTTAAAACTAGTTATTTTACATGAAACAGATCTGTTCACATCTCTTGGATGACCCAGCCAGAACCTCACCAGGATATTAGACAGCAGTGACTTCTGCTTCTGTAAAATGCCAGCACATTTCAGACCTCAGTGGAACAGAGAAATAAAAAAAATCACTTTGCCTAAGAAAACCTTGCTCAGTGGATCATCAAACACAGAATTTCCCTGCTACGAAGTCTTAAACTAATTCCAGTAATTTCAAAGCATTTTAGAAACAGCCTCCACTCAGCCACTCGTCTGCAGGGGACCTGGATCCAAGCACAGCCCTTGGCCCGTTGCTCTGTAATCCCCCACCAAGTCTCCTCTGGGTGGGACTTTTTTTTTTTTCAGATGCATTTAGAGCCTTATCACACACACACATTTGTTCCCGATTTGTAATATAAGGCTAGGAGCTACAAATCTGGCTCCAGCACCACCTCGCAGCAGAGCTTTAACCCATTGCTGCTCGTTGTTCCCAAGCTGCTACGACACATGGCGGCAGCGCGCCGGGGAAGCGGCTGCCGGAGCTCAAGGCACAAGGCTGAAACCTGAAGGAGAAGTTGCCTCGAGTCAGCCTTGCTGCTGGTGAGACATAAAGGTCGCGTTGTAGTCTTTCAATTTTGCAGCTGTAGCTTGTTTTGAACAGAGAGGAGGAACTTCCCCTGATAGACTGCGCCGAGTAGCCTTGGTTTGTACAGATAAGAGGGACTGACTGTGAGCTAAGTGGGAACAGAGAGGAGTCTCCAGAGATCAGCCAGATCATGCCAGTGCTGCGGGTGCCAGCTCAGCACAGCCTTGCGTTCTGAGCCAAAGGTGACCCTACACTGCGAGGAAGACTGTGGCCTTCCTCCAGAAGACCCGGCCCACGACCACCAGGCAGGCAGTGCGCAGGCGTCAGTGGGAGGAGACTTATGATAATGAGTTCCCAGCAATAATGATAATGAGCACACCTATTCTGGAATGATTGTAATAACCCCTCCTTTCCAATGTTTCTCATGATCAGTAATCGCTGCCTTTGAAGCACGGCGTGGAAGTTCCGAGGGGTGATCCCCCTTGCGCCTGGTGCCGTCATAACCCTGCCTACGTTAGAACCTCTCCGGGGCTGTAGAGTTTGATTCTGCACGTCTCTGGTGCTGCACATCCTGACTCTGGGCTGTGTGATACCCAGACTGGGCCAGGACAATGGTGCCTTCAGCTGGCTTTGTCCCTCCTCACTCTAACAAGCCTCATGCTGGGTGCTTGCAGAAGCAGAAGGCCTGGGCTGCAGATTTTGACACCCAAGAGGCAGCACAGCCCCACGCTACATTCTGCCCATACACTGACCTTCCCTCAGTGTTTTTAGGAATAGATGAAAGATCGTTTTTAGCCAATTATCCATTCTCTGAGAACAGAAAAGCCACCTCTGATGCAAAATTGTCTGTCTGGAAAGTGGCAGCAGGGAGGGGAATTGGTCTGCATCGACTGGAGCTGCTCACCCGCAGGGTAAGTGATTTGTCACCTATCTCTGAGGGATGCTGCTTGGCCCTGAAGGACAGAAGCGCTGCACCGTGACATGGATAAGTGACATTTGTCACTGGCTTTCCTGACTTGGGCAAATGCTGCCTATGTCCCCAGGTACTGGGAGATTACTGATGATCCTGCAGACTCCAGAATCGAGGCTGGAGTTCTGGGATTTGGGGAAATACAAGGCATTTTCAGAAGAGTCTTTTTTTGTCTGACTATGTTATTAGATACCTGAGTGGGAGCCAAGTGGGGCAAGTCAAAAAGATTGTTAAAGGTTCCGAATTTTAGTTTGAATTAGAAGGTGCGCGAGACAAAAGGGATAAAAACCAACCTCAACACATCTACTCTGTGCTTGTGGTGGTTCACTGATGCTTGGGCTGGTTCCCACTTCCCTCTTCCTAAAATAACCTCTATTTATTTTTATCTTAATGTGTTAGGACTGCAGTTCCTAACCAGAGCTAATGGTCTCAAGGGCATCCTTTAAATTTAAACAGAGATTTGACTGCTTTTTATGAGGGCTTTTGGAAAGAGACAATCACTCTCTGAACACTGCTCACAGACTTCCAAACTCCTTTTGGGCTATAAAAATTACTCAAATCACCATTCCACACTAAGCCTGTTGAGTAGGAAAACCTTTTTTCCCTCCCATTAGTATCTCCCAAAGATCCTCCCCTGAGGACCTACGCTCCTCTTTGAGGCGATGTACACTTTCATTGCCACTGCCCAGTGCCGTGGGAAGGCTGGATTTCTGGCTGGATTTCAGGCTCTGGATAAACTGCAACTATTCTGCCATTGGCCAAGTCCTTTTACTTGGTTACAAGTTGTTGCTGCAAGGTCAGTATCTGCAGCAGTGAAATGCATTAGTGCTCAGAAAGCAAAGAGGGGAAACCCCTTCTTTGCTGGAATGCAGTCCCACCCTGCTGTCCTGGGGCAGGAGCCAGCCATCACCCACCTCTAGGCATATTCCCCACCCAAAGAGTGTGCACAGGCGATGGCGGAGCTAGAATTACACTTTCCACTCTGTGGGTGCTGGGTGATGCACCTTCTCCTTGCCATAGGAGCCATGAGTTCCCCCAGCAAGTTTCATCTAATGGATGTAAATCCACGGTGCATTGTGCTGGGGCAGTGGTGAAGGGTGTGGGCAGGGGGCCAGGACCACACCAGCTTGGGCAAGGCAGCACCTTCTATGCTGGCGCAGGGGCTGCGAGTGGCAGCGTGGGCGAGACAGCTTTGCTGCCGAGGAAGCACCAAAACAGGTCCCAGCAGCCCATCGGTGGTGGGTCCCCAAGCCCTCAGTGCCACCCGTGCCCCGTGGTGATCTGCTGAGGTGGAATTGGCCCGAACCAGCTCCCCACAACGCAGCAACAAGGCGCCTTCCCGCGAGCAACGGTGAAGCCACATCAGTCACGGTGCGGAGGCTGGTGCCAAAAAGCAGCAGGGAAGGGACATTATCTCTCTGATGCTTCCCTGCGACATCCAGCTGAAACATCGCGAGCTGAGAGCAGAGTCTTCCCTGGGAACGGGCAGTTTATTTATTTAGCAACGCGTGCTGCCAAGCGTTTTCTCCAGCAGAGCAGTCTGGGACCCTGCATGAGCTTGGCTCAGTGTTGCAGCACTGACAGATTTTCCATCTGCCTGGCAGGAGCTTCCCAGCACTGTCTCTCCCCACGCTGCCAAACTAGGTCAGGCTCTCGCTGCCTTCAACACACCATGGATCTGGGCACAAAAATCACCAGTAACCGCCAATTCCCCAATCACAGCCGGAACTGGTTGGCAGGACTGATGTGTTTTCAAGCATCGTTTCATCCCTGGCTCATTTCACACCTGTCCCAAAGCCCCAGAGCCCAGCACAGCTGCCATGAGGCAGGTTTGGGATAAGCAGAAGGTCTTTTTTTCCTCAACGGTATCACGAAAGGGCTGTGGCTTCCCAGGTCAGTCCAACTGGCTCCGTGGCAGAGCCCACTGGAAGATTTCATCTGGATTCATAAGAAACCAGAGGTGGGAGCTATGCACATGCAATGCCTCGAGCCTTCTGGCTGAGTCCAGCCCCACACCTGGATGGGAGAGGTTCTCCAACACAACTGGGTTCCTACAGACTATATGGAAAAAGGCAAAAAGTGAGAATTAAAATTCAAGCCATCGCCAGATCTGCCCCAGAGCAGAGCAACTCTCCCAGCACATGCCTGGAGACGTCCCAGCCTGAGCTCACCCCAGTGCCAGGCGGGCAGTGGGGCTGAGGGCAGCTCCCCACTGGCACTCCAGGCAGCTTTCCTGACACAGCCCTTATCCCAGTGAAATTTAATGATCATGGAGGTTTGGGGATGGAGGTTGTTCTCCTGGAGATTATTCAATGGCAGAGAGCATCACTGAGCTGGCAGAGAGTTGGAGTTCCATAGGACAGCACAGAAACTACCCTGTGCTTCCTCGGCCAAACATTCCCCCCTGCCCCAGGAGCAGCTGAAGAGATTTCAGCTCACAAAGTAAACTGTGTACATACTGCATTTCTAGGTTAGACCCTTTCCCACCATTTCCAACAGCATGTGCAGAGGAAAGCTTAAAAATAACAAACACAAAAGCTCTGGTAAGGATAAATTCTGGCAGAGTAAGAAATGATCCTTCCAGCATACTCCAAACCAGCTGATAATCTGCACTGAGTAGATATTTACTGGCTGGAGAGCAGCAGGGCAGGATCTGGAGCACCCCCCCAGCACATGCCTGTCCCAAGCCATGCATGAGTTCCTGGCCAGGACAGAGCAGGAACCATGGGCCCAAAACCAGGAACCACACTCTGTGGCCAGGAGAAACAGTGACACATGGTGATGGGTGATGATGGCCCCAGGACCATTGCTGCCCTCCCAGCAGGATGATGGGTCCCCTGCAACCTCAGCCTGGGCACCTGTGGGGCCAGGCTCTATGTTGGGGTCATCTCACAGCTCCTAATTAGCTTCTCCACACTGCTCACTTAAAAATATCAGTCTGGTCACTACCAACCCCGAGCATCACGGAGCATCCTGCAAAGCAGGGTGGGAGGGAAAGGGTGGGCACGGTGGGAGCAGGATCAGGAAACTCTTCAACTCCCAGTTCTCTCCCTGCTTCTCTGAACCTCCCCAGGGTGTTAGGGAAGCACTGCCAGGTTTGAGAGTTGTGAGGCAGTCTGGGTTTAATTCTGGGCAGGTTTCCCTCCTGGCTCTGTTCCTGTGCAACCTGCCCTGGGTGACCCTGCTCTGGCAGGGGGGTTGGACGTGATGAATCTCCAGAGGTCCCTTCCAACCCCTAATGGGCTGATTCTAATTCAGCACTGCTCAGAGCTGTGACGCCCTGACTTGCTGCAGTGGAGAAAGAAGAAGGGACAGGGATTTACTGCGACTCAACACTCCTGCCTTTGCAGAGCTAAAGCTGATCTCTGGCTTCATCTGCTGCTTCTGGTGTTACTGCCTTACCTTAATCCATTGCTAGGGATTTTGTAATTACTCTGCAAACCTAAAACAAAATCCCAGCCCTTTCCAAAGACAGAAGCATTCCCACCCTGCCATCCCTACGGCAAAGTCTCAGTGTCCTCTCTCACACATCCACCTGAAGCAGCGCCGAGGTACATCTGGTTTCCTCTCAAAATTCACATTTGCAAAGCCACTGCTTCATGACGTCCTTTATTCAAGCCCCAAGTGACCTGCCATCACTTGTCTGTAAATTGCTTTAGAAGTGAGTTTCTACAGTTCGGACAAGATTTTGCCCCAGGATCAAGTGTCAAAGCTGTTCCCTGGCTTGATCTGAGCCATCCACCCCCTTACAAGTTCTGCTTGCCATGCAGTAGCTGCAACAGAAAGGGGCAGAGTGGGTCACAGATGATCCAGGCAATTCCCAAGCATTTTGTACAAGAATGCAAGGGAGAGAGGCAGAGAAACGTTCCCCAAGCATCAAGAGATTTCCAGCCATATGTGCATAAAAATTTCTTCCCGTGCCACGTGACGGAGGAAGAGGCACAGACCCATTACACAATAATAAAAATATGCCTCTGGCTATGCTAAGCCAAGACCTGGAGCTGCTGCAGGAAGCTAGCAAGCCGCACAAAAAGGGGTAAAAACTTAATAAAGAAGAAAGAGGGACGCCAATACTGCACACCTCTCGGAAGGATTGCGCTGCGGCCGGATGGGACGCGGGTTCCGCGCGATCTGAAGCGAAACATCTGCTGAAAACCCTGTAGGTTTCCAGTGCCTGTCAAGATCTCACTGAGGAGATTAGTTGTGGTGAGTAGATTCACTTTTGCTTTCTTTATTTCTTTTTTCCTTCCCTCCTCTTAACTTCAACTTCAGAAACTCACCAAATAAGGTCTAAATCATTGAGCACTCAGATTTCCATCGCCCGCACGGGAATCCATAAAGGCAACAGTCACCAGTTAAAAGAAGTATTCAAGGGAGGAAACATTCCTCAGGCTTTTGCTGGGAGCACCCGCCTCACCCAGCCGAACCCGCAGCCTCTCCCTCCACTCTGGTACTGCTCTGCAGTTTCTGAACTTGAGCTCAGGGCTAGGAAAGGTTTGCCACAGGCATCCCTGGCTGCCTAAAGCTGAGATGGTAATGCAGTTTCAGGCACAGGAGATGCTTTCCTCTCCTTTATCTCCTTTGACATTGCTCTGTGCAATAGCAGGTAATGGATCGAACTCATATCTGGCATAATTACCTCACTGCCTTGTGTCAGAAACAAAATCCATCCCTTCCAGCTGCTGTCACCAGCAGCACACCTTATTTCATCTGAATCAGCCCTGCATGCCCCAGAGCTCCCTGTGCTTCCACCCTGGGGATGCCATGGGGCAACCACCAGAGCTAAGTATTAAGCTCATGGGGATAATGATTACTTTAGAGACTAATTAAGACACTTTGAGGTAAGCTGGGAAACCGTGAAGCAAGAAGATGGTTGGTTTAAGAAAGCCTCAAGTACTGAAAGGAAACAGAGTAGAAAGTCACGGTTATCTGTTCACTGATGGGTCCCCCCTCGGGCTCCAAGACCATCCCTCTCCTCCCTCTCTCCGAGCAGCATTTCCCCCCAGACTTTTCTCTCCTCTGCCATGGGCAGTCGTGTGCCAGCACAGCGTGGCACAGGGTGGCTTCCCTGGCCAAAAAGCACTGTCATGACCACCAGACATGCCACCAAACCGCCCCACGCCGAGCAAACCCTCAGGGATTTTGTTTGATGGATTTCAGTCCAGCTGCCCTGTAAGCACCAGAAAGTACAACTCCTCCTTTGTGCCTGGAGCTCCCTCTTACAGGCAAAATCTTTTCCTCCAGAAACACCTTATTAATGCATATAGATCTATAGAATTAGTCTGGCTTAACTGTGAAGTGGCTCGGGAAGCTCACCGGCAGCAGGATGAGGGTGGTTGCAGAGGGGCTTGCAGGAGCCGCGTGGAGCAGGGATGTGGCAGCCAAAGCTATAGGGGACACATGACATGTGTCCCTCCCCATCAGCAGCAGCAATCCCACTCCACTCTGCAGTGGCCAGCGACAATGGGAGCTGCAGGTCGGGACTGGGAGCTGCAAAGAGCCCTGCGGGACCACTGCTCCTGGGGGTGGAGGCTCTTGGGTGACAGTGATGCACTGGAGCTCTGGCAACAAGGAGCATGCACAGAAAAGCTGTTAGAGAGCATGAGGTTGCAATTCCACTGCACAGATGCTCTACGTGGTAGAGGCTCATCGGATGCTAAGGTTTCAGCATGGAGGGGTTGGGTTCAACCCCTGCTGAGTGAACAAGTGTCTGGTTGAGATGGGCTGGTCAGGGCACTGGTGAGCCAGGCAGCCAGCTGCTCCCAGCCCTTCTCCATCCTGACCATCTCCAACCTAAGTCCCAGTGTCCCCTCCCCAGCCCTGGTGGCAGGGAGAGCCAGGGCTCAGGGCAACCTCTGCCGAGGGTCACCCCCAAAGCCGTGAGCAATGACAGCAAAACATCCTAAACCAGAAAGAGGGCATCACATAAAGGCTATGGGGCAGAGCCGGGACATCCCATTTCAGACACGTGTTGCTTTGAGTCATTCATTTTGTTCTGTAATTATAGCAAAGGCCTCTAAACATGTGGCTCGTTAGGAAGAGAAGCCAGTAAATGTCCAACTCTGCACATACGACGCTTGCAAATCAGAGACTCTCTGTCTTTATGGCTTTTTTTGCCCTGAGGTATTTTCTATAAAGTTCTGTTCCAGCTCTAAAATTCAGGAGTGAACATCTTCCAAAATCATCACCTTCCTGGTTTGCATCCTGACAAGTATTCGCCAAAATTACCCAGTGGGGATCCTCAGCTCAGTTTTACAAGCCCAGGAACTACCCTGGACACACTGCAGCAATTCCTGTTGATTCAGCTGAAGGACACAGGGAACCATTGCCTGTCAAACCCAGCTGATGGACACCTGTCACACCACCTGCCTCATCCTTCCACCCCAGGACCCAGACAACTGCAACCTGTCTCCTTGTCTCTGGGTGGAAGTTTGACCCAGATATGATCAGATCATGAGGTCTCAGCCAGAGCCTACCTAGTATCTGGGATCTCAAATGGTCTTCCCTCCAGGACCCTTTACTTCAGAGCAACTCAGTGCTGCCCCTCTCTATCACAAGCCCACCACAAGTTCCACCATCTCCTGAGCACCAGGGGCTTGGTCTTTGACCAAGCAGCCTAGAAAGCACCATTGCTGCTATTTCAGAAGGCATCATTTCAGAGTGACTCAATGGTTGGATAGGTTCTTTTTAAGTATTGGGATGAAAAGCATATCTGCCTGCATGAGGTCTTGTCCACCACGAACATACTGTCACTGGGAGAGAGGCACTCTATGCCCAAGCTCAGCACCAGTGTGCTTGATAACCTCAAGCAAGCCCTGATGCTGCCATGGGCTCTGCTGGGGAGAACCTGCGACAGGTCTGGCCAGCCATGCCTATCCTGTGGACACCTGAACTAGCTTAAGTGAAGCTGGTACACTTTCTACTCCCACGGTGAAACCAGCACCCAATACTAGTGTGCTCTCCCTGGATGTCGAGGAGCTAAACATTCACATTTCAGTGGCAGATACAAACTACTGCCATTGCCTGGCCCCCAGACTCAGTCAGATGACACACAATCTCCTCTCCTCCCTAAGCAGTTCTCCACCGACCAGTAATGCCTCGGGCATGGTGCACGCTGCCACACAACAGGCATCCATCATGGAATCATAGGATGGTAGGGGTTGGAAGGGACCTCTGGAGCTCATTGAGTCCAACCCCTCTGCCAGAGCAGGGTCACCCAGGGCAGCCCACACAGGAACAGATCCAGGTGGGGTTGGAAAGTCTCCAGAGCAGGAGCCTCCACCACCTCTCTGGGCAGCCTGGATCAGGCTCCAGCACCCTCACACCAAAGAAGTTTTTCCTCCTCTTGAGGTGGAACTTCCCATGTTCCATCTTGTGACCATTACCTCTCATCCTAGCCCAGGGCACCACTGTCATGGACAAAAGGTCTCTCAAACCCTATTAAGAAAGACATTAATTAAAACCTCATTAGAAAAGTAAAAGCTCAGCCAAAATACATGGCTTCCAGTGCCAGGCTTGCTGCCTGTACTGTGGAGAGGAAAGATTCTGATCTGTTTCCAATTTGCTTTTTTGGAGCTCATCACACATTCTACATTGAGGAGCAATTTTCCTTTTAAGGTGGAACAGCATGAGGTTTGTTTTCTTTCTTCTTTAAGATGTTATTTATAGATCCTCTTGTGAATGTGACAGCTCTTTGCATCCCACACGCACTGCTGTGATGTGGGATGCAATGTTCTTGTGGAGCTGCTAATTAACACTAACTCGGGGACTGAGCCAGAGCATGGCTCCAGGTGGTCAGAAATTCCCCTTCCATCCACATACCAGTGCTGTTTGTGTTTGCCACTTTTTATTCCATTAGGCCAACTAGATGGGTTATCTGAAGGTGATAGAGATACTTACAGAATAGAACTATAGAACGGTTTGAGTTGGAAGAGACCTTAAAGATCATCTTGCTCCAGTCCCCCTGCCATGGCAGGGACACCTCCCACTAGACTGTGTTGCTCAAAGCCCCATCCAACCTGGCCCTGAACACTTCCAGGGATGGGGCATCCACAGCTTCCCTGGGTGACCTCTTTCCATGTTTCACCACCCTCACAGTGAAGACAATCTTCCTTATACCTCATCTAAATCCACACTCTTTCAGTTTAAGGCCATCACCCCTCCTCCTGTCACTACACTCCCTGATAAAAAGTCCCTCCCCATCTTTCCTGTAGCCCCCTTCAGGTACTGGAAGGCTGCTATAAGGTCTCCCTGGAGCCTTCTCTTCTCCAGGCTGAACATCCCTAAGTCTCTCAGCCTGTCCTCACATGGGAGGTGCTCCAGCCCTCTGACCATCTTCATGGCCCTGTTATGGGGGGCTGCTTGAGCAGTTCCATCTCTTTCTTAGGGTGGGGGCCCCAGAGCTGAACACGGTATGGTAAGAAACTTCAAGAGAAGGAGCTGCCCACCTGCCCCATGCTCCCTCTCGCACATTTCTTATCCACATGAAGCAGTCCCAGCTCTTTTCTGCATTATACTCCACAAAGACATTTTTCCTTGCCACAGCTTATTAGTGTCACCCACCTCCAGACACCTCTCACTTCTGCCCCACCTGAGGTGGCTGCTGGGAAGCAGAGGTGTAGCTTTCCGTGGGATGTCCCCACTCCTCAGGCATTTCAACATTTTGTTCCCCTTTCCATGAACTGAGGAGCCTTTAATCAAATATCCACATTAATACTGGTTGGTGATTTCCGTCTCATGAGGCCTTTAAACCAACTCCTTTCACTAGCAGCAAATAAACTTACAACTAAGAAAAGCAGAAGAGAGATGAAGAACAAAACAGGTTAGCAGCCAAAGCCAACCCGGAGATCTGTTTTGCATTTCCCACTCCTCCGCGTGTCCTTAATTACCCGTATCGCAGAACTGGGGGCTCCCACTCAGCATTAATATGCAGCATACTGCTTGCTGATTTGGAGCATACAATATGCATTTCCAACCCCTTCAGTAGATGATGCCAGGATGAGAGCACCAAGGCCAACATGAAATTTATACAGTACTTTACGTGTCTTATTTCCACCGCAGAAGTGAAACATAAGGCTACCAGAGAGATAGAATCATAGAATCATCAGGGTTGGACGGGATCTTAAAGATCATCTGGTTCCAACCCCCCTGCCATGGCAGGGACACCTCCCACTAGAGCAGGGTGCTCAGAGCCCCATCCAGCTTGGCCTTCAAAGCTTCCAGGGCTGGGGTTTCCCCCACATCTCTGGACAACCTGTTCCAGTGTCTCCCCAGCCTCATGGTGAGGAACTTCTTCCTAACGTCCAATCTGAATCGACCCACCTCTGGTTTTGATCCATCCCCTCCAGCCCTGCCACTACCCCACAGCCTAACAAGTCCCTCCCCAGCTT
>VWZY01008587.1:101936-112251 GCA_013399075.1 Chloroceryle aenea | reverse complement strand
CACCGTGCTTACGGCTCTCCCAACTATTGTTCCCCCGGGTACTCACATTTAAATTATGTGGACTGTACAGTGAATTTCCTCCCAAGCCATCACTGTATCCTCCCGTCTGATTGATAACATGACGCAGGGTATCCACCTTAAAGTAAGGGGAAACAAAATTCATCATTCCAAATCTATTAAAACATCATCACTTACAATAGGCAACATTTTGAATTATGTGAGCCAAAAGGGTTTAGCATCTTCTATGAGAGGCGAATTTATCAATCAAGAATGACTGGCAGAATTTCAACAAATCCTTGCACGTTAAAAACCACACATCTTTGCTTCTCACACCATCCAAACAACAACTTCCTCACAGCAGTGCGTCCTGTAGGTCCTTCTTAAGTGTCTGCAGCAAAGTGCTGTGCATATTTATGCGTCTGTATGTGCCTGCATGTATGGGAAGAGATTAAGGTGTATATAGTGCATATAAACATGGAGTTATCCCTGTCTGAAAGGATTGGAGAAGTGACTGAGAATGAGTTGGATTTTAATAGCTCAGTTAGATGTGTTCTGACATTTAAATAAATGAATAAATAAAAAGTTTGTCCGATGAGCGAAAGAATGATGGGTTGGTGGGGTTTTCTTTAAAAAAAGGAAAAAAAAACAAACCCAAAACCAAAAAAAAACAACACAAAGAAAGGAAAAAAGAAAGAAAATCCACTGGATTTACAGTGTCCATGGAAGTCAGACGCACCCAATCCCATTCCATGAGCTCAAGCCAGAGCCGAATGCATTCACAAAGCTTAAAATTTCAATCAGAAAAAAAATCACTCTTTATATTTGTGAAATTCAATGCTGGGGTAAGAATAGGTCACATTCAGAAATATGCAGCCTCCACTCTGCAGCGAGGCACAGACCATTCAATAGAGCCAGAGTAAGGTGGAATTTTTAGCCCAAACCCTACCCTGCTAGAAAGGCCCTACTTTGGGGCATTTCTCCTACCTGTGACTGCACATTGGCTCCGACTTGGGACCCCTGGTAAGAATCCCCATTCAGACTCTGCATGTTCATGAACATGTCCCCAGAATTTGGGAGGTTAAAAGAACCAGAAGAACCTGGAAAGGAAAGAGTTAGGTAGCTGAATAACAGAGAGCTGCAAACACATAACCCCCGAGACCTGAGGGCAGGGGAAGGAGAAGACAGAGAGGAGGAGGAAGGCAGCACGCAGCAATGATGCTGGCCCCGGCGCAGGCGAGCTCGGGCNTTTTCTTACTTTCTTTTCATTAAAGTTTGGAGGTTTTTTTTCCCCCCATGGATCTTTATACCCTTTAAAAGTTGTCTGCAACTAAGTCGCAGCAAAACTTCACCATAAATAGTGTCAAACACATCTGCGCTTCGTGGAAACCTTTGCCTCTGGAGCCCAGAAAAGCGACTGCGTCTTTACGAACTCCCCTGCTAATTTAATGCTTAGATTTGCAAAATGTCAACAACACACTAGTGAGACAATTCTAAATACTGCAGAAGAACGTGTGGTAGAGCAACTCCAAAATAAAAGTTGCATCCTTAGGTTTCTATTTATAATAGCAACTCAATTTCAAGCAAACCAGAGTTTAAAGTCTAATTAGTGCGTGCTAAAATATTCCTCTATTTTGTTCTTATCTTGACAATAAATTTAACAGTTCTACAAAAACAGACTTGGAGCTGTGCCTCATTTTATGTTATTTTTGTTGAATGAGAAAAAGCTCAATATATCTATGGAAACAAAGAATCTGCCAGAAACCCCAGCCAGGCAGACGCTGCCGCACGGGAACTACCCGGGCCCTGCTCCGCTCCTGCAAGGCTGCGAGAGCTTCTGCTGCTGGCACCACCTACGGCCGTGCTCAGCCCGGGACGGGGTCCAGCCTGGAGCTCCACGGGCTCGCCACCACTCCCTGTGCCTCCATCAGGGCAGCACAGGGAGCTGCAGCCCTCTGAGGGCACCATCGAGGGCCTTCATTTACGGATTTGGGACGCTCTATCACCCGAGCCGGGTACGTACCAGAGTTTGGTGTGGTGGGGGAGTTTGTCTGGTTGTTCTGGACGGCCGCGGCCACGGCGTGCGCTGCGGTCACAGCCGTCTTTGCCGCGTAGAGATTGGCTTCTTCCTGGAACTTCCCGATGTTCTTCTTGTACCTGATTCGCTTATTGCCAAACCAGTTGGACACCTGCGGTGGAGAGAGGTGGGAAAGGTGAGGGACACGCAGCACTTGACTTGTCAAGGGGTGATCTCTTTGAGACATCACGTTTGCTCCAGTAAATACACATGCCCCGGTCCCCAACCCGTATCTGCCGGGTGCCCCAGTTCACTGAAGTAGCCAAGGGCCAGTTAAATACCACTATGGACAGGAGTGTGACCTGGCTCTGGTCTCTCTTGGCAAACTGATGCACGCAGGGTGACTCTGATGACAACACATCCTGGAGCGTGCTGTAACATGTAGCGCAGCATTCCCTCCTGCTTCTAGGAGCCATTCGTCAACACCACCAGTGCAAGACCCTGAAAGCTGCTGAAGGGGGACCAAGGTCCAGCTGAGTGAGGGTGAGGGGCAGTGAGAGCAATTGTTCTTTATTTTTGGGCTGGAACAACCTTGGCAGCCCACTCAGAGAGTCACGTTTGGTCGGCTGAAAATGAAAGCAATCATATAAATCAATAAGGGCTGAAAAGTCACTTTGTCATCTCCCTTTGAAGATACTGTGCTGAAGCCAAGACGGCTCAGGGGGCACTGGCTATAAACCCACACAGAGGTCACGGCTGGAGCCACTCAGAAAAGTTCACACAATCTCTCTCGGTGGCTTTGTTTAACTTCAGCTGCTGTAACAGCCCCTCGATAACAAACCCTGTCCTAATGTGGACGACGGCCAGCGCTGCCGAGACAAAAAAGCACCCGCAACAACACAGAGGGAAAGGAGAGGGGAGCAGTAATTACACAAGCAGTTACTGGCCGTCCCTGCAGCGAGGGACCCAGCTGCCCAGTGTGGGCAAGGTGGGACCAGGGCCCTGCTCTCCCTGGGACCCGCTCCCTGCCACAGCTCTGCAGCACCACTCACCCTGCTGTGCTCGACACAGCGCCCGGCAAGGCGCCCCGCTGCAGGGGGGAGACAAATCCGGCTCTACTTTATGTAGCTATAGCTTTTGTTTAAACACAATTAATGAAAAGCCTCCAGCTTTTAACAGGAATACGAAAGGCACCTTATATCTTCTGGTCCCTAGATAATATCCCCCCGTATTCTATATATTGCACTTAATATTACCTTGTCAGTCAGGGAAGCAATAATACATTAATGAAACCTAGCAAATAATTATTGTGGACAATCAGATTATGCTTTATTAACAGTTTCATAATTGAGGAATCTCTGTACATCAACTGTATTGTCCACGGATGTGTGAGAGACCCCTCTGTTTATGCACGCCCCTGGACCAATCAAACAACAGCCATCACTAATAAAGGCTTATTTAATTCTCACAGTAAAATTTTAATATCACCAGCAGCCTGGGGAAGCCTCAACGAGTGGATTTGCTTGACATCAGATCGTTTCCATTCTGCTAGTCCCAATACTTCTTAATCTTTAATATCAAGGCAATTAAAATTAATGGCCACTCATCCAGAGCCACTGTGGGCAGTGTTTCCTTGACATCAATTGTTTGATGGGATTACCTAGAGGTTAAACTAACAAGCAAGGTTTAATTGGAAGCAATGAGAGGAGCAGCGATCGTACGTTATGTTTAACCCGCATTCCACATCTAAATGAATACCCAGAAATGTTAAACTGTTTCTGAGATGAAAGCGCACGCCCTGTGCACCGGCAGAGCTCGGCGGGGCCGCCCGAGGAACCACGGCATCCCCCTGGGGCAGCGCCAGGCCCCTTCGCCTCCTGGCTAAGGGCTCTTTGCCCTGCCGTGGCACACGCCAGCGACGGGCTGCCGCAGAGCGTGCCGTGGCCATGGGGGGCTGGAGGGGGCAGGATGGGGACAGGGCACTGCTCGAGTGGAGGCTGTGCCAAGCAGGACTTAGGCTGGATTCACCACCACGGCGTTTCTCCCGTGGAGCTGCAGCTTCCCCTGCCCACCTGGAGCAGCCCTCCACCTGCCCTTGCCGCTGGCACTGGCACCATCCCGGGGAGCTGGTGCTGGGCTGTCCCCACCAGCCCTAACTCCTCGCCCAGCCCCACACTCACCCTAAAGTGAAAGCTGTCTCCATCATGAGCTGCTTCACAACACATCTTTCATTAAAACTAACTATCTCTTCACATAAAAAAACCCACAACAAACATCTTTCTCCCCCCAATCGTGGAAGGCCAATTAATTAATTTGGCTTAATTGTATATTACATTTCAAACAATACTGTTGCACTTATTTATCAAGTTAATTGCAATGTTAAATAAAAAGACAAGAAATTATTACTTAAACCATCAAGATGCCTAATGCAGGATGGGGATGGGGCAGGCCTGCCTCGTGTGCCCGCCCGGCTGATGGCACGGGATCGATCAGCGCTCGTTCTGCAACGGCGCGGCTGATGCGAGAGCATCGCCGCTGAAATTACCGGATTACGGAGTTATGGATCAGGGAAATTCTTCCCTTGTGTTTCCAAGTGTTTGCAGCACACAGCTTACGTTCCACACCTAATCAAACGGCACAAAATAGAGCCTTTTGAAATCCGTGTGGCACAGCCACGGCACACGATCTAAACCTGAGAATTCTGCCTCTAGAAACACTCGGGTTGATCCCGCATCTCTGGGGTTTGTCCAATTGCTTCCCGCAGGAAGTGCAGGGCTCAGAGCCTACGCATCCAGCGCGCTCCCTCTCAATCCCCACACAGGAACGGACTCGGAAGCAGCAGGGGCAGGAGGGGTGTTGAGAACCAGCCTCTGCATTCTTTCTTTAAGAGAATTTTAAACATATTCCCTTGTCAACCACATCCTTCTTTTGTTTGAAGCAGTGAAAAATGTTATTGCTGTAATCCACTGACACGCTTTCAGCAATGACTCTGCCCTCTCTATAGCCCGTATGATAGACTGATAGTTGTTCATGACACCCTGAAAGAGGCTCATCTGCAAAAGTATAAAACATCAGCCTCGCAGCCATGGTAAGGGGAGAACAGATGATACAGTTTATCTCCCTCCAACACGTGCTGATCGGGTAGCTCTAAATTACAGCCGACGATGTTCTCTGTTAGGGACATTTTTATCCTGAGAATTACCTTTTCCGTACTCCTAAAAATGAAATTGTGAGGGGTGTTCATCTTAATAAATAGTTTGTCTTTATGCTTTTCTTGAGAAACCTTCTCTACATATTATTTTAAACACCAATATCAAAACTGAAACCATCTATCTCCCATCTGCAACTAAACGATTCTGGGAGACAATTTTCTTTGCAGCTCGGTAAAGTGCTATGGCAGCAAGATTTCCAGTGAGCTGCTTAATCTGGGGGAAGGACGACCCAAAACACTCACTAATTAAGTGTTTGAGGGAGAAAATGTTCTGCCATGAATCTGCCCCCAGCATTTACAAGGCACTGACAGTACAAGAAAGAAACACCTTGGATCATCGTGAGGAGAGGCTGCGGGGAAAGCCTGGCTCAGCCAGGAAAAGGACAAAGCCTCTCCATCAAACATGAACCACAACCTCCAGGAGTCTGGAGAGCCATCCGTTAACACTACCTTTTTTTTTTTTTTCCATTTCCAGCTCTTTGCACCTGCGGGGCATTCGCAGCACAGGACGTGAACAGGGCACGGTGCCAGGCACGGCGGGGTCCGTGGGACGCCCGCTCGGGGCTGGAAACACGAACTCAGAGATTTTTCATAAAAGCCCTGTGCAAGGTGCAGCTCAGTCACTCGCTTGGATGCCACTGCTTATCCCATGCGATGCTGCTCCTGCCAGTATTTTAAATGACTGCTCAATTCACCCCAGATTCCTGGATTTCATCCTCTGCCTTCTGCTGCCAGCCAGCAGAGCAGTGTGCAGGGGCTATTTTACAGTGCTTGCTCAGGGCTTTTCTGCTAGGTGGCCTCAAAAATATGTACATTTTTCAGGACAAAGAAAGACAACTTCAGGCCAGTTTGACCTAGTAAATACCAACTAACCCTACGGTCCCGCCGCGCAGCCTTTGGAAGCGCCTTTGAAAAATCAAAGATTAGGATATCCACAGGATTCACATTTTCTAGCTGTGACAGCAGATCTGTCAGGAACTTAAGCAGCCAGCTGATCACAGGCACTCCCTCTCGCACACACGCACTCCTCTCCCATCAGATGATACATTGCCCCGCTTTCAGGCTTTCCCATCACCTGGAGCTTTTCCTCACCACTCACAGCACCTCACCGGAGCGAGCCCCTCGCCACGGCCCCGGAGCGGGGGCCCAGGTGCATGGCCAGGCTGGGACTCATCACCCCGCGAAGCTCCGGACGCCGTGCGCACTGCGACAGAGGACGCAATGCAGCGACTCCCGTTGCTCGCTCGGGCTTCCTAATGGATCCAAGAAACAACTAATTCTATCAAATATTAAAGAGACAAACCTATATTCATGTCACAGGCTCGCTGCTGCTGCTACATTTTGGACCATCTGCCTGCCTTTTTATTTCATTCTACAACATGTATGTTAAATCTTATGAAACAACCAAGTAAGAAAGAAATCGGATGTATTAGCACTAGAAGCAATCAGTTATGGCTTCTCAAATGTTCCATCTCATTTCCTTCAGGCACTTCAGCCTTATCTGGATCTAGCTTTTCTCTGCCCACTCTGTGGAGTCACTAACTCCTTTGCCAGCCACAGTTCACCGGCCGCAGGGTGGACAGAAAACATCTCAGCAGGTCTGCTGAGCTCCTGACCAAGTACTACCTCCCAATTACATTTTGCCAGCAGAGCTAAAGAACTTTCTGCTTCTCTGAGTTGGTGGTGACAGCGCTGCCTCTCCCAGCCACACAGCAGGCTGCCCCAGCTCACACAAGGATTCTGGACACCACTTGCTGGAGGAGCTGCGATAAACCATCTTGTGCCAAGAGAACTCAAACCAGCAATAAGACATGGGGCTGCAGACCAAGGTGCCCAGTTACTCGAGTGCTCCTGGGCTTTCCAGCTGGTTCCAGGCATCCACAGAGATGTCTGTGGGCACAGAAGAGCAGCCCAGTGGCCACCATGGCTGCCCCTGTACCTGCAGTTGCTCACTTGATGCCACTGAAGGAGAAATGTGACAGTGAACAAGTTTGGTGCTGAATTTTCCATCACCACAGCCACTCCTAAATGGTCTGGGACAAACTGGGGTTGTACTGACCCGAAGTCGATTAAGTAAGACCAAATTTGGGGGAGCAGGGCAGCCTTTCATTTGAAAGTCTTCAATAAAATGCCTGAATTTTTCATGTATTCAAGGGAGACCTATAAAGTAAATCTCAACTCAGGTCTTAATTATAAAGCTAAAGGTTGCATTGCTAGTAATGCCAATACTGCAGCCTGCAATCATTAATAGTTAACACGCTCGCCGCAGGCATTGTTCCTCTGAAGGACCTGAAATATTGATAAGAGGAGCTGATGGAGCTGGGAGGGGACGGCACACCGGCCCTCGCAGCAGGCAACGGGGTGCTGGTGAGCTTGGAAACTACCAGTGCACTTCCCCTGCCACCCAAGGGCAACCTTTCCCAAGCTGCAGGAGCTGGATTTGCTGTGGGAATAATCTGGGTTTCTATCAGACGTACAGGCCCCAAGAAATGCAGAGTGATGCTTTGCTTTTGAAGCTCTCTGCTGGAGGGAAGCTCCATGGAGCAGTGTCACTGGCCTGAACATCACCCCGAGACACCAGTCCAGGGCGTAAATGGACTTTGGCCTGGGCAGAAAGCAGCCTGAGCCAACACCAGTGTGTGTTTGATTAGGGAGATGCTGGTTTTCTTGCATTAACTTCGCAGTAACATCTGTTATATGTGATAAAAGGAGCAAATCTGCTTAATAGGTTATTGCTACAGAGAAACCACTCGTGTCACTTCGTCTATCGAGAGGCTGAATTTCTGGCTGGCTTAGAAAAACAACTTCAAGCAATCAAAGAAATTCTGATCTATAGAGATAGATTATACACCTGTCAATAAACTGGCCTTCCCCTGAAATAGTGGTAAGTGGTGACAAATGCCTAACAGCCAGCAAGGCTCAGGAAGGAATCTCACTGACTGCACAGAGAGGAAGCTGATGTAACATGGGGGGCTAACATTACACCCCTTGTTTTTCATCTTCACCCTTGTTTGCACACCCTTTCTACCCCAGCACGAGCCAGGCCCTGCAGGTACACAGCCCTTCCTGCGGAGCTTCCTCAGGTTCCAGCAGCCTGGAACACAAACCTGCAGGGACCACAGGGGTGCACTGGGCAGGGACCTGCTCCATACCGCACAGCTCTGCTGGAAGCGCATCCCAGGGTCCGGAGGGGGTGGCAGTGTCAGGAGGGGAGCTGGGAGGTCGAGGCACTGCCTGGGGAGTGGGGGGGCTGGGACCCGGCCCACCCGCTGCTCACCTGCGATACTGTGATGCTGCATTTCTTTGCCAGCTCTTCTTTGGCTTCTTCACTGGGGTAGGGGTTACTGAGGTGGGAGTAAAAATACTCGTTCAAGATTTCTGTGGCTTGTTTACTGAAGTTACGCCTTTTCCGTCTGAAATGAGAAAGAAAACCAGNCCCCCCGACCGACATCGGCTGCTCTCCTTCTCCCCAGAACATCCTCTGGAAAGCGCCGGTTAAACATTTCCTTCAGAGCTCCCTTCCCCTCAGGGCTGGTTGCAATCAAACTGCCTGCGCCCGAGGCCAGCCGGCAGCCAGCGCAATCCCCAGCGCTCTCTTCCAGCAGTATCACGCCGCCGCTAACCACGCCGCATCCTGCAGCAGGCAGCCGCTCTCCCCAGAGCTGTGTTTATCTCATTACTGCGCTTCCGCTCATTTTGCCTTATTTACCTTCCTCCTTTTTAAAGAAATCACTTTAATACGTGCATCTGCAGCTCTACCTTGTGCCGTTCCTGGCGCTCTCCACAGACATCTCCTCCAACTGGTTGTAATTACCCTCATTTCCACACCTGCCAGTGACCTCCTTGTTAATAACAGGATTCTGCTCTTGTTGAGCTCCTCGCAGCTCCAGGTGTGAAGCAGGAGCTGGCTGCTGTGGGGAGGCTCTGCCTGGTGCCGGCTGCTCCTCCTGGCTCCGGCGGGCTCTGCTCCTGCTCTGCTCCTGCTCTGCCAGCTGCCGGGGCCCTGCTCTGCAGAGGGGAGCCCGGCAAAAGGGCTGGGGATCTATATCCTGCCTCAGCAGGGCTTCCACACAAATCTGGTTGTGACTGTAAGCCCCCTACAAATCCTCTCCTGCCTGCTTCATAGAATAGAGTCATAGAATTGTTCCATTTGGAAAAGACCTTTCAGCTCATGGGAGTCCAACCCTTCCCCCAGCACTGCCAGGGCACTACTGGCCCCTGGCCCTCAGCACCACAACTCCATGGGGGGCTTGGAAACCCCTCCAAGGGTCACGGGGACTCCCCCCTGCCCTGGGCNAGCTCTGGCAGCGACATGGGTGTCTGAGGGACGTGTGTGCTCGCTGTGAGCAGTCCAGAAGGTGCTGCCGTGCCCCAGTCGGTGACAGCTTGCTTTGTACAAGCCCTGTGTGACTGCACGGGCAGAGTAAACCAGCACCAGGTAAACAAGCCTGGTCTTTGCACCAGAATACATAGAAAAGACACTGCTGTTTATGAAAGCTCTGTGCAGGAACCCCCCTTTCACAGCAGCTACTGGGTGAAGGGCCCTGGNGCAAACAGGGCTCCAGCAGGGGCAGCTGGGGCAGAAGTGACCCTCGCTTCACACACCCGCACGGAGCACACGGCAACATGGCAGCACCGCTCAGCACCCAGAAAACACGATGAAGCTACAGGTGAGGGGGGTGCTGAGCCTGCCCACAGCACCTCTGCACCCACGTCCACAGCCCAGCCTCAGTTCCCTGGCTGTTAACGGCGCTGCGCTGACAGCAGCCTAACGAACCTCGGCTGCTTTAGCAGCAGGTCAGCTGGGGCTCCTGCACCGGCGTCTGGGGTGAGCAGGGTGGAAAAGGACAGGGTGGCCTCACAGCCCTGTCCTCACATAGCATTCCTGGAGCTAATTGGCTTCCGTGAGCAAGTGGCTTTCAGGACTTTGCGAGGGAGACCCATCTGTGCACCCTCCTGGCGAGGGTGGAGCAGGGCCCAGGCTCTCCCACGCCACGCGGGACAGGTACTGAGGCCTGTGGCCTCGGCGCAAAGCCTTCCTGGAGCATGCTGCTTTGTGCGTGCCCCAGCCGAGGGGCAGCGGTAGGCAG
>VWZY01008587.1:59399-69661 GCA_013399075.1 Chloroceryle aenea | reverse complement strand
ATTGTTCCCTCTCCCCAGCCTGAGCGGCTCGTCCTGCTCCCATATAAATGAACTTAATGCTCTTCATTCAGGCGCACTCGGAGGGTTCTCATTTACTGCCTCTCTCTCTGTGACAGCATTTTCTCACCAGCCCTGACTGCATAATTAATGCAAATGCAGCCTTAGTGTCATGAGCTGGGCTCCTTTGGTTTACTTTGGTACGACACTTACAGAGGAATATTAACTAGAGAAAGCAGCATCACAACAGGGGTGGAAAATCAGCCTGTCAGGGACTCATTCCAAATGCCACGGAAAGGAGAGCGCCTTCAAGATTGTTTCATCAAGGTGATTGAGAACAAAAACTACTGAGGAAAATTCGAGCTTACATTTATGAGCTTCTCCACATACATTATTTATATCACCAGAACCTATAGGAACATTATTTCCAAGCACATATTCATACAAAGACACTGTTGGGGCTGAGAACGGGAATTACATGTACACAGACAGACACACAGACAGACAGATGAACGCCCGGCGCTGATCACAGGTACCCACAGCACTGCCCAGGACGCCCTTTGTGTGCGTGTCTGCCTGCTCGCGGGAAGTTCACGGGCATTAGGATTTATTCCAGCACAACTCCACACACGCTCGCTCCTCAAAAAGGTCAGTGAGCCGCGTACCCGATATAGCCCTTTGCAGGGATAATCCTGCATTTTAATCCTGCCTGTTCCAGTCAAAATTGGCTCTGTTAGTTGTTCTATTTTTTTTCTTTCCCAGTAAACCAGACAGCAGTTCTGCACTAAATACCAGAGAATTAAAGCAGGAGAGCTGGATTCAGCTGTATTATCAGCACTTTGTACCAAACATCGCAAGGAGACCGTGTCTTTTTTCCAGAACAGCCATGCTGGAAATGTTTATTCAGATTCCTTCTGCTTGCATTTCCCTACCGGATAGTGCTCTGTCTTGCATTTTTGATCTGAAACAAAAGTAAATTTGCAAGCACTGTATGTTTATTTCATGTTACTGTTTATTCTTTAGTTACACAGAAAGACACCTCTCATGTTTTTTTTGAATTTGGGGATTTTTGTGTAATCTTTCTTTATTGCCTGCTGCTTCCAGACACACCAGCACTGGTCAGATCTGCTGGGAACAGTGCCCTTTACCGAGCTGCTAATACCGTGGTTCACAAAAATACGCTTCAGATTCCTCTCACCTCCTCCCCCCATCGGTGCTAATTTAAAAAGCATGAGAAATTCAGCAGTAATAAATATAGACCCTGTTTATCTGCTCTCCTGTGTTAGAGGCTCTGGGTCACCTTTTCAACCTTTTCAGCATGTCTGTAATGCCTGGAAGCCAAGGTTTTTTTGACAAGCAAGCTGAGATTTTTTGGTCATCCCAAAACCTGGAACTTCTAACAAAACCAGGATCCAACACAGCAAAACCTGTTATTAAATCCTAAAAATCTAGTGATGCCTCAACTGCTGAATCAGAGCAAGCTGGTTCTCTGAGTGTTTACTTCCCAGGGAACAGTCAGATCAAGCCCTGCCAGAGGACACATGACTGTATCTGTGGGTAGCTCAAGTGAGGGTGAACGTGTTTGTCACCTGCCTGCCTTTGGACTGCAGGCAGCACAGTCAGCACCCCTCTTTGTCCAGGATTTGTGCCCAAAATGAGCGCAGCCACATCAGAGGGGCCTTGTGAAGGAGATCTGGGCGAAGGGAAGCTCTGGGCTCCAGCAGTGGTGGTGTCACAGCAGGAGGGTGAGACCTGTGATTGTGGCCACCGGGGTCCAGGCTGCACGAAGTGTCACCCACCTCGAGACACACAGCGCTCGCTCTTCAGAGTGACACAGCTAATTACCTACAGAGCTCAAGAGCTCAAGTGCAAACGTTTCCTTCTTGTTTTTTTTTTTTTTTTTTTTCAANCTGTGCTGTTCCGTGCCGTGCCAAGCCGTGCCAAGACATGCCAAGCCATGCCAGGCAGCTGAGGCAGGGCAGGGCAGGGCCACAGTTCTCCGGGCAGGAGAGGAATCTGACTTCCCCAGGGTCAGGCATGGGCCTGGTGATAGCCTTACACCCCCTGCTACCCAGGCACCGAGGAGCACACCAACTGCAGGTCCCCACCAGTCTAACTGAATAACTGAAAATAACACCTTTATAACCCCCAATATACCATGCCACCGAAGGGATCAAAATGAACATGCCAGTCAAATGGTTTGTTTTAGACAGGAAACAGCCCTGCAGAACATTATTACAAATTAAAGGTATTCTATTGAAGTCATTTTTAATCCCTTATAAATGAATAACCCTTCTACCAACATTAAATCACTTTCTTCTGCAGAAGTAACATTTCCTCTCCGTGGCACAGGATATATTCCCCTGCAGACCGGGAGCTATCCTTCCATGAGAGCTGGTGGCAGCTGGTTACACCGCGCCAGGACTCATAAAATTCCCACAGAACTCGCACTCGCGTCTTCCCAGGGCAGAGCTGCCTTATCTCATCCATGAGCAATAATGCCACTTTATTTTCAGTAATCAGCACGCAGATGATTATTTAGACGCAGCCTCATAATCCTTCTCACACCAACTACGAAAGACCACGACTGGAAATCTGCAGCCAAGAAATTCCACCCATGGCAAAGACGCAAGGATGGAGCTCGGTCCCTCGGCGCTGGGGCGCGGGGAGCGTGTCGGGGCTTATTTCTGTTTGTTAAGGGAGACAAAAAGTAGAACACGAGTCTGGGAGAAGAGCGAGTTCAGACAACTTCTAGCATCCGCCGTGCAATGTCCATTTCGGCACGGCTCTAATAGGGCATCAATATTGTCATTTTAAACTCGGGATCAGTACACAAATGTGCTATAAATGGGAAAATCCCTTGTGATACGAGTGTGAAACATGCAGCTCATTGATTTTGTTCTTGATGGTCTGCTATTAAACGAGCGAACATGCTGACCTTGTGTGCAAAGGCAGAATAGTGTGCATGCAACATAAAGTTGAAAAACAGCTTTAAAATGACTGTTTAAAACTGGAGACTGCAAACCTTAAAATATAGACAAGCATTCCATAGTTTATTTTAAATTGGCAACCACAATTTAACAAGCTATTCTAACAAAGGATTAGCATAGCATGTGCTTTTCTTTAGCCATCAATTATGACACAGGGTAATGCAGGGCACAACTTAAGTGTCAAATTACAATATGCTATAGAAAACCACTTTACAACGCTGCCTTCTGTTTGCTTAGCAATTACTACAGCGCTCGCCGCTCTCTGTGGCAAGCCTTGGTCAGAATACTTCCTGGGAATATTCCGCATGTGCGGGTACTCGGAGATCACAAAACCCTGGCTGCTGCTTTACCCTGCTTCCACCGTTTAAACGAAGAGATGATTTGCCAGTGATCGTTTTTGTGTTGTAAATTCAAATAAAAATTCAAGTGCCTAGCCTTGTTGCAGATGCCATTAGATAAACGTGATTTTTTTTTTTTAAATTTCCTAGATATTGGATATTTCCGTAGGATGAAACCAGCAATTTCCAGTTAGCTCAATGACAGTTTCAGATACTTAATCTGTTACTCGGTCTAAAATTAACAGTTTTATCAATTCCAAATCTGGGCTGATGGCGTGCAGATACTGATACATGCAAAACATACAATGCTAAGAAGATGTGTGGATAATCTAGTAAGATTTAAAATCTTGTCCTCACATAAATCAGTCATACTTACAAATGTCCGCCTTGTGAATTAAAAACTGGTAAGAATTATATGTATTTTAAATAAGAAAGTTTTTATTATCCTTGTCGCATGAATACAGATTGTATTTCACGTGAGGAGGGAGGGGGAGGCCCCTGTTTTAGCTATTTTTTCTGTTCCGCTGTCCTTTCTCCTGCATTTGCCTAAAGGCTCTCAGTAAATTACACTCCAAGTAAATGACTGTAATTTACCCGTTGAATTCCCTTGTTCGGGAAAAGCACACACCACACATTCCAGCGTTTCCACAGCTCAAATTTACCATTCTCGATGTCAAGAACAATCCACGGGCAGTAATTTGAAACTGTTTGAGCCTTCAAATAAGGGAAATTAGAAATGTTTTGAGAGCTAAGATTTTCAGTGAGGAGATAAAACCTGATAAAATCTGTAACAGTTCAATTCCTTCTCCTTTACACTTATAAACAGGGCATTAAATGTACTGCTAAGCCAGCGCCAGTGCCCCGATACCAGCTCAGCTCGGCTGATGCTGCACGGGAAGCAGTTTTAGTAACGAGAGGAAAAGCATTTTTAATGAGGTAAAACATTCAAAGGCCTAACAACAGAAACAGAGGAAGACGACCTCGCAGCAAAGCAGAGGGGCGGCAACGGCGCCGGAGCCCCGATCCCCCTCAAAGCCGCAGCCAAACTCCCCGCGACCTCCGCCAGGCTGGAATTCCCCCCACATCCCCATCTCGGCTTGAATTCGGCTATCTGTTACTAGACGGCTCAATCCTGACAACACAGTGGAGGCTGTACAGCTGGGCAAATCTTGAAATTAAAATATTCTATAAAACAGGATTTTAATTAACATCCAGAGCGATTAAAGCGGAGAAATCCATACATGTTGGTGATGAATTATCCCACGCGGCGGCGGGGAATGTTCTGGGCCCGGTGACGGATACGCTGCACGACCAGACACAAACACCTCCCCTCGCCTCGCCACGCACAAAACCCCACCGCTAGCACACTCAATAACCGCAACCGCCTATTTCGCTCTGTCGAAAGGCAGGTTTTCATATGGTAAAACTGTTATAAATCCTCATTATCCTAAATAAAATTACAGCACTTTAAACATTTCCAGGGAGAACATTCTCTCTTCTAAACAACTACCTTAGCGAGTAATAGGAAGCAATATGGTTGCACTTGTGTCACAGTTGGAAGTCTTTTTAAACTGTCGCCCTGCTAGCAAACCAATTCTACATATTAAAATGAATGGATTGCTTATTTCAAGGGGAAAAATCATTTATAAAATCAAGACCATTATTAAGATACTGTGACTTATTTCCACTCTGGAGTGCATGCGAAACAGATAAATGCAGCAACCTATTCACACTGAAATGTCTTTTTTTTTTTTTGATGCCACAATTTTCTTTTTCAAATGAGTCATCCATGCGTACAAGTAAATTAAAAATTGATCTAGATTCCACAGGCAAGGAGCTGAAGTTTTTACACGTTCCCACATTACAAACAAGTACAGATCTCACAAACATCTGGCTACAGGCTTTCATTTCTAGAACGTAAGAGATCTTCCTCCCGCCGTCCCTGCCAGCCGCTGGCACGGCGCGAGGCTCCCGACGGCACCCGCGGTATTTAGGCTGGGCGGCTGCGAACGCACCTGACCTGCAGCAGATTACTGCACGTTTTGAGTGTGTAATTGGCTGACCTCCTCATGGGTTGTCGTCTTAGTCTGAAATAATACCCTGGCCTGGCCATATCGCCTATTTATTCAGGACCCTTTAACAGATTAGTTGTTTGGATTAAATCTAATCAGAGGTTCAGTTAACACACCACAGCAGGTTTGGGAGCGTGCACCTTGTAGTCACTGAGTAAATTACAGGAACCCTATAATTTGATGAGAACATGTGGGCATTTTTCCACAAACTCATAAATTACTGATTGCTTTTTGTAGGTTCCATTGATACTAATGCGTGCCTCCCTCCATGCCTCTGCCCCAGATTGTTGCTGGCACAAACATCGCCGCTTGGAAACCCAGTAAATTACGGAAACATGTTTAATCATGAGGTTTAAAACTTTGCGCGTTAATGATGGGGAAGGCTGCCGCTCTCGAGCTGCAAAGCAGCCTCGCTGTGGGTTGCCCAGGGCAAAAGGCTTCTAGCGCAGATCTGCTCTCGAGCACGATGGCGCGGCTCGGGATTAGCCCGGGAGATCTTCTCAGATGGGGCCTTCCGCCTGCAGACCCTGCCTGCCAGCACCTCCACTGCTCTCCCACTTGGTCCCCCTCCCCAGAGCGGAGAGTGGGCTCTGCACACACCACACCTTGTGCAAACCTCATTTTAATGGGAAAGGCAGCTAATACTAAAGCAATTAGCTGCTCAACTAAGAAACTGCCCGTTTTCCTGTTGCCTTTTTTTAATCGCTGAAAATCCCTCCGTTAATCTCAAGCCATTTGTAGTATCTGTTCTCATAATTGCAAACCTGGATGAATTGTTTCCTGAAGTTGAACCATGGCTGATGCCAGCAGAACCTACGAACACATAAAGGCTTCAGTTTCTAATGTCACTATCAAGCCAAAAACAATTACACCCATTTGAATTATGGCAACCAATAAACTTAGATAATCACCATATGCAACATAACATTTTGGCACTTGAACTAAAAACTCTTGTAGACAACTATAGATTGCTGCTAATGTTGAGCGTTCTTGTCCTACCCAAGGCTGCCAATAGAAATGCCAAAGCTGCTGAATGCTGCTCATCCTCGTAATGTTGTCAGTGAATGGCACATTCACACAGCCCCCAATCCTCTCTTCCCAGGCATGGTCTTCTCCAGCTGCAGCTTAATTTCCTGTGACTTGCCTAATTACTGTAATTAAGGATTAATTGCCATTAATTATTCACACATAAGCTCATCGCAAATCATGGGGTAAATGTCTTATGAAAGCTGCCATACAAGCCATGTATAAACACACTGGGATGCTCCAGGCAGGAGAATCTATCACTCAGCCCTGAAGCAAATCTCTGTGCTTCTCTTACAAAAACAGCTATAACTCTCAGAAACTCGACAGTCTTTCCAGGTAAGCATTAGGTTACAAAGCATGTTTTCCTGTGGAAGCCACAACGGTTTTATTAGTACTATAAATGCTGTTTTATCTTTCCAACTGCTATTTTTATGTTTCCATTTTTATTCTACGGTGCTCAGTTTAGGACAAGCATTTGCTCGGAGGAGGAATGTTTGCAGTTGCTGCTCCCCCACCCCGCGCCGCGGCTGCCGGAGGTTTGCCACGCAGCACCATGTGCCGGGACCAGCACGCCAGCAACAAAACCCAGCTCCTCCTCAGCTGCGGGACCGGCACGGAACCCCCCATGCGTCTGACTCGCAGGCAGCGAGGCCAGCAGGCTCAGATACCCTCCGCGGGGGCAGACCGGCCCGCAGCACCAGGCTGGGGAAACGCACGGAGCCAACCCAAGCAGCGGATGTGACGGAACCAAACTGGGAGCGCTAGCGAGAGGAGCCCAGCACTACGCTGGCTGGCTCGATGGTTTCTCTGCTTTATTTCAACTGTCTTTCCCTCCACTTCCAAAGGGAGCTAAAGGACGAGGCAGGTTTCTTTGTTAGAGAACTAACACGGTGTGGGACGTCGAGGGCACGGGGACGCAGCCTTGGCTGTCTGGGCACAGCCCCTGGAGAGGGCACCAAAGTCAGCACCCCCTTTCCCAAAACGCCGCGTGGCCGTCGGTCTCTCCCGGTTCCTTCAACGCCGGGTTTCAAACTGTAAGAATTTGATTTAGCAGGATGCGCTGCAGCGCTGCGGTGAGCTGCGCAAAGAGCCAGGGAGATCCTCCATCACCGCCGTGCATTACACCGAAACACTGCCCCAGGAAATTTAAGTATAAGCAGGCAGAATGTTGTTCTAATTGTTATGTTAGTACCTTCTGCAGCAAATTAATGCATGAAACATTTTCATTTCGGTACATAAGTTTGTGTGTGTCTGAGTTAAACATTTATGTTAATGGACCTTCTGGCAGATCTGTAATGTTTCAAATACTCTTGTAGAACAGCTTTTTCTAAATACATCATTTAGCAGTTCTTTCCCCATTTTCTACCTGATCTGGGGGCATGCAGGAAGGGAAACTATTTCACAGTTTTAAAAACCTCCCGCTCGAGTAACTACAAAACTCAGCTGCGTTCAGGCAAGGTAGCAATTAAGCCTGCACCGCCACCAGCGATGTAAACTGTATTAAAAAAAAAAATTAAATAAAAGGCACACTAATAGCCAGCATATGCTGCCATCACAACACCCTGCATCAGCACGCGGCGCTCCCCAGCCGGGGCGTGCAGGCTGCACCCCACTCCCAGCCCCATGCCTGGCACCCAGCCCTGCTCCCTGCAGGCCTTGCAGGCCCCAAGCACCCCTCTGGGCTGCTGCAGGTGGCTGGTGCCTGGTGCCCAGGTGCCACCCGTGCACACGACAGCGCTCTGCCCAGGGCTGCCCTCTCCCCGTAGCGCAGCTCCTGGATGCTGTCCCCATGCCGGCTGCCCTAGAAACCCTCCGTTGATCTCCACCCTGTAACTCCGACAGGAGGACACGCACGCGGTCCTGGGATGGCTGCCAGGATCCTGGAGCGTGCTGGGACGCAGCGCTGCAGGGCGCAGAGCAGGGAAGGTGCCCTCTGCCCCTGCGGGTGCCCATCAGCCTGGGGGTGACAGGCATTTCTGTCTGGTGAGGGCATCTGTTGGGACATCACACAACCGCATGCAGGGCTCAAGATGGGTGAGGGCTGGCCCCAAACTCTCTCCCACCCGTGCCTGGACCTCTCAAAAGCAGAAGGAGGTCTTGGGCCATCCCCACAGCCCTGGTCCCACATGTCTGCTTGCTGCCAGTGTCCTCCAAAGTGATATTGCCCCATCTCCAGCCACCTTGGTGCTCAGGCAGCTGCCAAAACCTGTCATGTCTCTCTCCATTTACAGACTCCCAGCTCCCTTGATCTGGGTAATTAGGGTTTATGTGTTAATTGGAGTAAATACAAATATGGGAGTCACAGATAAAAATTCCCAAGTGCAGTTGCAGAGGATGCCTCAGTGGGCCAGTGCTGGACCAGTGCTGTTGCCCCCGCAGAGGGTCTGGCCCAGCTCAGTGCAGTCTCCAGACCCCAAATCCCACGTTTCTGGGCCTCATGGGCTGGGATGCCAACAGCTTCCTTGGGAAGTAGACGCCTGGCGCCGAGCAGAAGTGCAAAGACGGAGCCTGCTCGGCCGTGAATTAATGTTGCTGAAAGTACCTGGCACGAGACCAGGCTTTACGGCCGCAGCAGCCCCAGGCGGGTCCCGGGGAAGGGGCGCAGGAGGAAAGGTCACTGCCAAGGGCTGAGAGCTGGCTGGGAGCTGGGGTGAGCCGGAGACAATCCCCGCTGGGTCGGGGACCCACCCGGGGTGCCCCATCCTGGTGTGCGAGCTGGGGGAGGACACTTCTGGTGTGCCAGCCAACAGCTGCTCCACCAAGGGCAGCCAGACCCAAGATGTGAAACCTCCTCCCAGCTCGCATCCCACTATCTCTCTGAAAGCAATACCTGTAAAAAATGTAACTTCTCTGACAGTAGTGCTATTATTCCTGAAATATGTGACTAAATATTACAACGTAAAAGCATTTTCCCTCTCGAATTAATTACATTTCACTTCTCCCCCCCCACTTCATACCAAAGGCTTTCACTGTCCAGCGCAGGAGGCCCTCCTCTGAGCAGATATGACATTTGGCAAGCCTCATTTATCCCGAAATTTATAATTCAACAGATGCTTTTGCCAACGCTTCTTGATAACGCTGCAGCAGCAACAGAAGCCGTAATTGCTGGGCACAGGGGGCTGAATGTGAGTACAGGTATTGCTATTATTTTTTTAATCCTGCTTTTAAATACTACGCTCTGCGTGGTTTACGAATCAGTTTAAACTTTGCTGGAAACTTTTATAATAAACAGTCCTGCTACATAATTTGATGTTTTTAAATGAAAGCATCCAAGCTAATCTATACAAATTAACAGATGTCCTCCTGAAACAGTTAGAAACAAAGAAATGCAGATGCGAACATCATCAGCATCCAAATGAGCTTATTGTAGGACCCTTTAAGGCACATCTGAGCATAGCTCCAGCCTGTAGTCTACCTTTCAACTTGCAAATGACAGTGTCACCAAACACTGTCCTTCCATCAATCAAGCTGGGTCATGAATATACAAAAGGCAGCAGAGAAGCTGGCTACCTCCTGCAGTTCAACTTGGCCTAATTATCTGGGCCTTTCTTTTTGTTCCCATCTGAAGGGTATACACCCAGTCAGCTGCTGGGCAGCCCCAGGCCTCATCACGGGAGGTTACGCACACTGACCCTCCTGCGGACAGCCAATGCAAGTTAAATGTGAGCACCAAATGTCATCTTTCTTATTCATCATTATAAAACTTCCCTCCCCTTTCAAAATACCAATCTGCTGCCATTTTCAGACCCTCCCCCGCACCCCTCCAAGCTGTCATTTCGCAGCCCTCGCTGCCAGTCGAGTGAATTAGCATCCTAACTGATGTGCTGTTATTCTCCCCT
>VWZY01008587.1:12024-28741 GCA_013399075.1 Chloroceryle aenea | reverse complement strand
CCGCGAGGCCCCGCGTTGCTGGGCGCCCTTGTCCAAGGGTCAGAGGAGGTTCATCTTCCTGCCCTGCGAGATGAAAGGTGTCGGCGGGTGGAAGGTGGCTGTGACCCACTTCAGCAGGGGCCTTGGAACTGCCTGGAACCCCCCGAGCCTGGGGAACCACTTGTCCCCGGGAGCAGGAAGCACAGGGCCGCTCGCTTCCTAAACAAGGTGTTTTTCCAATCGCACCCATTTTGAATCCTGAGCTACTTTCCATGGGTGGAGGCATTTTGTTGTGGGGTTTCCCTCAGCCCCACTGTCCCCTCCTGGGTGAGCCCCCCTCCTGCNCAAGAAAAAAAAAAAGAGAGAGAGAGAGAGGTAAGTAATAGTGGGGAATTCTTTTCAAGGACTGCTTGATTAGAAACAACCACATTCATATTCAAACCTTTTAGAAGCCAAGTTGCCTTTCTCAACAAGGTGTCTCTGCGGATATTTGCCCTGCTTTGTTATGGGACTCCTGACACTTCTAATAGAGCTTCTAAATAAAAAAAAAACAGTGCATTTGTACTGCCAGGCAATAACCTTCACGTTTTACTCTTCATTCATAATGAAAATGAAGGGCACATGACCTGCATGCTAGGTGGCTTCCAGGACCACAAGCAAGCGAGTGCAGAAACCGTGGGGGGGTGAGCGCCGCAGCCGGGCGGAGACGGGGAACCCTGGCCACGCGTTCCGGCCGCTGCGGGTGCCGCGCGGTCCCAACGCCACCTCGAGAGGCCAGCTGGCAAGAAAAGCATCCTGTGCTGTAGTACCGCCACGTGAAAATCTGTTCGTGATTATTCTTACATTCAGAAACGTGATACAATGAAGAGATCACTATTACCCTGTGTTTATACTGGAGGAAAAAATAACCAATGCAATTTGATCCCGGACAAAAGCGCAGCGCTCGCAGGGAAGGCTGTAATTTGACAATCAACCCTTATGGAACAAACCCGATGGGCTGAAATGTTTATTCCAGAAGAAATACTTCCATAGAGTATTTCAGTGAAATGGGGTAAAAAGTAGAACACTGATATGAAAAATACCACTGCTCAGGGAATAATGATATTCACTTTGTATGCATCTGTGAATTGCTTACACACAGCAGAGTCCACTCCGGAGGAGCTGGCACAGCCAAGGGGCATCCTCGGCACTGGCCGGTCCTGGCTGCACAGCCCTAGGGTGCCCAGGCCCCTCTGATGGCCCAGCTGCCAGGAGGGGAGCCTGACAGAACAGAAGTGATGGGTGGCAGCGAGAGAGCTTGCTCAGGGGGTCTGGGAGAGGGGGAACAGCTCTGCTGTGCACAAGGAGTTTGGGTTGGCTTGGCCAGGCAGGCCAGAGGGGCGAGCCCTGCATGGGGAGCTGGCAGGGGGGCTTCTCCAGGGGAGGAGCAAACCCATGCTAAGGGAGCCAGTCAGTGGCAGCAGCATCTTGTCCTCCTTCACCTTCCTGGGGGGTCTGGAGCAAAAGGGTGGTGAGGAACAGCTGAGGGCCCTGGGCTTGTGGAGACTGGAGAGAAGGAGGCTCAGGGGAGCCCTTCTGGCTCTGCCAGCTCCTGACAGGAGGCTGGAGCCAGGGGGGTCGGGCTCTGCTCCCAAGGAACAAGGGACAGCACAAGAGGAACCGACCTCCAGCTGCCCCAGGGGAGGTTTAGGATGGACAGAAGGAACAATTTCTTCCCTGCCAGGGCTGCTGGACAGGGATGCCCACAGGCCGCTCCCCGTGCCGTGGCGCTCTGCCAGCCAGGAGAGCGGAGCAGCAGCAGCGGGGACGCAGCCACTGACGCTGGTGCGCTTCTGAGAGCTGCTTCACAGCGCCTTGGGTGCGCGTGGTGCGAAAATCTGTGCGAGCGCGGGAGACCGTGGGCATGTGTCAGTGGTACAAACAAGAGTTGGGTCTGAAGACTCCATTTGGGCAACCTGCCATTTGATCCTCGTATCCCAGTGATCACTGTAACCAAATGGAGTCAATGACGCGGACACCAATTAACACATGCCACTCCGATTTGCTTTTCTGTGCCATACTTTATTAAACACTTTCGGATGTAATTGAACAACATTGTTACACAATTAAGCACCATACAGTACCGCACTTTAAAACAAAAGCTATGACAGTTCTGTACTCTATTAGCGCTGTTAGATACTGTGTAATGTAGTAAGTAATTAAAAGCTAAAACTACAGTACTGTAACAATCCTAATCAGGCTCCAATTCCAGTAGCAATAGAAGTATATTAATTTTTTAATACAGTGCAAGTACCTCAGCATTATCCAACAAAAACTACACGCTGCCTGCTCCAAGAATAACCAGAGACCTCCTCTTTCTCTGCTCAACTGGGAGCTAAACCGTCCCTGGGGGCTTTCCCACCACTTGCTGTCACCCTCGTTGGCACAGCCGACAGGGAGGGACCCGCTTTCCTGCCCAGGCCACGCACTGCACAGCCCGGCACAAAACGGAAGGAACCTGCTGCCGTGACCCGGATGTGTGGGATCAGGAGCTGGGGGGTCTCTGCTCCCAGTGCAGCGGTGGTACCTGCCCCGGGCAGGCAAGTTAGAAGATTTAAACCATTAAAACTTCTGAACTGCACTGTAGTTACTACGGCATCACAGCTAAACTCACGTACCCACGGAATGGGATCAGGCCAGAGAAACTTTAATGGAAGCCACAGAGAGGCTTGAACACAAGCACTGCAGTGGGAATGTGGATTGATCGAGAGAACACCGAGCTACATCTCTTGGTTGGAGGGCACATTTCACTTTCTGTGTCCCAGAAGAAGTCCATTTTGATGCTGGTACATAATAATGTGACCAATTTACCCAGCATTCTCATAAACCAATGGACACTCCAAGTGGAGCTGGTAATACAGTGTCCCTCAGAAAGGCAGGCAGCCCCACAGCAGTGCATCGGGGGCCACCGGCTGTCCCCTGGATCCCCTCCCCTTCGGTGATCTTCTATTAAATGCTCACTTGACACTGGAAAGAAATTTGTGGACTGAGCTCCACACTGCCCAAAACCTTCTCATCATCTACAAACTTCAGGTTATTGAGCTGTGCTTTTAAGGTTATTTATAGAAACCTGTGTCTGCTGAACTCCCTTCTGAGGTACAACAAGGATGTATTTGATGCAAAAAGCACAGTCTCTGCTGTATTTAAGGACTTGGCACAATAGGAATGACTGAAAATGTCTTGATCTTCTAACCATGAAGGCAACTAAAGAATTTGAATTCCTCCCCAAGGTGCTCGGTCAGCCACACCCCTCACAAACACTCTGATGTGCACCGGGCAGCCCCACAGACAGAAGATGCACCCTCTCCACCAGCAGAGAGAACGTGACCTCAGGTACGTACCCTGCACTCGGCTCCCCCCAGCTGCAGGGATAAAACAGCCTGTGACTGCAAGCACAGCGCTTACTGGCACTTCCCAGGACAGACACACAACCACCCAAACGACCTTTCCTCCCTTCAACCATCCTTTTGAATCAAAATTTGCAGGGAAGGCTTGCTGCTTAAAGAATATATGGGCTTATGTCAAACGCATCAGCCCAGGGACTGATAATTGCTTGGGCTTAGAAGGCACTGGGACCAGGCATAGAGCATAAAAGGGTAAAGGGAATACAGTGGTTATTTATTAACTTTAGCCCCCAAAGCCTTGTTATATTCCCAAATCGCAATCCTATTGGCATGAGAGGCTGCTGAGATGGAAATCTCTTAACACCTGCCTCTCTGCTTCAAAGCTCGTGCTCCCCTCCAGTGCCAAGTGATGAGGTGGCTTTAACGCTCGCTGGAGGTACAGAATTTAATGCGCCCCATAAAAAAATCATGTACTGCCTTAAAAAAAAAGCTCAAAATCCAACAACACCCCTTTTTCATTCAAGCACTTCAAAAACAAAGTTTGTATCCGAACTCCTCCTCTCCTGCCTGGTGCCGTGCAGCACGAGTGGCAGATGGACCCCAAACCCCAGGTCTCTTGTGCCCCCAGCTCCAGGGCTGGGGACCCCAGCATCGCCCCGCGACTCCCCGCAGCGGGCTCATGCCAGCCCTGCTGACCCCACTCCTAGAGAAGTTTTGAGATTATGCCTTGAGCCTCAGATGGGACTGAAGCACTGCCCTGGCCTTCCGCCGGCACGGGGAGGGTCTCGCCAGTGGCACCATGGGGAGCAGAGCGCTGGCTACGACAAATACCAACAGGAACCGATGGATCCACCCAAGGTAATGAGGGAAGAAGCCACCTTCCCTCCTGAAGGAAAGAGACATGCTTGTTTTAAAAACAAAGCCACAAAATCTGTGTTGCCACATTGTTTGATGTTGACTATTGTTACGGAAATTAGAGGACTTTGGGATTTATGTCATTAAGGAGGAAGGATGGAAAAATCTCCAAGGCGCTTGCAAGCACAGACATCTTTCTGATACAGAAAGTAAATACTTTAAAATATTTTTGACTGGTTCTGGAAACCAGCCTGCTGGCTTTTGGAGGGGTTTTTTACGGTTGTTGATTCTGGCTTGTAAAAGAGAAGTTCATCAGGAGGAGTGCTGGAAACGAGTCTTGCAATTACTTGCAAACATACTCAGAGTCTTTTCAAACTCCACCCAGCAGAGCTGCCATCAGTGTAGTTCATAATCCTAGATTGGAACAGCTTTTCTGACTGCAAGCTGTCTGGGTAATTGCTAAGCTGTCTGAGAATTACTATTGAACTCTGTCCCTTTTTATCTCACTAACTGACTACTATTTGTTATTAGTCCAAGTAATAATAATATATTAATGCACATGCTTAATATACAGAAGTATATGTTTGTACTGGAGCCGCACTGCACTCTGCACTCTTAGGAGTAGGAAAGCACCGTGAGCAGAGCGAACAGTCACACAGAAAACAGCTATCATCTTCCCAAAGGCCACGCAAAACCGCAGACGTGGTATTTAGCAACTCCCCCACGTGAAATGCCTTCCACTGACGGGCAACGCTGGAGCACTCAAGGAATTTCCTAACTCGGGCCGGAGCAAGCCCCTGAGCTGCGCGGCTCGCACCGCGAGGCTCAGCTGAGATGCTGCCCACGTCAGCAGGCAAGGTGCCAGGCGGTACCAGGCTGTGAAAGCCAACCTAAACACGAAGGTTACATCCATCAGGTGGGCTCGTCGTTTCAGTCTAGAAATAGTTTTGCTGACGCCGCCAAACTAAGCCCAGGCATTCCCTGAAGACTGGTGCATCATCTACAGCTGCTCTGCTGATCCAGTGGTAACTGGCACCACGGAAGGTCCTCGCTCACCTCCTGCCAAAAGCAGATCCTCTTGTCCAAAGGCCTTGGCAATTAACATTTTCTCCGTGGAACGCGCTCCCTGCCTCCTCTTCTGTTTCTCAAGAGCGGTGCTCATCTTCAGCACCCACGTGGGAAGTGTGATGTGTAACTGTGCTTCTAAAGCAAAGCACAGCCCAGATTCCAGGGAATGGGACACGCTTCCTTCAGGTGCGGCACAGCCACACTGGAAGTCTGCACGTCAGCATATCCCGAGGAAACTGCCCCTCAGCCTGTGTAATCTCTACTAACAAAAATATTCAGAGGAGTTTGTGCACAATATTGATCAGGACACCACCACCTCACTGGACAGAGGTTCCCATCCTCAGACAGAGCATCTGTGCATTGCAACAGGGGCAGAAGTTGGTGCAGTTTGTTTACATGCAAAAAGAAAGCTGTGAAAGTTGACTTACGAAAACAATTCTTTTTTGTTGACCTCTACACAAAAAGAGAGAAATGACCTGACTAACAGGGTTAAGCATCCTTCTCCAGAGGCAGCAGCTGACAGCACGTGTCCAGCCCCGCTCTGCTGAAGCCTGCCTGGAGCTGCAACGACCTCATGGGAAAGCTGAGCCAGATAATGGCAGTGGTCGATAAATTTAATTTCTTATTAGCAAAACGTCAGTCAATAATGCAAACAATATTTTCTTCTTTCCTCCAATATCTTATGACTGGGATGGGGAAAAAAGAAAAATTGCCATCTACATTGTCATTAGCTGCCCCTTTAATTACTACCTGCACACGGTAGCTGGTCAGGGCACAGTGAGGTTCTTGATGCAGGTGACCTGACAACACTGTGCAGCGTGATACAAACAATACTCACTGGTGCATTTTTCTTTAATGGGAGTCATTACCTCTTCCTCCCATTCTCGCCTTTTTCCATCTTGCCAAGACTCCTCATTTTTTCCCCCATAAAGGCACGGGTTTCAGAATCCTGTCATTATTGGAACCATCGAGCCCTTTCCCTAAAAAGGGAATTTCTAGACCCTGTATTTGTCAAGGAAGGTCTCATATGAGAATAGCACAAATATTTTTTAAAATAAGTTTCATATGTGAAATTCTGGGCTATTTACAATACAAAGCTTTTAATGACTGCTACTAGTGATGACTACTTTGATGTTGTTCTTAAAAGTCCTTATTCTGAGACTATGACTCTTTTATCATTACTCCAGTGTGGAACGACTGCCATTTTCTTCTTCAACTGGCCACTCCAGCAGCAAACGACTCCCTCTAGAAGGGGATGGAGTGGCAGAGGGTTACTATGTTCTGAGTGCCCTGGCCTAGATCAAAATTCCTGTATCACTGATCAAAAAATCCTGAAGAAGAGACAAGTACAAAGCCCATCTACTAAAGCCACCCTAGAGCAGGAGCAGGCGCCTGCACGGGAGGTCCAACGGCTGCCACCGCCGCGTCCCGCATGGACACGGAGAATCGCTGGAGCCGCGCCGCTCCGGTAGAAGGGCTGCAAAGCTGAACCAGGAATGGTAAAAGAGATGAACTTTTGATGAAAGCCGAGGGTGTAGGTGATTAGCAACCCACAGGAACCTTGAGNAGCCATCTACTAAAGTCACCCTAGAGCAGGAGCAGGCGCCTGCACGGGAGGTCCAACGGCTGCCACCGCCGCATCCTGCATGGACACGGAGGGGCAGCGAGGGGCTCTTGTGCTCTACAGGGGAACACCCAGAAAGCCCCGATTGCTGAGGAATTGCTGGATAGAGCAATTCATATGACTTAAAAAAATACACAATTTGTATTCAAGTATTTCATTTTCGAGGCTCCTTTCAGCGCAGAAGCAATGTAACACATGCTTTCTTATGTAAATAATGCTTCAGAACAATTGCACCATAATTATTCAGTCCAAACCAAACAACAAATACTAATTAAACTGAATAGAAAACAGCGCAGCAAAGAAAAGCATGGAAAGGGCCTTGTGGTGTTAGTAGCGATTTCAACCTAAAATAAATCCTGCGAGTGGGAAGGTGCCATGTAGGGATCTCCACCTAACTTGTTGTTCTGTTATTTGCACAGTTTTAATGGGATTTTTCTATTAATCTGTGACAAACCATGAAATTTTATATTTTCACCATGACCAAGCCATGAAATTTGCCAACTCTGTCCATGATTTACACTGGGTCATAGTTATAAGGTCTGTTATGCTTTTTAACTAAATAACTACTGAAGGTTCCCCCTTTGGACAGAATGAAGAATTTGCCTATAATTAAAGCAGGAATTGTTAACTGCTGGCAGTAAAAGTTTACAGCGTTGTTTGACAGTCACAGAGATAAGCCAGTAAAAGCCTGGGACGCCGTGTCTACCTGCGCTTCCCACACACCCGAACAATAGGGTTCTATCTCCCGGCATCAGGAAATCAATCTCAGATTAGGTAATGAAATATGCACCAGCCTTTTCCCAGAACCTTTGACAAATCACACACAATCCTAAATCTTCATAAATCACGATTAAAGACAGGTATATCATCACCAACGCATATATCTTCCCATGCCTGACCCAGAGACTAATGAGAAAAGGCCTAGACTATCTCATCTGATTAATTAATTCAAAATGTCTGCTGTTATTCAAATGTGAGGCTGGTATTATTTGAATAACACTTGACAGCAGTGCCTGAAGATATCATTTCTGATTTGTGAAGCTGCTGCTGCATAACTGATGATAGTTTATGAAAATGTTCCATCGGAGCTGCTTTTCTTGGCACAACTGTGAAAGATTTTCTGGAGAGAGGGTTTTTTTGTCAGTAGTTATGTTGCTAACATTGTCAAATATTTCCAAAATCTGTAACATCTTGGAAGCCCTTTCTTCCTCAAGCCTTGCTAGAATATTAGTTCCCTCACTCTTAAGAATACGGTGCCTCTCTCTATACAGAGAGACCTGCACAAAGCCAAAGGCGGGCGAACGCCACCCTCTCCGTCCGGCCTGCTCTCCACCAGCTCGGAGGACGAGGCGTCACCTCTCACGGGCACCGAAGGGCTCTCTGACCAAAGCCATTTCCCTTCAGGCCCAGTGCTATGCTCGTAGGGCTGGTGTTTATAGCGGGAAGGACAGGTCATTACCACGCTCTCCTGGAAGGGAAGCTGTGGCCAGGAACAGCGACCTTGCTGGGTGACCTTGGCTGGTGAAGGCTGATGCACCCGCAGCCCGCGCTTGGCGCTGCCGCGTGGGGTCCGGCTGGGCCGGAGATGTCTCGTCTGCGCTGACGCCCCAAGGGGCCAAACTTGGGATACGGGGAACCTGCCCTGGCTTCTCTCCTGCCCTGCTCCGGAGCCTCTCCTTGCAACAGCCCTGGGCTCCGCTAACACCATGACTCGGGTGGGTGTACTGGGAGTGGTGACCATGGGCAAGCTTATCTCTTCTTCTGAACATACTGGAGTCTCCCCTTTCTTCCCAGACTGCAATGCCACTGAAAAGTCAGGCAGCTGCAGACATGAGCCCGGTACCTGCTCTGTCCAAACACCTACAAAGACACAAACTCGGGGGTCCACTGGGCCTTTTGAGGCTCTGTTATCAGGAATAATTTAAATTACAACTCCGTACCAATTTTTTAATGGGAATCTTAAGTTTAAACTTTTATTTTTCTAAGAGATAATAAAAATTAGCATTTTATTCTAAATATACCATGCCACAAAATACCTGCAACCCGTTGCAATCAATATCCTTTTTATTAGTGGAATGTGAAATGTGATGCCACGCTCATAGCAGTTTTAAAACTGTGCTATTCTGAAGCTGTGTAGCCATAAGCACTAAAGGAGAGGATGTAAAATGTATGGTCTAAAACGAATATAAATCAATCATTATGACAGAAGTAGCACTTATTTGAGAGTCAGAAGTGAACAAAATATTCTGTGTCAGCAAAATGTCTCCTGTCAAAACCTGCTCTTTAAAATTTCACTACAATGTGCTGAGACAAATGTCCTTTGCAACTCTGTGTAAGGAAGCATGTTCTAAATCTCCATAATTCAAACCTGCCCTGTTTTCAGGCAAAAAAAAAGCAAGCTGTAAACGGTTGTATGTTCCTGCTGATGAAGTAAATGCCACGCTCGGAGCCACGCAAGTGTCAGATGCTGCTGCCTCCCGCACCAGCTCTCGCCCCGGACAGACAGCCCCTCTGATCCACCCGCCAGGACACCACGGGGAAGATGCATCAACAGTTTTATCTGTTCTGCTCATTCCTGAAGAGTGAATATTAAGCTTGTGGAGGTCAAAAGGCCATCAAAATAAAAGGAGATGTTTATATGGAAATGACTTAGGACCCTGGCACGTACCTCTGCCCTGTGCCCTGCAGTCGAGAGGAACCCTCCCNTCCTCCCGAGCCACACCAGGGACTCTCTTCCCCCACCAGGACTCTCTGACAGACAACCTGCTGCCCAGAGACGCTCCACAGGGGCCAGTTCTGGTCCGTGGTGTACCCCAGACGTGCAGTGCTTTCTTTGGTAATCCCCACTACAGCCCTCGCAGGATCCCAACTGCCCCCGGCCCTGTGCCCACAACCTCTTCACTCAGTCCCTCTGCGCCTTTTTTAGGAGTCCATTCACCTTTGATTAAATCATCAGTGTTTAAACCCAGTTAAATCTTACAGCCAAGCTCTCTGGGCTGGCGGTGTCTTTTTTTCCTCCCCTTTCTCCTTCCCAAATGCATTACAAGTTGCCAAAGAGATCTGCATTTTGTCAGTCTCCAGTATATAAAATAAAGGGCACGCAGCTAAATCAGATCTCCATTCTTCCTTACTTGGGATGACAGCACAAGCTGAACACCTTGTAAGTGGTTATGCTGTTTGCCAGGCTGCCACTACCTGAAGATACAAAAACTAACAAATTTAAGCCTTCGGACGGGTAAATGACTCCCATTTATGTCGTCACACTCATGGAAATGCAGCCTTTTCCATTATGGAAGTACTGGGGAAACAGACACCGGCCTGTCGAGCACGTCCCACATTTCTGGGAAAGTGGGAAGGTAACAAAGGGTTGCTGTTTCTCTGCTCAGAAGAAAAACCATCGCTTTTTTCAGCCATACATTTTCAGCTGGACACAACCTGCCACCGAGTCTAGAAAGGAGCCTTAAAGGTCTGGGGTCTGTTGCAGTTTCTAAAAAATCAAACCCCAAATCAGAGAGAGGACAAAGGCAAAGCAATGGCTGCTGGAAACAACCTCTTCCAACTCAAGATCCTATTTTTGCAACCGTATACATTAAAAAACCTGTTTGAAGATTAAAAATGCTTAAGACTTGAAATTGACATTTATTTCCTGCAAAACAATCTATTTTTTCCGAGATAGTTTTTCCAGAAGATGATAAACTCCTTCTCCTTATGTTGTGCCTTAAGACATCATGTGCTTTTATCCTTCAGCAAAATATGAACCAGCTACCAGGCTGACAATGCCAAGAACCATGACAAAATGGATTATTAATGAGAAACTGATCTCCAGAACTCTATTAATTTATGTCTTCCTGTCGGATCCCAAAGATGTATCAGCCCTCTCACTCAAAGAAAAAAATGCCAACATTGTACTTTGTTTTAAAGTTCTGCTTAGATGAAGAATTCATTATCCAAAGCACTGTTGTGTTATTTCAGTCTTCATGTAGAATAAAGATTCTTTATCAAATAGCTTAGAAAGCCGCTGACAAGTGCGAGGATCTTGCAAAATATATTTACATCAAAAATTCAATGAGGAATCCTGGATTTTTAACCTTTTTTTCTTTTCTCGGCAACACTCCCCGCCTCATTCTGACCTGTCAGCACTTTGGAAATGAAAAACATGAAATTCCACCTCTAAAACCTGAGGAAAACTAACATGACGGTGAGCTTTTAAAATCCTTAATTATACTAATTATTCCACGGCGAAATAAAGTGATCTAACACGTAAACAGAAGAAATCAGATTTCTTTGTTGAGCACAAACAGCAAACAGACATTAAATAGCCTTTTAAGCCTCTGTGGAAAACAAAAAAAAAAAATCAACACCCCCCCCCATCTAATCTATGCTTATCATAATATTTATGAAATAAAAACCAGAGAGGAAAAATTGCTGTAATGTACTCTGGGTGACCTCTGCTTTCGAGAGAGAATGAAAACAGCCTTTTGCTTTTCAATCCCCATCAAAGTGGAGTTAAAGGAGGGACAGCATTCCCTTGCTCACTGCCATTAATCATTGCTTTCTTCAAGCAAGTGCGTATTAATTTCTGTCATCCCAAACATCATCGAGTATTGTTACAGCACCGTTCACTCCTCATTCACCACCAGTTGTTACCAGTTTCCCTACACTGAGCAGAGACAGGGTGAATCGTGTGGATTTCAGTGTTAGAGGCCTTTATCCCTGGGGTGCTGACACCAATTAAGCCATTTCAAGAAGAAATGAGAACAGGCGCAACCCTTCTCTGTAACAAGAGCTTGCACCTAGCATTGGCAGGTTGCCATCGCTGCTGCCTCGCGCTACAAAAACACCCCGCGCAGCCCCGGGAATTACACAGCCTGTTTACACCGCATCTTCCCGCGCCCGGCACATCCTCCCCATCTCCAGCGCCAAACCCGGAGCGGAGGATTTCACCGTCGCTTCCCAAAGAGCCTTCCCGGGCACGGAAAAGGCTTTCGGATGAGATTTACAAGCTCACGGAGGCTTTCCCTAGCGCGGTATTTTGTAATCAATTAACGCTACGGATGGGAGAGAGCTGAGGCAGCGCGGGGAGGACCAGCTCTTGTTCTTTTGCTTAATTCCAGCATCAGATGCACACTTGAGACAAACGACAACAATTCTTCCCTTGCAATCTAACAGATACACTAGGTAGGGAAATTAACTGCATCTCCCAGAACTGCAGCAGACAAGGCCGGCGAGCGCCGGGCGCCCGGGCACGGCGGGCACTGGGGGCTGCAGGAGCCAGCGGAGTAGCGCGTTTCAAGGAAGTTACCTCAAATCCTTAAAATCAACCCATTTAATGAGTTTAATTAATACCATTTGTACACTGCTAAAGCGCGGGTAAAGATTTATCAAACTCCCTGGCAATATTGTTGATTTTTTCTGACCGCTTTAGATCCAATCATTCTCCTTGTCTTAGACATTTACATCTGCTTTTAAGTTTTTATGGTTGCCTGTTGGCAGGCAGCAAAGTGGAGCTGTCGATGCTGCTGCAGAATAATGCAAGGTTTGTTATGAATTAAATATTAGAAACCTTAACGCAGCGGCCAATAAGAATTATTTGCCTTATTAAAGCAGCAGAAGACGCTGATTAAATTTTCATTGCATTGCAGTCTTTTTCCCATTTCTGCTTTCAATTCATCATTCTAATGTATGAAAGGCTTGCCGAATAATGGCATGGGGACTTAATTTCTGGAATGCAAATATGGCAAAGAAAATACCATAAATACCCTCCCAGAAAACATTAAACAGTCAGTTCTAATTAAGTGAATACTAACTAAGTAAATATTCTCTTAAAGGAAAAAAAAAATAACTCAAGATGTCAAGAATTCCAAGAAGGAAAGCACTAGAAATACAGGCACACAAAAATTATATGGAGCTTTGATTATCTGAATTTCACAGGAGGGAACTAAGTATGTTTAAACAATCAAGTTTTCAGATACTCAAAAGAATTTTTCATATTTATTAGTAAATACCAGCAAACACAGCCTGTTGTGAATACCTGCGACTGCACCTCTCAGGTGCTGTAAGTTACTGTGCCGTCGTGCGTGACAGCGGTGGCCAGGCTGCCTGGAGTCAGGTGATGCAGACGTGTTAGTTTATAAAGCACAACATCTGAATGCCACTCGGGTTGCTGGCGTGGCACCCTCTGCAAGTCAAATTCCTTCAGGGGAGAAAAAAAAATAAATTCTTCCCATGACAAAAAAAAAAACAGTGAAAGGTACTGGGAACTGAGGCTCGGCTGGAACACCCGCTAGCGATTTCACATCTGCAGACACAACTACAGGGATACTCGGGGAAAACGGTCAAACAAAATCTTGTAATCGTGTGTCCTACGCTGAAGGTTGTTCACGTTTCTGCCTTAATGTGCATCAGGAAGAAAATGAACTTCAAGTATCCATTTCCCCTAGAGAAAATCTCTTCCCTGAAACTCTGCAACTAATGAAATGGGGATCTATAAATAGCAGCATCATTACCATGAGAGCACTTGCTTTGTACCAGTCTCTGCATCTGACCCTCTTTACACTAATAACTAGTAGACTTCAATATAATTCCTCCATAGGATGATCAATATTAGGACAGTTAAAATGTGATGTACATTTAAACCGTGGAGTGTATTTACCTCCCAGGCCTGCTCAGACACAAGCACTCGGCTCTGCCCTTCCCTGCTCACACTCACCATGGAGTTTCTTATTGTCTTAAACGAGGGGAGTGCTGCTCTGTAACTTCTCTCTGATGGCAGCGACGCGCGGCGTGACAAGACAAAAGCCGTAACACACCTGAAACGTTCCCTGCTGAAATCTCTCTCCACGAACCTCATTAGCGTGGTTACTCCATTCCACACACTACCTACCGAGGCACTACGCAGTGAGCTCTTCCTTAAACTGTTGAATACACTAAGTGGGCATTTAATCAGGAAATGTAATGATTTGGAAACATGGGTTCCTTCCAGTCAAAGCCCAGCATTTTCCAGCTGCAACGGATCCCTTCGGAAAGTTAACCGGCGTTTAATTTCGCTCTGGACTGAAAATGAAACTGTCCTAAAATAACGCGGTGCAGGATTCTCGGGGAGAAAAGGGAACTGTTTAAGAGGTGTCTATGGATATTCTGCTACTGCATGTAATTTATTGATACTGAGATATTTATGCTGCCCTTCATTAAAGGTAAATATTCAGTTACATTTGCATCTCCCATATACAAAGAGCTCAATTGTTCTGCTAATTTCATATCTCTTAAAATAAATATGATAAAACGTTCCAGTGGGTGGATGAGTTTAAAGGCTTTTATTCTCTGTGACAAAATTATTGATGACAACATATCATAAATGGCACTTACTCCATATACACATGTCACAAGAAAATGTAAAATATTAGAACAGTTACGCATGCAGGAACATTTACTTTTTAAATGAAAATATAACATCCCAATTTTTAAAACCACGCGGTTAAATCAAGAGGATGCATATAGAGGAGAAAGAGGACATGAAATTTCACACGTGCTTCAGGTGATTCTCTTTTTGCTTACAGGTCCTATCTATGCACCACAATTTGATAAGACTTTATTTAAGCCACAAAACACACAGCCCACCAGCAAACTAAAGACAAATGGTACAACCAAACAAAGCTTTCCGGCATGCTGGATGACTTCCCTGTCTCCCAAAGGTACCTGCTCAGTGGCTTTTTTTTTTTTTTTCCCCCTGTTTGCTACCACCCTTTAACTTATTAAATATTAAAATAGCCCAGAAATCTGCATTTTAGATCAAAATCAGCAGTCAAAGGCAGTAAAGTGTATTTAGAACATACTGGGATGGAAAATTGTGTTAGTATGCTGCTAACAGAAGGTACCTCTGCTGGAATACATTATTGTCTGTTACAGGCAGTACCGGTGGAAAAGCGTTCTGGACACATAACCAGCATGAAGACTTTCCTGTTACAATCTCTTTTTCTCATCACTCAGACATACCTCTGAGAGTCTAAAAAGGGATTATCGCAAGAATCGTGGGGTTTTGTGTTTTAATACGATTAATATTACAAGACACACAAAGATATGTGAAAGCAAGGATTTAAGAGAAATAAGCTGAGGAAGTAAAGCTTGTAAAATGCAATCAACATCATATGAAAATATCGGCCGGCAAAGGTTGTGATTTAAGGAAAGCAAAGCAGAATTCTCTGTAAATGTGTGGGGATCGGTAATGACATTTTCACCAGGGATAGAAAAACACACAAAAAAGTATTTGCTGATTCGTGCCAGCAGCGAAACTTTTGGGCACATTTGCAAATAACATCAAAATTACGACTGCAGGTCCATGGCTGGGCCCTTCATGGAGGAACGGGCAGGAGCTGGGCGCTTCCCACAGACGGGATTTGGAGAGTTTCAGAGTTAAATAAAGCAGATTTGTAAATGGCAGGATCCTCTCAGCAACGACGTGGTTCTTGCTCTGAGGCAGCCGATGGAGCAGAGCTGCTCAGCGGCACTTGACAACAGCAGTGCTCCCACAATTGTAACCCTCAAATCCAATCAATCGTTGCTCTTTGCATTTCAAGCAGCTCCTGGCTGCCACTGCCTGAAGATAACTATTTTACCACCTCTGTCATGCCTAATTAACAAGTCAGATGTACAATTTAGAAATTTTGCAATTAACCTGCTAAAATATTGCTGGAGGATGCTAATTGTTATGCCAGTTGCCATAAAAGCTCATTTGCATAACTTATGTGTGAAAAACAATTATGAGCGGCGTTCACAGACGCGGTCCACAAACTGCTCCTAGCTACGGATGAGAGGGCCACAAAAACACTTAATTCATTGCCCACAAAATTATGTTCCCCCTTTTCTTAAACAGCATCTGTTTTGTGAAGCTATATTCATAGAAAATCCCCAAATCAACAATTAGGAGCATATGTAAATGTGCGATTACAGTTCTTTTTCTTCCATTGACAAGTTCCNGGATCACTGGGGGCCACTTTAACAACAAAGAAGCTAAAGTCAATTGTTTCTTCAGTGAATAGGCTTCTGTTCTTCGGCATATATTTACCCAGGCGTTCAGGGCAGATTTTTACCATTAAATCGGAGTCTGTAGAACATGGTTGTTGTACAAATATTTACATTAGTGCTGACCACAGCCTTATTGCAGCACTTGCAGAGAACAATATTCCCAGCTCCGTCACCCCGTTTTGGAGGCCCGAGTCTTGCCCTGGGCTGGGAAGCCGGGATCGCTGCTCTCCCTGCTCTCCCTGCTTGCAAGAAGCTGATTTCATCAGACGGGAGGGGCCGCAGCATTTTCATCAGGCCCCGGCGTGCGGCGTTTCCAGGCTGGAAAAACAACCGCCCGTTTTTTGTTTCAGGGAGAACAGGATGCGGGCTGTGTTATTTCAGGTCTCCTCACAAGCAGGCAGCTTGCTCAGCAAGTGGTCATGGCCCATGAAATGCTACTAAACTGAGTAAGAACTGTGGTCTGGAGCCCCGCAAAATGCGCTGGTAGGGTTCAGCAAGAGTGACATCACATGGGTACGCAGCACGGGGATGCTGCTTGTTCCTCTCCAAAATCTTTGAGATTTAAAAGTTACATAACAATCACGGTGATTAAACAGCAGCTGTTATGATNCTCGGCAGCCCCATGGCCGGTGGCCCTGGCGGTGGCCACGGTGCCCCACACCCAGGCGGCCGCTCGGTCGACCTTGGGCTTTCTCTCCCCTCTTCACCCAGTGCACAAAGGCAAGAAATACGAGGTAGAAAGCCTGATAGTTCCCCCTCCATTTGAATAACAAGTGAAATCCTAATA
>VWZY01008585.1:51993-64809 GCA_013399075.1 Chloroceryle aenea | reverse complement strand
CATCCATCCATCCATCCAAAAGAAAGGGACATTCCTAGGAAGAGCTGTCACCCGGCCCTGTCTCATTTCAGGAGATCCTGGGAGGAGGTCCCCAGGAAAGGCTCTCAGCAGGCACTTCAGCTCCAGGTTTGTTCCATCACAGGAGTTCTTTGTGCCTTCCCTGGTTTGCCTTATTGCTGGCCACAAGTGGAATTCGTCCACTGGAGGAGAGGTTCTGGCTTAGGGCTCTGAACTTGACTTCAGGCACAAGATTTAAAGTCCCTGATGACCAGGTCAGGCAGGGCTCTGAGCACCCTGCTCTGGTGGGAGGTGTCCCTGCCCATGGCAGGGGGGTTGGAACTGGATGAGCTTTAAGGTCCCTTCCAAACCAGACTGAGACCACAGTTACTCTATCCAGCCTCTAGTTTTCACGAAACATTTTTTTCTCTGGGTCTTTCTGAAAGCAGATTTGCTTTGGGAGTTGTTATCAGTGGGACAGTTAGAGCTGGACGTACACAGATGACCACCCAGGGAAACAGGACTAGAAGTACAAAATGTTTGGAACTGGCCATAAGTTGCCCCAGGGGTGGTTCAGGATGGAGCTGAGGAACAATTTCTTCCCCTCCAGGGCTGTCCCAGGCTGCCCAGGGCAGGGGGGAGTCCCCGTGACCCCTGGAGGGGGTGATAAAAGAACACAGCTAAAGGAGAACCTGCCTGGTTGCCTTCAGGTTGGCCACACGATGTGCAGCAGCAAATTTCCATCTTTCCTTCCAGAGCAGTACCCATCACCCTGGGAAACAGCAAGGGTGACAAGTTTTTGATCCATTTCTGGCTTGATTGTGTTTGGTTGTTTTATTTTTTTCCAACAGTTGGTCTAAACCATCTTTGTTGCTGTTCAGATGTGGAGCTTTAATGGGTTTTTATTCCCAAGTGCTAAATGTTTGTACCTTGTGTCTGCGTTCGTGTGTTGCCTGTGTCCCAGTCTGTGTGTTCCCAATTCCCATTTCCTCGTACTCAGGGGGGGAAAAAAAGCAGCTTCACACCTGTGGGAGTGGCATTAACTTGTAGAAGGTTTTGTTGGCTCCTTGGTGCATGGATGGCTCGTTACATTCCACAGACCCCAGCCTTTCTCCCCCTTCCAGTTTAATTCTGAAAGGCTTTGTTCCTGCTGATCCACACACCAGATGCTACTGTATTTTCTGGATGCCTGAACTCTCCACTCAAAACCTGTCTGTGTCTTGTAGAGCTGTTCCCTGTAGCTAACTTCAAAGTGGTATTTGCTCACCATGTCACTCCACCAGGTGGGGTTTTTATTCTTTTGCCAGTGGAAACTCTTCGGCGGTCGTGTTTGTGCTGGAAAAATCAGCAGTTTTCCTGGGGTAGCCAAAGTCCAGCCTGCCCAGTAGGTTTCTAACCGTGCTCTCCAAGAACAGGAAGAGAGATGCCCACGTGTCAGCAAATCCCATCTCTCTGTGGAGCGTGCACTCCCCAAGCAGATAGTTCTGCTCTAGTCAGAGAGAGCACAGCTCTTCTGGAGCTGTTCCATTCCCCTGGGACCTCTTGGCCAGCCTCTAATCCTGTCTCAGCAAAGTGGTGCTGGCCCAGGGCTGACCCTGGGAGCATCCCCGGGTGTGTGTGTTTCGAAACCTGACAGCTGAATCTGTAGCTGAGGGTTTTGCTGGCTTTGGTACTGCGTGGCTCTGCTGAAAGGTGAATGGCTACCAGCAAGAGCAGCCTTTGGACACTTGGCAGCTGGGGGAGGATTACCACAAAAGGCTGGGACCTGAAAGGGTGCAGGGTGTAGCAGGGTGAGTATGGAACACATGGCATTAGTATTACTTATTAGTATTACTTATTACTTCTATTATTACTTATTACTTCTACTAATAACAGCAATTCAAATATATAGTAGCATCACGAGGTACAGGTGAGAGTGGGGTAAAGCCTTTCCAAGGCTTTATCTGCGACATGCCAGGAGAACATCCCTAGAGGAGACAAGTCTGGATTGCCACTTTTTTCCCTGATCATTTCTGAAGGAGCGAGGCCGAGAAATGTTCCATCAAACGCTGCGGATCCCGTACTGCTCGAGGAGAGCTCCAGCAAACCCCAGTGAGCGCTGTGAAAAAATCCTGTCAAGGTGCCACTTCTCAGAAGGCTGTTTTGCCAACCTTCTGTTGTGGTGGTTGGAAGCTTTATTAGAAGCTAAGGCAGGCTTCAGCATGACAGAGCCGCTTAAGCTGGCATTTCACATGCACAGTTCATGTCTCAGCATCTGCTGAGCACCCGGAATAAATGATCCAGGAGCACACCTCTCTGAACTGAAACCAGCAGGCTCCCCGAGCAGGTCGCTTTGTCTTCTCTTCCTACAGCTCGTTGGGCAAGAGGTAGGAGCCTTGAAGCGCTTTAAACGCCTGCTTCCTCCTGCCCCCCCCTCCAAATGAAGTCATTTGACACAGTAATTGGCATGTCCTCCTTGCCTGGAGCCTTAATACTTCTAATGATGTCCAAACAAATTAACTATTAAACGAGTTGTGAAGCAGCTCAGTGGGAATGGACTTGTGGGAGCAGAGGATCAAAGCAGAAAGCTGTAAAATGACTCCCGGAGTGCTAATAACTTCTAATAACTTTTAAAGGCAGAGAATTAAACTGTGGAAAGGGCAGCTCTGTCCTTTTCTGATTATTTAAAGGGAAGTGTGGCTGGGGTGTGCTGTTTGTATGTTGTGTGGAGGAAACCAGAGAGAAAGCCTCGAGCCAGCCGTGGGGGGAGTAAGGAAGATGCAGTAGAAAAAATGAAAGAGAAGAACCAAGTTGGGTGGATGGATGGATGGATCTGCCTGTCCATCCATCCATCCAACAATCCATGTATCCATCTTTCTAACTTTCTATCTGTTTTTCTCTCTTTCTGTCTAGCTTTCTCTGTATCTATCTCTCTCTGTATCTGTGTCTGTATCCTCTGGGCATGAGTGTCACCTGGACTCAGCCAGCAGCATGTGATGCTGCTTCCTTCCATTCCCACTCCCCTCGAGCTGCAGCACCAGGGCAGTGAGCTGGGATTGGGATCCAGCCTTTCCAGAGAGCAGCTGAACCCAGGCAAAGCCATCCCCAGTAACTTCCAGCTCCCCTGGCTGGGCCTGAGGATTCTGTTGGAACCAGAATCTTTAAAAATGCATGGAAGAAGAATCCATCTGGCCCCTTCCTGTCCTACACGTTTAGGTAGGACCCTCCTGTTGTTTCCACCCTCAGTAAATGCCATACAAAGCTCCAAGCACAAGAAACACAGCTCCTCCTTTCCCTCCTGCTCCTCTTCAGAGCTGTCTCAGAACCTGGTGTGGCTTTTCCTGCCCTCATCCCTCTCCATCCACTTTCTGCTCCCTGTAGTGTTCCCGTGAAGATGCTGCTTGCTGGGGCTCCTACTGCAGGCAGGGAGCTGAAACTCTCGGGTTTCTTTTCCCTGCATTTCACATAAGGTGGGAATGTCATCAGCCTCCCTGTCCTACCCTCCCCGGGCCCTGCTGCCTGACTCCATCTCCTGCTCTCACCCTGCAGACGCCAGCACCAACCTCTCCCAGACCTGCAGGGCAATTCAAATTCATTAGCTGTTCAAAACGACACTTTCATCTACTTGCCTTTTTTTGATGATTTCCAAGCCTTTAATTCCTTCTCGCTTCATGGTTTGGGGATTTCTTCTACAACCATTAACATTTCTTTCTAATTCAGGGAGCTGGGAATTTAGGAATAATATAGGATATGACACTTGGGATTAGAGCCTCAAGTCTTGGTGACACTGCGACAGCATCCGTTGGACTGAGATGTTACTGTCCTACTTTGCTCCGGAGTCCTGGATTTGCTTTAGCTGCAGAGGCTTTCTCAGCCGTGGGAGGTGCTGTCCTGGTTATCAGCTGAGAGCCAGGAAGTGTGGCAGGACTGGAGCTCTGCCTGTCTCTGGACACTTTCCTGACAGTATCCCCCTGTTTCACCAGCAATCCAGACCTAGTCCGTGGAGACCAGTCCTTCAAGTTCTGGGGTTACTTGTTGCTATTTAACAAATAACTTTGGAAGGTTTCAGGCAGCCCTCTTGTAAACCTCACACAGTCTCCCATCCTCACTGGGAATGAGCTGGAATTTCTGAGGCACAACGCTGACGCTGGGCAGATCTGAAACTGGTGGGCAGGGGATAAGGATGAAACTGGTGGGTAGGGGACAAGGGTGAAACTGGTGGGCAGGGGATGAGGATGAAACTGGTGGGCAGGGGATGAGGATGAAACTGGTGGGCAGGGGACGAGGCGTCCCCTGCTTTTGCAGGACCCATGAGGCAGGAGAGTCTCCTCCAGAGGTGCCCATTTGCACCATTCCTGGAAGGAGATGGGAACGTCTTCCACAGGTTGCCAGGAGGACCCGAGTGGGTGAGTGACAGCGGGACGCTGTCCGGGGAGTTCTGTGTCTTTGTCACTCTGCCTCACTCCTCTCACCTTGTCTTAGGTGAGATTGTGCTGTCTGGAACCAGACCCGAGGCAATGGAAAACGAGGTGGCTGTGATGGGATTGAACTCCTCAGGGTTCTTCCAGCCCATTTTCCCGTTGACCATCGGTCTGTGGCAGAGCTGGGTGCCACGGGGAGATGGAACCAAGTGAGCTAATACCCCATCTAGACCAAAACGTTTGCTCTCCAGCAATACTTGGACCTGTTGCCTCCAGCTCAACGGAGCAACGTTCCTGGGTGGTAGACACTTCCTCACACGCTCTGAGAAAGCAGAAAACCAACGCTTTTTGGGAAAGCCCAAAATATTACCATATAGCATATGGCACCCGAGACAGGAGGAAACTTGCAGCACCCGCTCGTGTCTGTCTTCCTGTGGCATGGTGAAGGTGTTGCTTGGGGATTTTTAGTGTAGAAATGGAGTTGCCACAGGGCAAGGAAAGCGTTTTTTGCCCTGTCATCTGTGAAGAAGCAGGAAGCTGATAGTCTGTTAACTCCTTAGAGGCCGTCTGGCGTGAGTCCCCTGGGAGGAAGAGGACTGGACGCGGTGGTCCAGAGGGATTCCTGATTCCCTGTGCCAGATAACGCAGCCTGCTCCTGGTGACCCTGGTTTTTTGGGTGTCTCTAGAGGAAGGGGAAGACTGGATACGTTGCTGCGGGCCAGAAGGTGCTAGAAACTTTCTGCCAGCACAGCACCTAAAACCCCACCACTGTCCTGCAGCTCTTTCTGCATCCAGGCCAGGGGAGCTCAGGAAGGAGGGCAGCTGAGCACGGGCTGCTCTGAATTGCATCCATGTCAGGCTGCCCAGAGGGGTTGTGGAGTCTCCTCTAGGGACTTTCAAACTCCCCCTGGCTCTGTCCCTGTGTGGGCTGCCCTGGGTGCCCCTGCTCTGGCAGGGGTGTTGGACTTACTGATCTCCAGAGGTATTTGAGATGGTTCATCACCCCCAGAGTCTGTAGCCCGTGTGATTTGTGTGACCCAGCTGAACACACCATTTTTCTTTCCCGTGACACTCTTTTAGCACTAGAGTGGCCCTGGGATACTTTGGGCACTTGGGAGGCTGTTCTGGAAGAGCAGGAGGTCCAGACTGCGCCGGGGACAGTGCCAGTAGAGGCCTGATGGTGCAGGTTTGCTCTCAAAGTCAAATCACCCGTGTTGTGACACTCAGAGTGGGTGACCCCTCTGTTTCCCAGCTTGCAAAAACAAGAAGCACATGAGGAAGTGGCACCTGCTGAAGCCTGGAATGACAGTTACCATCCAGGAATGCTTCCTTCCCTGACCAGCAGTAACAGGTACCCCCCTCACTGCTGCGCTCTCGAAGGCGACGGGGTGCTCGAAGAGTTTGGGGTGAGGGGGGGGCATTTTCAACACCATTAATGCTGCCAGCAAACTGAGGGATGCTTGCAGAATCCTGGCGACAGGAATGAGAGGCAGCAAAAGTGCTGCTCCTTTTGTTCCACACCAATCCCTGGCCACCTTAATGACCCTGTCATTGAAACGTGCCAATAGAAAATCCCCCTCTTCCTTCGGCGCCTGCGTTCCTGGATCCCGTTTATTGACGTGACCATAGGGGGTTGGCACAAGGGACTGTGCTGCCAGCACAGCTGTCCGATGGAATTTGTTGTTGCATGAAGTTAGAATTAATGATTTTCCCAAGTAGCCAGGCGAGGATGTTAGGAATGAGCGCTGCGGAGCTTCTGACCCATCTGTCCTGCTCTGGCAGGGGGTTGGGCTCGATGATCTCTGGAGGTCCCTTCCAGCCCCTGACATTCTGGGATTCTCTGGTCTGTTATAAGCCATGTGGTCATGTGAGTGCTGAGCAGCAGGGGCTTGAGGACCTGCATAAAGAAGTGTGGTGGGATTGACCCTGCCTCAGCAGCTGGCTGAGGGGTTTGTGGCTTGAGCATGGCACTGTTGGGACAGGACAAGGGGGGATGGTTTGAACTGAAAGAGGGAGATTCAGAGCAGAGAGGAGGAGAAATTGTTGGTGCTGAGGGTGGGGAGAGCCTGGCCCAGGCTGCCCCGAGAGGTGGTGGCTGCCCCATCCCTGTCCCCATTGCAGGGGAGGTGGCCGGGGCTCTGAGCACCCTGCTCTGGCTGCAGATGGCCCTGCTCCCTGCAGGGGGGGGGACCAGATGAGCAGTCAGTCTCATCTAGAGAAGAGGACACTGACTGTGTCCCTTTATTCACAGACTCCTTGAAAATATTTTCATTGCTCGCTGCAATGAATATTCCAGAGCTCTGGGCAAGTTCAGGATTGCACCCAGAATAAGCAGGTCAGGGCTGCTGCTGCACAGCTGGCACTCTGCAAAACCCCCAGGAGGCTGCAGAAACCGTGTAGGAACACCCAGCTCTACATTTTCCCCTCCTGGTTAATGAAATAATGCAGAAGAAAGAGGTTGGGACACTGTATAAAGTTAAAGTTTTTGTTCAGTTCATGCTTTCTGGTATCGTGGGTCCTGCCCAGTGCCAGCTCTTCACAGAGCTGGGGAGATCAGACACGTTCCAAATCGTTTTCTTTAAGTGGAAGAAAATAACTGTTCTAGGAATCTGACTTTATTTTGCTACATCTAAACTTTACTAGACCACAGAGAAATAGCAGAAGATGCTTCATCGATTTGGAGTTTAAGCCAAAGCTCAATGAGTCGTGACTCAGGAGACCTAAGGGAAGGGGAAGAGGCAGCAGAGGGGGAGGAACAAGTTACTTATATCCAAGGTCCAGCCGTGGAATCTGCAGAACTTGTGTCTTCCATCCCCAAGGTGCCTGAGCACAACATTCTCATTTTTGTGGAGAGTTTTGTTGCTGCCGTTGCCAGTTAATCTGGGAACCTGGTCTCCAGAGGTGCTGAGCTCTGCTTGCTGTAGTTGGTAGAAATTCTGAACCCTGACAGTTCACCAGATCAATAATTTGCTCTTCAGGGCTTTTAAGCCTGATCCCAGATGAAAAGCATTTTTCTTAGTCGTGCATTAGCAACTTACTGCTCAGTGGGAAGAGGAGAGGAGAGAGAAGTTTAAGCTTGTGAGAAACGTTCCAAAGGTCCTACAAAAAGTGAATAATTCCAGCGAGTCTCGTTGCAAACTGCCCATTAGCAGGAGTACATCTCCATAGCCACAGAGCAAATAAGTGGAACTGCAAGCAGGAGTTGCAGAGGCAGGAGAATCACTCCCCGAACTGCTTTAGCTGTCGGCAGCAGCGAGACACAAACAGCACCAAGAGGTGAGTGAAAAACCTTTTGGTTCATCTTCACTTGCTTTGTTATAGTGGAAGCCAGCCTGGCATTGGACTGGGCCTGGAACACCCAGCGTGTTTACTCAAGCAGCACAGAGCAGCAGCCCGGCCGGGCAGCGCGAGATGCGCAGAGTGCCCTCGGTTCTGATCTGCTCCCCTTCACCTGCCCCAGCCCTGGGCTGTTCGCTGGCTCTTCCCCAGCAGTTCTGCAGTCCCTGCCTTGGTGAGACCTTTCTGCTGGCTCCCTGGAGCCCGTGACTCGGTCCTGCTGCTGGTCTCTGCTCGTGCTGTACTGGCAGAGCCTGTCTCCTTCCAGCCGACAGAGACGGGCAGAAAGCTCGCCCAGGGAGGGCAGGTAGAATAAGCAATCTGGAGAGGTCTCCTGCCTCTCTTCTTCTTTATATGGCTCTATAGATCTGTCTCCTGTCTTACCCGGGCTGAAGGGTGTTGGTTCCACTGAAATCTGCAGAGAGGTTGTATGAATTCAGCCTCATGGCAGCAAAGCTTTTAGCAGAGACTGGGCCTGCTGAGAAAGCCTACTGGGAATTTTGCCCGTGGTGGTGCAGCCCAGCCTGAGCAGGAGTTGTCTTCTGCTGATTCTACTTCTCTGGTGGCACAAGGACCAGTCGCCACATCCTCTTGGCCAGCAGCCACGGCTCGCTCTGGGCAGACACCCGAGGTTGCCCCTCTCCCAGTTTGTGGATACTCCAGTGGTGTTTGGGAGCTGGGGAGAGGGGCACTCGTGCTGACCACGGCTCAGGGGCAGTGCCAGGGCTCCTGGCTTGCTGTGTGTTGCTTCAGTCCGAGCTGGGCTTCCCAGAGGCATGGGGAGGCTGGATGTGGTCGTGTGTGTGTAGCAAGTGCTTTGAGATCACTGGATGAAAGGTAACCAAGCATCTCTTTTATTCAGAGCTGTTTTCCACCCCCCTCTGCCTCAGAAGGTTTTCATTAGCTTGAGCCAGCAAGATGAATGTTTTCCCAGGGCCTTCTCCTGTCCTTTCCCATTGCAGCCAGAACTTCCACAGCAATGGCCACAGGGCAGGGGGTAGGAGGGAACATGTGGAGAATTGAGATATTTAGCCCCCTGAGCAAAGAGAACAAGCACAGTTCTGGCTCCGATGCGGTTGCCCAGACACTCCTGCCCTTTCTCCACCCCTTTGCTTCAGTTTTCTCCGTGTATTTTCTCAAAGAATGTCTTGTGTTTGCTGCACAGCTGCAGAGCTCTCCCCGGGGCACCTCACAGCCACGCTGTATTTGTTCTCCAAAGGGAGGTTCCTCTCATCTCCTGTAGGAAGGGTTCCATTTCTCTGTGGCAGGGTGTATTGACTGATCGACCCGATGTGTCTGTGTGGCTCTGTTTGTCTTCACTGCCTGGCACTGGGCACCTTTCCCCTGTCCCAGCAGTGCCCACCCGAGGGCTCATTCCTGTGGGTGTAACTCAAGTGAGTGCTTCACCCAGGTTATTTTCTGCTGAGCATCAGTGCAGGATGAGAAGTTGTTTTGCCTTTCTCAGTCCTGCACAGTCAGATTGTTTCTTAGGCAGGAGGGAAATGCAGAGTGACTCACTGACGTGCAAGACACAGCCAGAGACTTCCAGATCACAATTATGGGGTTGAGGGGAAGCTGTGTGCTTCAGAACTGTGTTAACAGACTCGAGGATCTGGAAATCTGTTACCTCCTCAGTTTTCCCTGGGAAATCAGCTGTTGCTCGTGACCCCAGGCCAGTGGAATCCTCTAGGAAGCCAGTTGCTGGTCTCTGTTCAGCTCCCAGGGGATGTGTGGGTTCATCACAACTCCTCAATACACCCAAGAAAGGGCCATAATCTCACAGCCCACCCGCCAGCTCTTTGCTTTCTCATCTGCTAAGGAAATTGCTTTGCTTATGACTTTTCTTCAAATACTGGGAAAAAGCAGAGCTCTCCTGGCTCCCTTGGCCTCTCCCTCGGGATACTTCCTCTGGAGTCACCTTTTTCCCTTCATATTTCACCCTGTTGAAAACCACTATCCTCTGTCCAGTCTTTTCTCCTTGATTCTAACCCCCTGTTGGATTTGGTTGGGAGGTTTCTGCTCAAGCTGTTTTCCAGTGGAAGTTATTTATCCACACCCAACCACTTCGCAGGAACATTTACTGACACAAAACTTGCAGCATTCCAGACCTCCCCGTGCTGTGGGCGTGCATTTCACACTGCCAATGGCAGACTGCTTTTGCACTTCTTTGTGTCAGAGTGTAGGGGTTTTTTTAATCAGAATTAGAAAGCTGGAAAGAAATGCTTCCACCTCGGAAAGCAAGGCTGTTCCCACATCACCCAGTCCCCACAAACTAACTGAGGTGTGCAAGAATAAGGGGCAATCATCTCAAACCTTCTTGAGCTGCCCGTGGAGTCTTTGTGTTCACCAAATAACTCTTTATTACTTCAAATGACACAAAATACCCGGGCTATAAGAGGCACTGTGTTTAAGGCTACATCGTTTTCCCTGTCTTCCCAAGAAGTCCCTGGGACCTGAGCACGTCAAGCATCTTGCAGAGGGCTAACTGTGCCTGACAGGTCATCTGTGCTTGTAGCAGCCTGGTGTCCAAACCCAGCGCTGCCGACAGCTCCAGCAAAATGAGGCTGCTCAGCTTCTCTCCTTTCTTCCCTGTAAAATCATTCAGCATGAAAAGCAAAGAGGCACTCTGAGGGCTGCTCATCACCGTGTGTCATCATAAATTCACCCGTGGGGCTCTCTCTGGAGCTGGGTGGCCTTGGCGTGGACCCCTCCTCGGCAGGCAGCTGCGCTGTGGCTGCTGGATCCAGGATCCAGTAGCTCCAAATTCCCTTCATCTTCTTCACGAAGAAGCATTTTTGGCTTTTTGAAATGTTTCTGGTCTTTGCATGAATTTGCCTTTCTTCATCTGCCAGGTGTCCTTCTGGAAGGGAGATGCTTTGTTCCTCTCTCCACAGGAAGGATTGGGGTGTGAATCCTTAGAGATTCAGGGATTTTCTATTAGTAGCACTGTGCCACAAACTAAATCACACCCAAAGGTGCTGAAGGAACTGTAAACAGATGGTGATTCCCATCGTGCCCTCACAAATGGTTCTGTGGATATCCCCAAATCTGTAACGTTTGAGCCTCCAGCTCAGAGTCCCCCCAGGACCGTGGCGTTAGGAATGTCCAAGAAAAAAAATTCCACGTGGAGATCAATTTTATTGCTTGCCTTAATAAAAGTAATCTGTTAGCTCATGATGTATTACCAAGGAGTGCTTGCCTCATTAAGCATTAGGTTCCAGAGCTATTAGCTGCCCACAGGTCCAGCCTGTTAACCATTTCTGCTCCTGGTCTCTGGTCGTGGTGTAACTCTGGGTATCCAGAGGTTGGTCTGAATTCAGGGATGTGCAGGGATCATTTTGCTCCTCTTTGTGACACGCAGTATCCATAAGTGAAAAAAACTCAGTGTCCTCAGCCTGGAGAGAGATAAAGAGGCAGCAAAATCACAAGATGGGGTGAAGGATGATGATGAGCACAGCAGGAGACAAGCAGCATCCCAGCAGAGCAGCCTTCTCCTGCGGATAACACACAGGGATCATTGCTGGTCGGGGTGTAGGTGGTATTTGGTTTAATAAGCAGAATATTAACATTTTATTTGGACTTCTGAAGCATTTGTCACTGCTCCGTTGCTGGAGCCAGGATGCTTGAGGCAAGAATCTGGACCAGATGCTGGAGATGAGCTGTGAGCTCATCCAAAGAATCATTTCCTATAACTCTTTCTTCTGCTAGACCCTCGCTTTCCCCAAGATGATGTTTTCCAGGTAGAAGCCTTGCATGAGCAAAGGGCTTTGACCTATGGGATCCAAGATTTAGATCATGGCAATCCTCAAAATACTGTGCTCTGCTAACAGGCCATTTAAACCAGGAGAAATCCATCCACGATGGGCAGGGTGCTGCTGAATCGTGAACCTGGAGCAGTTTTGTCCCAGCTGTCCTGCCTCAACAGGTGGAAAGAGGAGTGAGATAAGTTTAGACTGGATATTAGGAAGAATTTCTTTACTGAACAGCTTACCAGGCACTGGAACAGCTTGCCCAGGGAAGTGGTTGAGTCCCCATCCCTGGAGGTGTTTAGTCCATGGTTGGACTCGATGATCCTAAAGGTCTTTTTCCAGTCTAGGAAATTCTGGGAGATTAAGGAGAATGAGTGGTGCTGCCATTTCAAACAGGAGAGGAGAAAGTGAGCAGGTTGCTTCTGTGGGTAGGTGGATGGAGGTGTCCAGGTGCACCAGCTTTAAGGTCTTGCTCTGAGGGATGGCACTCGGTGTGCATGTCCAGTCTGCAAGCTGTGCCTCCAGTTTGTGTGGCTGATGTGCACCTCGGGGATCTGAGGTGACAGCTGGGAAGGAAATCTGATGCTGAAATGCCACTTTGGTTTATTTCCCTCTTTTGGTAATCTTCTTTCTCACTTAATAATTAAGAGCCTAACCTTCTTCTGTGCTGGAATTAAATTATATGCTTTCACCTTTAATCTGCTTGATGCTGAGTGAATTGAACTGAAGCTGGTGAACCAGATTACTCCTCCAGAGGAAACATACCCAGCTAGAACAGTAAATGGAGGGAACCTCTCAACGTGCATCCTCTGGTACCTCACCAAAGTGCACGGATTTGCTGGGAGTAACAGTGGAGGCAGCAAGGTCCTGGTTTCTCACGCGTGGCCTCATCGTTGTGTTTTTTCATTAAATCCTTAATAATGAGATCCCACCTCGCGGGGACTCTATGCTCTGCTTGTCTTCAAACAAGCTAGCAATAAACAAGACCTTCCTGCTGCTCCCAGCGTGGCTCTGCTGATGTGCTAATAAAGCCAGCCAGGCAGAATAAAGGCTACTAAAAGGATTTGACAGCGTTGTAGGATCTGCGTGGGGTTGGTCTCTGGGCTTATTACAGTTAGCAGTGACTAGAGGGAGAAATTCTCCCCCTTACTCACACCCTGTCGGCCTGAACTTGAAAATTCCTCCTGCAAAGGTGTGTCTCCAGGAAAAGAGATGAGAAATGTTGTAGTTCAGCTGGGAGAAGAAACCTGAGTCTGTGCGTTGTGTGTTAGGAAAGGAGAGCAAACCTTCACTGTTTCACAGGCAGGGGAAGCCAGCAGATGCAAGTTAAGACC
>VWZY01008585.1:39102-50769 GCA_013399075.1 Chloroceryle aenea | reverse complement strand
TACTCACACCCTGTCGGCCTGAACTTGAAAATTCCTCCTGCAAAGGTGTGTCTCCAGGAAAAGAGATGAGAAATGTTGTAGTTCAGCTGGGAGAAGAAACCTGAGTCTGTGCGTTGTGTGTTAGGAAAGGAGAGCAAACCTTCACTGTTTCACAGGCAGGGGAAGCCAGCAGATGCAAGTTAAGACCTGGAGCTACAAAAACAGTCGTGGAAGGGCATGTGTAATGTGACATTACCCAAAGGGATTGGTGGGAGTGAGGGGAGTGTTCAGCTCGACTCTTCAACAGGCAGTGGGGGACCCGGTGATGCTCAAAAGAGCCAGGCTGAGGTACACTCCCTGCATCCTCAGCAGAGCAATGGACCCCGTGCTTGTGGTTGCACAGCTCACCTCTGAGCAGGGGAGAAGGAATCTCCTCAGGCTGGAAGTTAGAGCGGGGCTGGGCAGCTTTGGAAAATGCCCTTGCAGCTTAAAGACACCCAGAAAGCTGCTGTGACCTGCTGGTAGTATGAGCTTAGAGTAACTGCCAGCAATTTCCTCATGTGAGGAGGAGAACGCAGGTTTGTGAACAGCCTTCTCCAGGGAGAGGGAAGAGGGAAGAGCTTTAAGGATTCAGCTCGGCAAGCCAAGCAAGGAATGGGCCGTGAGCAGCGAGGGCAGGGCACGGTGCTGTCATCCTCCACCAGCTCGTCAGGCAGAAGTGGGACCACACCAGACATCCACAGGCTGCTGGGACCTCGTGGGGGAACCAGTGGCAGTCAGGGGACTCTCCTGAGCTGCTGCAGGATCTGTGTTAAGGCTGGAAGCTGCAGCTTGATCCCTATTCCTCCTGTCTCGTCCACTAAGAATCCCCAGCTCTGGCTTCTTTGGGGAGCAGAAGCAGAAGTTGGGCCTGTGTCCCCTAGAGCAGCTCTGTCTGTGTGAACACAGCAAAGCTCAGCAAGTTAAATCTGTTTCTAATTCTGGGTTTGAAAATGAGCTGAAATGCCAGTGGTGATGTAATGTTCATTTACATTTAGATTCTGTTGCTATTTATTTTTACTCCTATTAACTCAATCTTGATTCTAACAGTTTGATTTTTATTTATTCCATTTTTTTTTTAATCCATCCAGGCTCTCTTTGATATGAGCAGCTCATTTCTTACTTAAAGCCTGCCAAATTTCATGCCTTATTGATTCAATAAATGACAGGTAGAAGGGGAAATGGATGTTTCCTCCCCAAGGGAAGGCCTATAAATCTGATATAAACTGTTTCTCCAGGAAATGTTTCCTCTGATTGCCACTAAAACAGCTCTGGGAGGAAGTTAGAGGGCATCATTCACCTCAGGTTTGTCCTGGATATGCACAGCTGGAGAGATGCTGTGGTTTTAAGATCTCTCCTGCACCCTGTTCCATAAACATGAACTGCCTCTGTGTGAGAGGTGGCTTAAAAAGCACCACCTTGTCTCACCCCTCTGGGGCTCCTGCTCCCAGTCTACCCTGACTCTTCCAGGATTTCCCCCAGTACTTCCTCCCATCAATATCCAGGGGGGTGACAGAGTTCCCTAACTCCGTTGGCAGAGGAGCTGCTGGAACAATTAGTTTTGTGTTAGATACACCCCCCATTTGCTGTCTCAAACCATGGCTGGGGGCCCTCCACAGGCACCAGCCCACTGCTTACACTGGCTTCTCCCTCTCGCTCCCCTCCTCAGAGCAGAGGGGTTCACAAGAGTCCTGTTCTTTCATTTCAGATCCTGAGCTAATTACAGGACTTCAGGAGGCAGGAGACTCATTGTGCCATGACTCAATCCGGGCAGGCTTGCCAGCCAGAGAACAGACGAGCCACAGCTAATAAGGGAGCTCTTTATTGTCCACAAAAAGTTCCCTTAAACTAATATTCCAGAAGCTGCCAATGGAAGAACAGCGCCGTCGGAAACCAGCAGAATGGAGCCTGATTTTATGAATTTAATTACCCCCTTTGCCCCATTACAGTATGATACACTCCTTAATTACATGAGCACATCTTTTTTTTCCTTCCAGAGGATCTCTGTCTTGAGGTTATGTTTTGTTGCCAGGTTTATGTATCATTAACTCACCTTTATCTCTCTTTTTTAACAGTGCACCAACTGAAGGCAGTTGCTTTCCACTCGTTTTTCTCTGGCTACGCTGAATGGCTCCTGCAGAAGGTGGCTGGAGGGAGAGCAGGGTGCAGAACACAGAGGATGGGACCCCCTCTGCCTGCCACAAGTGGAGCACAAGAGGTAGGACTGGCTTGTAGTTCCTCAGGCAGGGAGCTCCGTGCTGCTGGGCTCCTCCGTTAGCTGGCTGTGCTCACACTCAGGAACCCTGCAGTGCAGTTGCTCCTGTGCTGGGCATCTCCAGTCTTTTGGACACAGTGGACACATTTACCAATGCTGTGAGGTGATGGAGCTCCAGCAAACTTTGGAATTCCTCGTACCGGGATGGAGTGGGATCTCTTCAATGGATGTGGTTGGATTTACAGGCAGGAATTTGTGGAATTCTGAGAGATACAAGGTTTTGTTGTTGGGGTTTTTATTTGTTATGGCTTTTATTTCCTCACAGTTATTTGCTTGCAGTTTTAGTATTTCTCAAGTTAGCTGCCTCTTCATTTTCCACTCCCCTCTCTTCCTCCCCTCCCCATCAGGATGAACAAGAGCAACAGGCTTTTGACACTGCTCTCTGCAAAAATCCTCCCTGCCAGAGACCTCTCCGTGTTGCGGGTCACGCGGCTCTGACGAGTGTGAGCAGGACAGCCCTGAACATTGCCCCGTGGAGGGAGACAGGACGGGGAGCTTTGTCCACTCCATGCTGCTCTGAGGCTGGTCAGGTGCTTCTTTCTGGCACTAGGTAAATCCAGTAACTCCTTTGTGCCAGGGGAGGTTGAGGTTGGAGCTGAGGAACAATTTCTTCCCCTCCAAGTGATTTTGCTTCTGAGGATTGTCTTCTTTTTCTCTACTTCAACACTGGCTTGAGAAAACCAACCATCTCTTTGATCCCTCCTCTCTTCCATCAGAAGAACTTTGCCTTCCTTTGACGATCATCTCTGCAGACAAAAGAGACAGGAGCTGGATCCTCGCTGTACGCAGAGCCAGAGGCAAAGAGAGCAACACGTGTGCCTGGAAGGACAGGCCGTGTGTGGGGAGCCACAAAGCAAGTGGCAAGCAAGGACACCTGGCTTATGGGAGGGTTGCTGGGGCTCCTTCTCTTCTCTTCCCAGCTCTGTAGAAATGGGTGCTTCGTTTTAGCCTAATAATGAGTCCAGAATATAACCTAACGAGTCCTGCTTCTGCCAGACAACAGACCTTAAGGTTTTCTCAGCCTTTCAACAGACACGGGCAGACTTCCAGCCTTTTTTTCTGTCTGAAGCTTTGATTAAACTCTTGCTGAAGTTTCCTTTTGTTGATACTTTCAGGCAAAGGTGAAGAAGAGGAGAAAAAATCCCCAGCTGAAGTCTGAGGGGACGAGTGCTCCCAGCTCCACCCCGGCACCGCCGCACGGATCTAAGCCACTTGTTGCCTTTCCCTGCTTGGGTCATGTGGGTTAGGAAATGCCTTGCTTAGTGAAGGCACTGGCTGAGATGAGTGACAGCTTTTCCATGGCAGAACACCACGCCGGCTCAGGCCACGGCAGGGAGCTTTAAAGCCTTAAAAAGAGCAGAATCTCTGCTGCTGACAGGAGCCCATTAGTGGTTTTTTGCTTTTGAATCTAAGTTTAAGGTGCCCTGTTTGGATCCCAGATAACCTTATCGGAGACCTCAGAAGGAGTTAGCAAGAAACTCTCATTGTTTGATTCCTGTCTGACCCCAGAAGCCAAAAAAAAGAAGAAAAGGAGATGCAGCTAGAGGGGGAAATACCAGCACAGCACGGGGAGGGTTCTCCCATCCTCCAGAGGAGTATTAATGAGTGTTAATAGGTACTAGGTGGCAATATGTTAATAACAGGATATCAGTGTCACCAGGCCCTCTGTGAGAGGTGAGCAGCCTGCTCCTGGTGTTCATAATGAGTCCATCCAAGAGGAGGGTTTCAGATTTGCTGCAGATTGTCATTCTCCTTTCCCCTTCCCTGTCCTTCTTTTTCCCTCTCTTTCCTCCCCCATTCTGATATTCCCCCCCTCTCTGTTTTATTCCTGTCAACATTCAGGAGTAAAACCAAGTTGTTTCTGATCTTTCTCCACGTGGAGTGGCTCCTGAATCTCGTTAGCACTGTCAGGTCTTGGTGGAAAAGCAACAGCAACGTCTGAGCCAGCCCCTCAGCCTGACCACCTCTGCCACTGCCTGGCAGCAGGGCAGCAGGAGCACGTGCCATCTCTCTCCAGGCAGCAGGAGCATGTGCCACCTCTCTCTGGGCAGCAGGAGCACGTGCCATCTCTCTCCAGGCAGCAGGAGCATGTGCCATCTCTCTCTGGGCAGCAGGAGCATGTGCCACCTCTCTCCAGGCAGCAGGACCATGTGCCATCTCTCTCCGGGCAGCAGGAGCATGTGCCACCTCTCTCTCAGGCAGACATTGGTGTAAAATGTGCCTGCTGTAGCCTGGCACGGGCCGAGTGTGGCTTGGCTGCGGTTGCCATGCCCATCAGAAGGCTCTCATGCCTTTCTTTTTCCAGATCTGCTTGTCTTCAGACTAATCCAAGACCACTGATCTTAATTCTGACACGTGTAAAAGCTTTCAGCATTAGGATCTGGGCATGAGAGCCTGGTTGCCCATCTCCTTGCCTACAAGATGAGGTGTCTCTTGCTTCTTCCCTCCCATCCGTGCCTTTGGAAGTGGTCACGGTTCAGTGCAGATACAAGAACACAGCAGGATGATGAAGGAAGAGAAACATAGCAAAAAAAAAGGGTAAGAATCTGTAGGCAGAGGCCTCTTGGGCTGCTTGGTGGAAGATTACAGGACACTTCCCCACTCCTGGCCTGCCCTGAGCTCCTCTTTCAAAACCTTGAAAGACTGTTTCCCTCTGAGCGTGGCAGGGCTGCCCCTCAGACCTGAGCTACGTTCCCAGGTACTGGGAGCAAGCTGGCAATTAATGATAGTCATTAATATCTTAAAGCTTAATCAGAAAGTGGGTAAAAATAGTGAAGGCAGAATTCGTGCAGCGTGGGGCTTCCAAAGCTTGCAAGGAATTGCTGGTACTTTCTCAGGAAGCAGGCAGCACAGCTCACCTTTTCCTTACCATAATCCATGGAAAACCAATTGCTTTTCATGCAGTTCCTTTCTGTGACTCTTTCCAGGGGGAAAACCCGGAGAAAATCAGTGTGGTTTTCACTTTGTGCTGAAATGCATAATGCAGTCACTGAGGTTCTGAACCCCCCAGATCCTTCTAGCCCTGAGAACAGAAATCCCATCACCAAGCCTCAACACACCATCCTGATCCGAGGCAGCAGACACAGCTTCTGAAATGTCTGCACACATCGCAAGCGCCTCTCCGCTGTCCCCCTGCCAGAGCTGCAGCTGAGGCCTCGGGAGAGAAATGAGTTCAGAGCCATGCCTCACATTTGTCTCCTTCTCCTTGCTGAGAATCACGACTGCAGCCTTTCAGCCCCTTGAGATATTTGTTTCTCAGTAGCCAGTGAACCCTGACAGAGCATTAGGACAGGTCCTTAGGATGGGGAGCTTCATCCTCGCGCAGTCACGGGGCTGGCTTCGCTCCCCTGCCCAGCCAAGGCTGTCTGGTGATGCCATACAGCAAAGCTGTTTGATTCCACAAAGATTTGGCCTGTGTGTGTGCCCAGGGTGGGACTGTCCCCCTGCACTGGGCACTGGGGAGGCCACCCCTTGAATCCTGGGGTCAGTTCTGGGCCACTCACTCCCAGCAGGACCGGGAGGGGATGGAGCGTGGCCAGAGAAGGGAACAGAGCTGGGAAAGGGGCTGGAGCACAAGGGGGGTGAGGAGCAGCTGAGGGCCCTGGGCTTGTGGAGCCTGGAGAGCAGGAGGCTCAGGGGAGCCCTTCTGGCTCTGACAGCTCCTGGCAGGAGGCTGGAGCCAGGGGGGTTGGGCTCTGCTCCCAAGGAACAAGGGACAGCACAAGAGGAACCAGCCTCAAGCTGCTTTTCATCCCTGGGAGAAATGTGCTGATCTGCAAGAGGATTTTCTGTCTACCCACGATGCAAGCAGCTGTCAGCTAAGAAATGAGATGCTCAGAGAGGCGTTTTAAACCACGGTGTGATTCTGATGCACGTTGCATTTCTTGTAGAGGACAGCACACTTCCAGAGGCACCGCAGCTCTTCCCTGCCAATAGATGGGGAAGCATCAATAAAAAAAGAGATTTAATTGTGAGACAAATGATCATGAACACCTCCCCCTCTTTCCTCTTACAAGAAGAGGCCGACTAGGAAACTAATTAAGTGCTTGGTTAACTTTATGCCTGTAAGTAGCTTCATTTAATTTGAAGTCAAGTTCCTGCAGCTTCCCATTGAAAGCATCAGCAGAAGGGCGGGGAGCTGAATTCCATAAAAACGCCGTTCATCTGGAGAAGACCTCGAATGGCTCCTGCCTTCCCTCATGGAGCCTTTCATGCTCTTTTTCTTTCCACATTCCTACGAGGTGCACTTGTGCTTGTGCACCAGCAAAAACACGAGAATTCAGGGAGAACCACAAACCTTCCTTGAACTAATGCTCAGTAACTCCCACGGAATAGAAGGAGTAGGAGGCATTGGCTCAGCAGTGCAGCAGGTACAGGGGACAGTGCCAGCTGGCAGCTCAGATGAGACCTGGCAGGTTCCTTTGGTGAGTGCCACGTATTTCTGTCGGTCTCCAGTAGAGTTAGGAGGTGTTTTTCACGGTGATGTGGCCACAATGTGACTTTTTTCCTCCATGCTGGTGGGCCAGGCTGAGCAGCAGGCGGAGCACGATGGATTGCACTGCCCCGGGCGGTGTTTTCACAGCGTTTGGGTCTCTCAGGAAGGGCACGGGAGCAAGGCAAGGAGAAAAGGAGACCCTTAGGCTCAGCCTGCCTGGTAACCGAGCAGGGTTGGCCGGCTGGACCGAGGAGCTCAGCAGCCTGTGGGTGAGGCAGGGAGAAGCGGCACGTTCCACCTTGGAGGTGAAACCTCTGCCAGTGGGAAGGCTCCTGCAGCCTTTGTTCCTCGAGGTGGGAAAGGTCAGCCTCTCGGGGATGCCACCATCACCCCTTGAAGGAGCTTCTCTTGAAGCAGTGCTGTGCTGGGCAGGGCTGAGGGCACAGGCTGGGAGCTGCCCAGCTCTGTGCTGCTGTGCTGGGAGGAATGAGCAGCACGTGCTGGCAGGGCTTGGGGACAGGCAGGAGGAGCTGATGGGAGCCAAAGCCAGAGCTAAGCCCGGAGGAGCAGCCTGAGCCTCCATGGGAGGTCGGTGAGGTGCCTGTTAGGGTGTGAGCTCAGCTCCTCCTTATTCTCTGGGTTGATTTCTGCCTCTCCAAGGGCTGTGGAAAGACGCAGCTGATTCGGGCCAGAAGGGTTTATCACAGGTACAGTTCTGACATTTAAAATACCTTTAAAGGACACAAAATCTGGTGGTGAGGTGATTGATGGGGTAGGTAGGCAAGGAATGAAGCCCATGATGCACCCGCCGCTCTATCCCGGCCTCGCGATTACATTCGGGGGAGAAAAAGGGGAGATGCTGAACATCCATGGAACAGCAATTTCCTGCCAGGATTTGAGCTCTCCAGGAGCACAACTGCTCGTTCAGCAGCTCCTAATGGTTCTCAGGCTCTGTGGTGGTGCAGCGCTGATATTAATTGCTCACCATTGTTCCTCAATTAAAATGTTCCCATTTCCTACCTCCCCTCCTCATTCCAGTCCCCAGCCACTGGAGAGTTTGAAGCTCTTCTGTTTGTCAGAGAACGTTTTGTGAGTTAATTCCTCTGTCACTGTCACCGGGGCTTGGTATCCAGCACTGACAGTCAGAGATGGAGCAGCTCACCTGACTCTGCTGTCAGAGATTATGCAAATAGCTCATGAGATGACATTCTTGTGCTAGACTAAGGAGGCTGATGGCACTGTTATGTTAATAAATTAACCAGCTTTAACGATCTGTAATGCTTACAGATAGGTGCTCCTTATGAAATGGGTGGCTTTGTTTTCTTTTGTTTGTTTTCAGTTAACAGCTGCTCAAATCCTGAACAGCCTGACTGTCTTCAAGCTGACAACTCCTGAGGACCCAGAAGAATTTATTGTCTTAAATAAAGGTAGGCAAGAAGTTAATTTTCCTGGAAATTATCTAATGTTTTCTAACATGTTTTCCCAGTGCTGAAGTGGGATGAAAGGTCAGAACTCATTAAAACTTTTGCAAAGCAGACATGGACATGAAAAAGATTCGTCTGGTGTTTAATTTTTATAGGCCTGGATTTCTCAAAGTGCTTTAAGTAGATGTTTAATTTTCTGTATCTTTAATTTCAGCTACATACTTGGGGTTTTATGGAGTCAAAAACTGATGAGATTTTTGGGAGTCTGCTCCTGGAGTGCCTGGGGAATATGCTTGAAAATCAGAGGAAAACAACGTGCTTGCCAAGTTGGCAGTGAAGCTGTGAACCTCTGCTGGTAAGAGCCCATTCTCTGCAAAGTGATGACCCTGTAGAAGTTAAACCAGGCTTTAAGTGGCTCATACAGGGCTCATTCCCAGCTGCTTGTCTGGAGTGGTGGCAGCAGTGGCTGGCTGCAACACCTGGGAGGAGACCTTGTAGTCCAGACCTGTCTAAATCTGGTGCTGTTCAGGGTTATTTATCTTCTGGGTAAACAGGAGAATCACAGGATCATTTAGGCTGGAAAAGTCCTTTCAGATCATTGAATCCAACTGTTCCCCCACTGACCCCTGGCCCCCAGCACCACAGCTCCACGGGGGGCTTGGAAACCCCTCCAGGGGTCACAGGGACTCCCCCCCTGCCCTGGCCCAGCCCTGGCCAACCCTCACTGGGAAGAAATTGTCCCTCAGCTCCAAGCTAAACCTCCCCTGCTGCAACTTGGCTGGAGATTTTTAGATGCCATCAAATTGCCAATGTCTGCCGGGATCGGATTCCCATAATCCCATGGCTGTGCTTGGCAGCTTGTAAATCACGGACGCACATCAGCGGGCAGGAGTGGATCCCTCCCATCTTCATCTGCAGCCTCCTAGCTTTACAATTCCTTCGTATCATCAGTCTTTATTTCCATCACGAGGAAAAAGTGGCTTCCCCCAGCAGCTGCCTCCAGATGAATGCCTTTTATTCTCGGCCAGACCCGGGGAAGGCGATTTACAAGGATTCTGGGCTCTCAGGATGAGGGTGCTGCTGCTGCTGCTGCTGCTTTGGAAACCAGCCTTGCTTATGATGGATGGGGAGTATTATCTAAATGCTAATAAATACCGAGCCACAAATTGGCTCCATTTTTCTTCATTCCTCTGCTGCCCCTGGTTGCTGGATGACGCTAAATCTCGCCTCAGACACATCAGGGTATTAATTAGTTCTGAGAGGGTGCTTTGTTCTTTCTTTGTTCTTTCTTCTCAGTGGGGCATTATGGACGTGCTGCCCCTGGGTATATTTTTGGTGCCTGTGCTGAGGCAGAGTTTGCTGTGAGAGCCACGAGGGGTAAGGGTCAGCTGCAGAGGACTCTGGAGCGTGTCAAAGCAGGCAGTTGGTTTGTGCTTCTTACCAAGCTCTGCAGGATTTTCCCATAGGAATTATGTCCTCTGAGTGTACATTGGATCACATACACGTGCTGTAGTGTACTCTACCAGGTGACACTTGCCACAGCATCTTCTGGGGAAGCTGAAGAACAAATCAGTTGTTGTTTTCAGATTCTTTACATTCAGGTTATTGACTTTTTCAAGGCCAGAATTTCATAGGATCACAGCATGGTAGGGGTTGGAAGGGACCTCTGGAGATCATTGAGTCCAGGCCCCCTGCCAGAGCAGGGGCACCCAGGGCAACCCACACAGGAACAGAGCCAGGGGGGGCTGGAAAGTCTCCAGAGCAGGAGACTCCCCAACCTCTCTGGGCAGCCTGGGCCAGGCTCCATCACCCTCACAGGGAAGAAGTTTCTCCTCCTGTTGAGGTGGAACTTCCTATGTTCTTGCTTATGCCCGTTATTCCTTGACCTGTTACTGGGCACCATGGAAAACAGACTGGCCCTTTCCACTTGACACCCACCCCTCAGCTGCTCCTCACTCCTCCTCACCCTCTCTGTGCTGATGCTCCTCACAGTGCCTACACTCAGTCTGCAAATATCTCAGAGCTGCTTCTTGAACATCTCTTCCCAAAGTCCTTGGGAGGTAGAGTTCCTCTGCAGTTTGCATTCCAGACATCCTCAACCTGTTGCTCTTTGTCCAGGAAACAAATAAACAAGGAGCTTTGCTCTGCTGCTGCACATGCATCCTGCAGCTCTCCTGTGTTACTCCAAATTAAATTAAAAAAATAAAACAAAATTCATGGCTCACGGGCAGCCTCTCGGGAGGCTTCTGGGACCAGTGCTGACTTTGTAGCAGCTGAAAACTTTGAATAAGTCGGCACTTCAGTGCTCAGAAATAATATATCCTTTCTTAAAGACCTGCTTATTAAAGATTCAGAGTCTCTTCGGTCTGCTCTGAGATCACTAACAATTTTCCATCTCAGAGAATTCAGATGTTTGCTGGGTGCTTGGGGAGGAAGCTTTGCAGTTTCATGCCATGGGAATGGCCTGTCTGGAGCAAAGGCAAAATGAGCTGATACCCACCACTCTCACATCTTTATCCTGTGAAATACAGCTGCAGATTTACAAGCATCTGCAGGGTGGGGGGCAAGGAGAAGGGGCCAGGCTCTTGTCAGGGGTGCCCTGGGATAGGACGAGAGGTGATGGTTGCAAACTGAAACACAGGGAGTTCCACCTCAACAGGAGGAGAAACTTCTTCCCTGTGAGGGTGACAGAGCCTGGAACAGGCTACCCAGAGAGGTTGTGGAGTCTCCTGCTCTGGAGACTTTCCAGCCCCCCCTGGCTCTGTTCCTGGGTGGGCTGCCCTGGGTGCCCCTGCTCTGGCAGGGGGGTTGGACTCGCTGATCGTAAGTGAAACGTGATGTGGAGGAGCTGGGACTCCTGCCCTCTCCTCTGCTCCTTGCTGGAAGGTGGTTTTGAACTTAATATTTCTCTAGCTTACAGAACAGGCGAGAGAAGAGATTTCACATTCCTCCCAGTTTAGACAAGAAAACAGCTCGGGAGAGTTTGCTGCCCCTGTTTATTTCTTCAGAGCCAACTCTGGACTCACCTGATGTCGCTGAGTTCTGTAGGATCAAGCTTAGTTCTGAGCATCTGGCTTTTGGGTTGCTTTTTTTTTTTTCTTTCTTTTTCTTTTTCCCTTCATCTTTTCTGGAGAGGGCTGACAAAAAGCAATTGAAAGGTGCCCAGTGGGCTCACAGATACAATATGCCAGCGCTGTCTGCGAGCGGCGAAGAGACGACCTCGGCATCTCCAGGTTTGATCATACCCATCCAAATACAGAGGCCAGACAATCTTGTTAAATAATTGAAGTGGTATTAAGTTCAGGCCTCTCACATTTAGTGCTTTTCAACTCTCCTGCCACTTATTTCCTCGCTCTTTGCAGAGAAATTACACTTTTCTAGTTAGAGCATTTGCTCTGCTCTGTGCCACCGGCTCCCGGCTGCTCCCGCAGACCTCCCGACCTCCCCGAGCAGCCCCGATGGCACTGCTTGTTTCCATGGAGCCCAGAGAAACCTGGGAAATACAGGTGGCTGGG
>VWZY01008585.1:21499-33595 GCA_013399075.1 Chloroceryle aenea | reverse complement strand
TCAAAAGTCCCCCCCATCTTTCTGCCAGCCCTGGAAGCACTGAAAGGCTGCAAGAAGGGCTCCCCAGTTACACCCTTCATGACTATTCATGTGGGCTACAAGAAAAGCTAACGCCCAAAGGATGATCCAGGTCCCGCGGGTGGAAAGGAGAGGGAAAAACACATTTAAAACCAACTCCAGTGGATTTGACCTGCTGCATATTTACTTACTGTTCAGCACGGGTAGAGTGAAAACAGAATCCTGTATTTCCACAAAGGATTTTCCCTCTGTAGCAAGGCTATTTCCTGATTCCTTCAGCGTGCCAAGAGATGGGAGCGTCAGACCCGGCAGAGCCGGTTCCAGACTGGCCGGGCAGCCCTGGACATCCAGAGCCAGACCCCTGGGCTGTGTCTGGCGGGCACAGGACCCTCACTCATGGGTCAGGCTTTGTGCCACCAGAGNACCAGAGCTTTGTGTCGGGTGAGGCTGGAGAGGAGACAGATGAAAACCAAGGGCACTGTAGCTCTTGCGTTTCAGGACTGCAAGCTGAAGGGGTAACTGTTTGGGAAAGCCCATCCCAGCTTCAGTCAGCATCAGCTCCTGAATCCTGGCAGATGGAGACCCTGTGTGCAAGCTCCTGGAATAAACTGCCTGGTGCAGATGGGCTAAAATGAAATTGCTGAGCCCTCAGATGGCTCCTGAGGCAAACACCAACCCAGGAGTGGGTGTGGGTGGAAGGGCACTGCCCACTGAGAGCTTGGCCAGAGGGTCACGGCAGAGCTAACGCTGTAGACCGGGGTAGAGGGTGTTGGCAGAGCTGTGTTGTGACAGGAGCCCTCCCCTGTTGAGATCCCAAAGGAGATGCTTCTGAAATGGTAAACTAAAGGATTCGGAGCCTCATTTTCAGTGGCTTCTGCTCCACTCAGCCTTCTGACAATCGTCCTGAACTTGAGCTCCGTGAGGTTGTTGTGACACTTGGCAAGAGAAATTCAATTTCCAGCAGGCTCTGAGTGTGCTGTGATGGTGCCTGCAAGTATGGCTTCTGCTTCTCTCTCCCCTGAAGTGCTGGGAAGATGGATGTGCTTCATCTTCCCCATCCCTGGAATTGCCTGATTATTCACACCAGCTCCTAGCCTCAAAATAATTTATAAGTTCCTATGTATCTTTCTCTCAACAGTCTCCACATTGATTAATCAACTTTTCTAACTTGATTAATCGTTGGACAGACCTGAGTGAAATAACTGCATGGAAACCAGCTCCTCTCCTCCCATCAAAGTTCCTAACGAGGAGAGTGACCTTGAGTTCCTCCCTTTCCTCTCAAACACCTGACATCTCCACTGCTGTCCCCACAAACACAACAGCTTCAGAGGGACCCTGGCTCTCCTTGCCACCGGACTCAGGAGACATGGGATAGGCTGAGGAATTTTTCCTCTCTAAATTTTGAAAAGCTCTGTAAAAAACCAGCCCTGCAGATAACCCCGAGATGAGTCTTCCAGCCTTTCTTTGTGTTATTCATGCCACAAGCATGGAGCTGGACCAGCTGGCAGGACACCTGAGGTCCCAGCCATCTACCAAGAGCAGATAAGGGCACCAACAAAACACTCCTAGAAACTTGGGCTTTAAATGCAAAATCTTTGAGAAATAGGACCAGAGTCTGAGGCTCTTGTCTGTCTGCAGCTTCCTTGGCAGGTCTGAGCCTGCCCTGAACCTAGGTAGGTTTTCAGCTAAAGGAGCCTTTGTTTCCACCTGGCCACAAAGACAGATTTTGCTGGCTTTTTAAAGCTGTTTTCCTCCAAGCAAATGCATTTGGCTGTCTGTCCACCTGCCCTCAGAAGGTGTCATTGTGCTTCACTTTCAAACCAAACCCCAGCTTTGCAGTGCCCTGTGAGAAAGGCTGATGCTTATCTCACAGATTGAGAATGGGAAGTGGAAGTAATGAAAGTGAAAGTGAGTTACTGGAACTAATGAAGGAGATCTGTGCTGGAGTTGAGATTAGAATCTTAATCTGCTTCTTTCCCTCCCACCTTGCTCTACATTTGGCTCAGCTCCTGCTGGGGTGAAACAAGGATCGCTGCCAGCAGTGGGGAGCCCTCCAGAAACCTCAAATGGAGCAACACATTTTCCCCAAGTACATCTGAAATAGCAATATAGAATTTCCAATGGTCCTCTTGCAATACATCCACTGCTGGCTGCCACTACTTCACAGCCTGGGGTAGGATTTCTCCATGGCATTTTTTCAATATAATTCTCATCCTGTGGCTTGCAGCCTCCCTGACAGGAGGCTGGAGCCAGGGGGTCGGGCTCTGCTCCCAAGGAACAAGAGAAGTTGCCCCAGGGGAGGTTGAGGTTGGAGCTGAGGAACAATTTCTTCCCCTCCAGGGCTGTCCCAGGGCAGGGGGGGAGTCCCCGTGACCCCTGGAGGGGTTTCCAAGCCCCCCGTGGAGCTGTGGTGCTGAGGGCCAGGGGTCAGTGGTGCCCGGGCAGTGCTGGGGAGCAGTTGGACTGGATGATCTTGACAATCTTCCCCAGCCTAAACGATTCTGTGATTCCATAATAATTTAGAAGACATTACACGGACTAAAAACACATCTAAGAAGCAGGAGGGAAAAAAAAAGAGCAGATCTTTTCTACCAGGCATCAGCAACAGCCCTTTATCCTTGTGACAGTCTCAGTGCTGGGTGTTCATTTTGCTGAGCATCCAGAGGTTGCTGTAGCAGGGGGAAAGGGGGAGAAACCCCTCGATTCCCTGGGTGACCACAGGGCATCGGTGGGGGCTCAGCATCGGCTGCAGAGCTGACAGAGTTTGTGTGTGCAGGCTGTGGGGGGCTGCACTGGGCAGCAGGGGCTGGGAGGTGGATTCCAGAGCGTGGCAGAGCAGCTTTAACACCTGCTCTTGGTGCACAGCCATGGGAAGGGCTTTTCAGATGATCTATGTGCTGAGGGCATGAGGAGGAGTGTGAGCACAGAGGGGAAGGGGAAGCTGCCCCTCGATTCCAGCAGGTGAGCCAAGTTAATTCCCTGCTAAGAGCCGTGCTGATCAAGGCAACTGTTTTCCAGGGTGTTTTGGGGTAAGCTGCTCGTTTTCCCTGCAGTGGCTGCTCACAGAGGAGGAGTGTGGACACATCTGCTGGGCCTGCAGTTCATGCCACTTGTTGTGCCTCTTTGGAGGGCGAGCCCCCCTCGCTGGCAAGCAGAGCCATGGCCAGGGAAGAGAGCAAAAGGGGACAAGCAGGAGAGGAGCTCCCTTGAGTGTGGCACCGCATGGAAAATCCTGCAGGCTATTCCACAGCAGGTTTTCTTCCACAGCTTCTTCTTTCACCCACCTTCTCCTCAGAGCTGCTGCAGGTCGCAGTCAGAGGCTGGGGACTGGGGCATCGTGCAGATCATGGAATAGTTTTGTAGCCTGGTTTATTGATGGACGTTAGGATCTTTTATTTGGAGTCCTGAGGTCTGGCATTGCCAGCACCATCCCCTGCAGGGAGATGGGCAGAGCCCGGAGCAGGGAAAGCTGCAGAGCAGCAGGAAGAGAAGCTGGGAGGGAACAGAAGATGTGCAGAGGAGAGAGGAGAGAGGCGGAGGAAGCAGAAGCCAAGTGTCCGTGGAAGCCAATGAAATATTGGGTATGACAAAAGCTGGAACATTCCGGCAGAGCTGGATGGGGAACAGGAGGGAGAAGGAGTTAACAGCCCTGGCTGCAGCAGTGCTGCTGCTGTTGGCCTCTCCCATGTGCTCCCGCCACCGCTTTGTCCGTGGCAGCCTCCGGAATAGCCGAGAAAATTGCACTTCAGCCTCCAGGGATTTAGGCTGTTTCTCTGTGTCTTTGCTCCTGGCTCGGAACTCTCCGGGGGGACCAGAGGGCAGCAAAGGGCTTAAACAGCTGCTGCTTTTTTTCTTTCAAACTTTCTCCTCATCGAAACACGTCGTCTTTTCCAGCATGAGCCTGGAGCCTCATTTAGGAGAGGAAACTTTGCATTTAATCCACGGGCCTATTAGGGAAACAGCACAGCAGGAGACTGGTTAGGCTGTTGAGTAGAAAATAGACTTGCTAATAAACCTCTTGTTCTCATTACGGTCCCAAGACGCCGAACATTTTTTGCTTTAATAAACAGAAGTCGGTGGGTTTGGACACCCCTTCTCTGTGGGGGTGGGTTTTTGTACCTCCTGAATGCAGTGCCCTGTCCAGGGTGACACAGGGGGGTGCTTCAGCCAGATTTGTACCTGTCCTGTGCACACCTCATCCCTTCGCTTGACACCTTTCATTGCAAAGGAAACAAAACCTGGGCTGGGGGTTTGTTTTTGCATCAGTGTTAACTTTGTTGTCTGGCTTGGTACAGCAGGAAGGGAAGGAGGACAAGGCCCTGGAGATTCTGCTTAGCTCAGCATTTTGTCCTTTCATCTCACCAGTCCTTTTTTCAGCCTATGTCTGTCTAGAGCCAAATTTCAGTTTGTCCTTTGTGCCTCTTGGGGGTTTTTTGGGGCCCTGTTTCTCTGAGCATCTCTGTGCTTTCCTTAGCAGCTCGGCCACGATGCTTTCAGGGCTGCAGCTCAGGGGGTGATGCACCTAGGAATGGCTTTCTTAGGTGCAGTGTCAAGGCAGAGAGGAGGACAGGACATTGAAAGAGTAGTTCCTGCACTGGAGAGCTGTGGCATTTGTGGGAGCTTGGCGACAGGAGCTGCTGGCAGTGTTAGTGAAGCCCCAACGAGCATCTTACTGGTGAAGCTTTGCAGATTTGGGGTCTGCAGCTGTTTATTCTTTCAGATTGTCAGCAGTTTGGTGTCATAAACAGAATAACCTTGCTGCCAGAGGATGTCCTGCTTAGTTAGTGAGACCTGACATGAGGTGACTGCAAATCAGATCCAGGGGAAGGGCAAAGAGGCTTTCTGAGCCCTTTTGAGCATCAGTTTTGTCAATCCTCTGGGGGACATCACAGCCACTCTTGCAACAAAGATGAACCTGGGGGGTATTTGGATAGTCTTAAACTCACCCTAAAACAATTAGGAGGAGTTTTTCAGCTCCCTAAGCCCCACAAGGTAGATCTCACCCCGTCTGTAACAGGATTTTGCTGGCCTGTTCAGATGAGGTGATTTTTCCTCAGGGTAGAAAAATGTCTGAAATCTGTGGAGCATCTGCAACTTCTTCTTGTTCATTTCCAGCCACTTTGAGCTGCAACTCGATTCCCTTTCTCAGGGCTAGGATTCCTTAAGGCCACCTTCTTCTTGCCATCTTCCCGTGAAAGCCAGTTGGTTTTCTGGAGAACAGCAACCAGGCCACTTGCAGATGTAACTCTTTCCTATTCCGTGGGGATCATCTCTCTTGTAAAAGACACCCCCTTTCTTGCTGCTCTGAGCGTGCTGCTTGTGAGCTGGGGGTCCTGAGAGTGGGAGCTTCAGTCCCTGGGAGAATTTTCTCTGGAATGGGGTAAGCAGCCCAAGCTTTCGTTTGAAGCCCAAGGATGTGAGTGTTTGGGATAAGGAATGGGAAAGTGGAGGGAAAATTAGCAATCTTTTGTGGTATCCAAAGTAACTTAGTCACTGGTTATTGATAATAAACTGTGTCGTGCCTTGGACAGGCTCCATCTTCGAGGGCATTGGAATAAAGACTTTGGCAATGGAAGGAGAGAGCCGACTCCATTTCTGGAACTGAGGGAAGAGATTCCTCCGAGGAGACATAACCACAGGCTCTGACTGTCTTCAAGGTAACCTAGCATCTGCCCCTTGCTGTGTTGGTTCCTTTCCCGTGGGCTAGTCCAACCCGTTTCACACGGTGCTAGGACAGAGAACCATGACCTGAAGCTAAGGCAGCAGAAATCTGAGCTAAACTTCAGCCGAGTTTTTCAGGAGCCAAAAGCAGCCCCAATTCAGGATTTGCACCAGGATTGTTTAGAACACGTGCAGGGCATTGGAGAGCCTGTCAAGGCTCTTGGAGCCCTTGCTCAGCACAACTGCAGGCAGCCTGGTCTCTAACACCTCAGTTAGGGGACTGTTACCAGTGAGAACTCTTCTGGTGCCAAGAGGCACAGCTAAGAAGGGGCACGGTCTGTTGGTATCTGCTGGCCTGAAGCTGCTTTGCACTCAGGACTTCCTCTGTTGTACCAGATCCCAGACTGACAATGGTAACCTTGCCAGCGAGTCCAGTCCCAGGGTGAGTTTAGAGGGTTGGGGTTTATTTTTGCCTCCCCTCCCCGGCCCTGCAGAGTTATTAATTCATTGGCCACGTTACAGAAGGTGGCAGCTGTTGTTTTGAATTGGAATAGGGTGCTGATTTCTCTCGAGGAGTCTTTGTCCCCATATTAGGAGGGAACAGCAACAGTACTGTACTGGAACCATCTCAGGGTATTTTTACTACATCCTACTCACCTCTTTTTTTCTCTCACAGATCTTAATTATCTTTTGACAAATCATTATGTTTTTTCCAGTGTATCATTTCACATGGGTGAAGCTATTTATAGCTTTCCCTTTTACTTACTTCTATCTAAATATATTTGAGGGGTGCTTGGCAAGGGTTAACAACACATCCCCGTGGAGGAAAAAGAGGGGAATACATCACAGGCTCCTCTTTTTTTTTCCTTCAGACAGTCACACACATCCTACCGTTACTATCTGGTCACCATGGAGGAACAGAATGAAGATAAGCAAAAAGAGATTAAATAAATAAGCTCCAAACCCACTTTTTTTCCTCACTGGGTTATGGAATAGCCCAGAGAGGAGGGTTGCATGGGAAGAAGGTCCAAGATATCCAGAGCATCACTGTGTGACAGAAGCAAGCACACAACGCTCACCCAGGAACCTGCTTCCCACCACTCTTCCAGCAGTTCCCTGGGCAGTTACATTTGCAGCTCTGTCACATTTCTGAGTTCCCCATTTGTGTCTCAGTGACGATTTTCATCGCCCCGTGGCACGGCGCTGAGGTTTTGCTTTCCTGGCAATCAGAGCTGATGGAATGCTTGAGTTAGTGACAGTTTGTACCTGCTAACCGAGAGAACTTCCATTCCAGGGCCACACCAGAGCTGCTGGATTGGAGGTGAGGTGGCTGTGGGGCAAGTTACAGCTTGGCCACTTGCAGGTGAGAAAACCCCTGGGGTGTGAGAAATCTGTTCTCACCAGGTTACCTCTTAATTCCACACCCCCCTTGTTACAGTGCCATGGAAACAGCAAAATGGCAAGAATGTCTTTTGGACAGACCCCTGGGTCCCTCCTGAGTTCACCCCTGGTGAGAAGGAGTCCGAGGAGAATGCAGGACACGGGTAGACCTGTTAGCATGTGGTGCTGGGGAGCAGGAGCTAAAAGTCAGCGGGTTGGTTAGGAGGGGCTGTGGTGACTGGAGACCCTGCTTTTTGTGCCACTTCCTCCCCCACAGCCTTTATTTCAAACCCAGTATCTTCCTGGGAAGGGCTAAAAGGAGGTGGATGCATTAATGCTCAGGGAAAACCTTCTGGCTCTGACAGCTCCTGACAGGAGGCTGGAGCCAGGGGGGTCGGGCTCTGCTCCCAAGGGACAAGGGACAGCACAAGAGGAACTGGCCTCAGGCTGCCCCAGGGGAGGTTGAGGTTGGAGCTGAGGAACAATTTCTTCCCCTCCAGGCAGTAGCCTTTGGCCCAAGGAGAGAGCTGCTGGACCCCTTGCTGAAGCTGAATACTCCGTTTGGGAGGCAGTTTTAGTCAGGCCCTCCAGAACATCTCCTGCACCCTGTGTTTCATTTCCACAGCAATGCCAACTGAATTCTCTAGCACTAATTTATCGACTAAGAACGAACCAAATCACAGGGCAGGGAACTGCAGAGAAATCGAGCCTGGCAGGAGGGTTATGGCAGCTTTCACTGACCAGAGAGCCCTAACTAGAACAGAAAGAAACAAAAGTTCCTGAAAGAATCAGAAAAAAGGAGCTTAATCTATCACGGGCAGGCACGAGCTGCTGGAGCTGCTGGCGGCCGTTGCACTTGGAAGCCGGGCTCCATCTCACCCGCCTGAAAAATTGTTTCAGAGCCTCAAGCCATTAGCTCAGAAAGAGCTGGGAAATAATGTGGTTATTGTAGTACTTCTGCTGATTTCATCTCCCAGTCATTGCCTTGCTAAATCAGAAGGAAAAAAAAGAAGTGACTAGTTCCTCAAGTCAAGGGGAGGCTGTTTCCCAACGTTCTGGATGCTGTTGGTAAACTCGTATTGAGTGGAGAGTGGGTTTACTTCTTCCCCTGTGGGTTTTGCCATTATTAAAACACAGGTTAGGGTGTCATTTAGTTAAATCTGTTCTCAGCATCATAGAATAAACCACTCAGTTACTCAGACCCGAGGAGTTTTTGAGGATACTTGCAGAAAATCTTCCAAGTGTCTGAACGAATCCAGGAAGATCAAGCATCAGAAACACTCCCTTTAAATAATAAGCTTGGGGTTGCAGCTTTTATGTGCCAGGAGGAGGCATCTATTGCTGCTCCACCTCCTGGCACCAGGCTGGTCCTGCTGCAGCAGGGGAAGGTCCAGTCCCTTCCAGTCTCCATATGCTGGAGAAACGGAGCAGTGAGAATCCAGAGGTGATTAGAAGATGATGAGCTAACTCCTTGGAAAGCTAAACTGGGTCCCAGTCCCCCCTCCCTATACCCTCCTGTAGGTGCTGGTCTGGAGCAGCTCCTTTGTCACAGGTCACCCCAAAGTGACCCAGCACCTTTCCAGCTCCAGCAGAAGCTGGGAATGTGTTTCAGTGTAGATGAAAAGAGTGATTCCATTTCATCTGCAGGCTCCAGGCTGTGCCTGGTACCTGGACTGGGAGAGCCCCAGCTCTCTGTTTGAGGGGACAAACAGCTACCAGCTCATTACTGCTCCATAAAACTACATTTCCTACATAGGATGTGTCAGATCCTTTTCCCGAGGTGACAGGAACTGCTAAGGGGGTTGGCAGTCTGGGATAAACAACCTTGAAATGGTGCAGGAGTAGTGTGCAGATTGGGTTGGGTTTTTTTAAAGAAAAGAAGAAAGGAGGGGGAGATGTAGCTGGAGAACTGAACCCCCTCTGCAGTTTGGGGGTCAACGGGCTGGGTTCACCAACAGCCTCAGGAAATCTCACTTGCTTCTGTGCTCTCTTCTCAGTGCCCCTCGGGCCCGAGCTGAAGAGAAATGAGATGGGGCAAAAGAATCAGAAAGTGGCTTTTGAAGCTGCTCAGCTCCCGTGGTCCTGATGTCCCCAGAGAGAGCAGCAGGAGCCAGCCCCAGGAGCTGTCTCATGTGGACACGTGAGTGCTGTCCTGGGAAAAGCCTCTTCAGTTCCTGTTGCCCAAGGAAACTCTCTTCTCCTGGAGCACCGTAAGAGCTGACAGGAAAAGCTTGGCTTTTATTTCTTATTTTTAGATGTAAATTCCAGTACCCTCAGCCTCGGCCGTCTCAGTCCTCAAGTGTGCAGCTCGTGTTTATTCTTTGGAGCTTGGGGCAGCACCAGCACCTGGCTGAAGCAGCTCCCTCCCCTCAGCCGACCCAGAGCCAAGCACAGGAGAAAGCTGTGGAAGCCCAGAAGGGCTCCCCTGAGCCTCCTTCTCTCCAGGCTCCACAAGCCCAGGGCCCTCAGCTGCTCCTCACCCCCCTTGTGCTCCAGCCCCTTCCCCAGCTCCGTTCCCTTCTCTGGCCACGCTCCAGCCCCTCCAGGTCCTGCTGGGAGTAGAGGGCCCAGAACTGACCCCAGGACTCAAGGGGCAGCCTCCCCAGTGCCCAGTGCAGGGGGACAATCCCTGCCCTGCTCCCACTGTTCCACACTCTTTCTGATCCAATCTTCTGCAGCTTGTGAATCCTTTTGCCGTGGCTCCAGGAAGAGTTTCCAGATGTGTGTTTTATTGCATTGTGGGTGGGTTTTGCTCCGTGGCTTCCATCCTGCTGTCCCACCCGAGCAGCCTTTCTGGAACAAAATTCTGGGCCAGTGCCCTGCAATTAGCACAGCGTGTATATTTAATAATTGCAATTAATAATTTAGTAAAAATGCTCCTGCTTTTCCCACCTTTGAATTGGCTCAGCATGCCTGTGCTCCTTGTTTCCTCATAATGAGCCAGCTACAAAAGCTCTGTCTTCAATTTCACTCCAGACCTTTCAGGACCTGAGCTCGGCGAGAGAAACAAACTGCCAGAGGAAGCAATTAGCTCAAATTTACCCCAACCCAAAATCTCACCCAGCAATGTGAATGAATCCCGAGTGGATCATGCCAGGGAAGGAGTTTCAGCAGTGGAGGCAGAGTTGCTTTTCAGCTCGGGTGCTCTCAGGCTTTATGTCCCTCATCAGCTGGCAGCAGTCACCCTCTTTTCCTCAGGAAAGGCTCCACCAGCCTGAACTTGGCCCAAGGTCCTCCCTGGCTTAGGGTGTGNNNNTGAGGACTCCAGAGCTGCCCCAGCACCCGCTCATGGCCCAACAATCCCTGCACAGGTTTGGCTGACGCTGCCTGGCAAGCAGCGTGGCCTGGGTGTTGATGTCACAGCCCCATCCCCAGGCAACAGCTTCTCCTCCGCCTCGTGCCTGCTCCTGCCGGACCCGGAGGGATGGGGAGTGTTAATAAGACAGCACATGGCTCGGGGAGAGGGTGCTGCTGCATCTTCCCTACTAAATCAGGATCGTTATCACACCGGGGGAGAGAAAGAGAACCCAGAGCAGAGGCATCTGGTGTGAGTTATGTCCCTGAGCCAACAGCAAACCCCCCAAAGTCATTAGTTTCTGATTTCACCCAGGCTCCTTAAGACACAAATGCCCTGAGTGATATTCTGAGAGTAATCCCCATTTATGCAACTAATCCTATTTGTATTTTTTTTTACCCTTTTTTGATGGGAGGGGAAGCACCAAAGGGGCTTTTTAGCTTGGAAGCTTCCTTGGGCAGAGCTGGCTTCGCACACCGGGGCCTGAGGAGCCGTGTCAGGAGATGCCTGCTAATACCTGACAGCGTGGCAGGGAATATTTTACAGGCATTTGCTCGCTGTTTAGGTCGGATTTTCCCAGGCTTTACCGTGGCACAGCACTCGCATTGACAGGAGTAAGAACTCACATTTTTGCAGCCAGTCAAATCAGGTGGATTTGTCCAATTTGTCCTCGGCAGAGGGTGAAACTCAAACCCTCCATAAGCACCTCTGGGGTTTGTTTTTAGACAAGTGACAATAGGATGGACCCAGAACAAAAAGAACACCAAGAGGTGATGGTCCAGTGGGGTATTAGGGGCCTCCCTGTCTAATAACCAAAGGTTAAAGGCTGAATTTGCTGTTGGCAAAGTTTTAGCTGCAGTGCCTCGTGGAAAGTGCTGCACTAAGACCTTTAAAGGGAACAAAACAAAAAAAGCTGTCAAAAGTTGATGCTTGGATGTTAGAAGAGCTCGTTTAAATGAAATGCAGAGTTTATCTGCTGTGGAATCACAGGCAGGGCTGGGTTGGAAGGGATGGTAAAGCTCACCTAGCTGCAACCCCCTGCAGGGAGCAGGGACAGCTGTGACTACAGCAGGGTGCCTGAGGTGACACCACCACCACCAAGTGGTGACAGGGACCACGAGAGACCGTGGATCAACGTGGTTTCATCTGAGTAACCCCCCACGAACTGACTACAATAACAGCACTTGAGGGCACCTTCCATACATGGTCTGGGTCACCATCCTCAGCTACCTGGATAAGGCCCCTGTGGAGCGGGGTCCTCTCTGAAGCTGCTGCCTCAGAAAAACACCTCTCGGGTTAACTGGTTTCCTCTCCAGGGCTGAGAGCTGCTGCTGCTGGTTCCCCCAGGACAGCAACATCTTTACTGGGTACTCGGCACCACCTCGGTAGCTGCGTGAGCTGCTGTGGTGTCCGCGGAGCGCTTCGCACTGCCTGTGGTTGAGGGACCTCTGGCTTCCACCGAGTGGAACTTGCAAGGATGGGGGCAGGCGACGCGTCCCCGGTCCCCGAGCTGATGGGGAGACACCGAGGGGGATGCAGTCTGCTCAGGTGAGCTGTGGGAGGTGTTTGGGCACTGAACCCCATCTGCCCGAGCTTCTAGATCTCAAAAATACCATTTCTTGTAGGTACATAAAGCTGTTTCTGTGTGTGCTGCTTAAAGGGGGGTTACGGGAAAGATGGGGACTGTCAGGAGTGGAGGGATAGGAAAAGGAGGCTGCCCCAGGGGAGGTTGAGGTTGGAGC
>VWZY01008584.1:246360-328103 GCA_013399075.1 Chloroceryle aenea | reverse complement strand
GCTGTGTTGTCTCTCCAGCAGATATCCCAGTGGCTGAAGTTCCCCATGAGGCCCAGAGCATGTGTACATGAGGCTGGTCTGATCTGCCTAGAGAGGGCTTCACACCCCTGGTCATATGGCTTGTAGCAGACCCACTGTAATGTCACCTGTCCCTGCCCTCCCTCTGATGCTGACCCATAAGCTCTCAGTCGGCTCCTCATCCCTCCCCTGGAATAGCTCCATGCATTCCATCTGGTCTTTGACATAGATGGTGACATGCCCTTCTCCTCTCTCCTGACTCTGCTTCCTGTGCTCTTCCATCCCAAGATTTCAGTCACAGGAGCCATCCCACTATTCTCTACCTTGCCAATAAGATCATAGCCCTGTAAGCATGTGCACATCTCAACTCCCCTTTTTTAATCCCCATGCTACATGAATTTCTACAGAAGCTTCTAATTTGGCCTCCCAAGGAAGCTGACTTACTGGGTAGTGTGGCTGGAATTTCTTTGTGCTGCTCTTCAGGTGCTCTCCTGCTGACCCGTGGTCCTTCTTCAGGCTCTGGGCATCTACTGCTAGCACTGGCATCAAACTGTTTGGAGTGGGATGCATTGAGGTTCCTCTTCTCCAGCAACATCAGTTTAAAGCCCTCTTCAGTGGCTTAAATATGTGTAATAATGGAATAGAGAAAAGATCAAGATTTCCTTCTGAAGCCTGTGATTTAAACCTTCATCCTATGAAAGGCTTTAAAGGATAATAGAGATGAGATTAGGCTAGGTTTGAAATATACGTTTTTATGTAAGCACAGATGATGTATATACATTACCAAATTGCTGTTGGGGGCAAGAAAGAAAAAAACAACAGTGACTGCTGCAAAATTTTATACATCTTCTGTGTCATAACCCAGCCAAGTATTTATGCAATTTGTACTCTGGATGTGGATTTGAAAAGATTTGGAGAAGAGTACTTGGTGAGGTCTGTACCAGTAATTTGTGGTTTGAATGGCAAGCACGTAGCTGGATTTGCAGCTGCAATGCCCTTCAAGCATTCTGTCAAATTTTACTTCATATTACTGCTTGTTGGGTCTGGCTTAAGTATTTGGGATAACGAGGGGGTTTTGTTGATGAAAGTACAGTCCGAGGATGATACTCACAGTTACTCCACAGCCAGATTCAGTGGTCCTTGGCAGCATTTAGCAAGTGCAAAACTAATCATTATCATATAGGCCACCTCACTGTGATGGGAAAGTGATTGCTTAAGGCATCATACCATGTATTTTGCATTTTTTTTTTTCCACATAAGGCACATAAAAATGTTGCTGTGTCATCAGTCCTTTGCCTCAACAATTTCCTTCAACGTCAGCTTATTTTTGAAACTGAACACCAGCTTTAATAACTCAGCACTGTGATGCACTGGATTATTATTATTATTTCATTGTGACAAATTCCCCAAAACCTGACCTATATTCTAAATAAAGTTTTTTGGGACAGGCCATGGAAGCTGATGAACCCCAAATTTAATCTGCAGATTGTCAGCAGTCCACAATCTGCAGCAGGTATGTGCATCCACATTAAACCAGCAATATTTGCTGGTTACCTCCCTGCATCTCTGATGATTGTTTGCAGAGAATTTTTCAGAGTGCAGTGAGAAATTAGTCCAAAGAGCCTGGTAACTACCGGTGTAATTTCTTCAGTAGATCTGGTTTGGGTGTGTCATGGGTGAAATGTAGATAAATTGCTTCCTATCCATTTCATGAACAAGAAAACACACAATTTGAGGAGAGAGCGTTCCATACTTTTCTGTCTGTGTTTGTACAGCAGTGTGAATAGTTAGGGTGATAGTATCTGGTTTGAAATACTGTGCCAAGTTGTCATGTGTCTTGCTTCATTGCTACCGAGGGATAGCTAAGTTTTCTGGAAAGCAGAGTATCAGTAACATGCACTGTTGTTAGGAAAGAATCCTGATCTTCGTAATGAAAGTGGTTTAACAAGGTTACAACAGAGTGTGCTTATACTCCCTTGTAATGTAGTCATTGCCTTATGTGTACCTGATTTCTCCAAGGAGCGTTGCAAATGCACTCCCTGTTCCTTAATGTTATATTTTGCATTTGGATCTCTGATTTAGCTGACAAATGTGAAAAAAGCACACGTTGCCAGAGAACTTGCAAGAGACAAGCTGTGAAGTCTAAAGAACACAGGTTATTCCAGCTAAGGTTGGCAGTGACTTCTGCTTAAAAGTTGTTTTTTTTCTCTAAGCCTGTCGTTTTTAAACTTGTACCTGCAGAATATAGGTTAGCCTACTTCTGAAACAGATTTTTATTTCCCAATTTTATTACACAGAGCTGGAAATATTACTTTTATTTTCACTTATCCTCTTCTGGTCAGATGCTGAAGCAGCCAGAAGAACTCCAAACGGTTGGGGACAAGATTACATTCAAATTGGAACATTTTGGTGATTTTTCAAACTCTAATTTTGGGGGAATGTAAAGGAGTACAATAGATGTAATAGTACATGGTAAAAATGACATTTAACCATTTGTGTTAATGGTGTGAAACTCTCAATGCTGAACTTGAACTTGTTTCTATGAGCAGAAAACAGCATCGTGCAGATGAGAGTTAGATGCACATGTTTATTCATGGCAGTAGATATCTCTGCTGTCATTACCATTGTCATGTTCAGACATTGGAATGGCATTTATGGCCCATGTCACCTAAAAAGAGGACATGACTAAGAACACAGTATGTCTGAGGTGTTTTTAAAGGGGGGGAAAGTACTAAAATGCACCAGCTACTTTTTGTTGATGGCTTAGATTATATTAAAGAGAGTAGGAATCTAAATTTCAAGTGGAGAGGTGATGTGTGTTGTAAACCAAAACTGCAGTCTGCCTAAAATAGTTCAAAAAACAAACAGATTTTGTTCAGTTAAATCAAACGAAACATTTCAGACATCAGAAATCATCAGTTGCCTCTGAAGTCTGATAACTTTAAGTTCAACCACAGTGATGCTGCCTTGCTGTTCTGTTGTCTTAACATTATTTCTGGAGTCAAAAGGGACAAAAAAACAGGCCAACCACAAAACAAACAGCAAAAAAAAACAGTAGATGAAAGGAACAGTGACTCATTTGGTCAATTTTTATTAGCTCCTTTGTGTAAGCAGCTTGTGTGGGGATTGAAAGTAGCAAAAGCAAAATGACGGATGTAATTTGTTTCATGTCTCCTTATAAAGTAGGAGGCAAAATGTCGACTCTGTTACATTTCCATCCAAACTACCCCTCCAAGGCCATTCCTCCAAATCCTCATTAAACTCATTCACGGCGATTTTCTGTTTAACCAAGGTCAGGATGGTTGTTTTGCAAATCTTTGGCCACCCCGAATGGGAATTCATAAATCCTGACATTGGGAAGCAAGGTTGCTCTTGCCCTACATTTAATCAGGAAAAGAAGTAAGATGGAAAAAAAAGAAAAGTTGCAAGCTGTTTTACCTGATGGTGTTAAAAAGGAAGATCTGACTTTTCTGGAATCCAAAAAAGAAGAGACTTTCTTTTTTTAAGAAGGTCACAATGCAATGATGATGTCTCCTGTGATATTTGTAATTTATATTTCCAGGAAGGTTACCTGCAGTCACTTGCCAGCTTTCCTTTTCTGTGGTCTCCTAGTCTGTTAGCCCACTAGTTAAAATACATCCTAAATAAATTCTACATTAAAAATCACAACAGTTGATAGAACAGTTCCTTTAAGATACAGTTCTCAGGAACAGAATGGGATCTTTTTTCCATATCTGTCATAAATAAATCAGATCGTGCACCCTGCTGAACATTTGTGAGGTTTTGGAGTTGGTTGTTTTGGGGTATTTTTTTTGTATTTTGGTAGTACATTTAACTTCTTGGCGAGGAAACCTGTTGTTTTTAATTAAGAAGAAATTACTTGAATTAAGCAGACAGTATGAACATTTTGGAGTGGGCTCTGAAACTTGTGGTGTTTTTGTGATGGTGACATTCTCTGTTTTTAAATAAAAAATTAAAAATCATAATGTGAGCTGGTATATTCACATCGTTTGATATTACTGGCCAAATACTACTGGTGTATGGTTGTTTTCAGGAAAATAGAACTGTCACAGTAGGAAAGTGTTGAATAAATGGACAGGTATCAGTCTTTAGCTGACGATTCCATGTATTTACAGTGGCAATGGAGTCATCCTAGCTCCCTGTTTCATAGGGATATCATAAGATCAACTTGTCTTGCTACCTGTGTTGTATTGGTTTGCTGTTGCTGCTGAGATTTTCATCTCTCATAATTGATGGGCCCATTTTTTTTTCCAGATTTGAGCTTTTTTTTCCTTTTGTTCTGATTGAAGCAAATGGGTAATGAGACTGGTTCCTTAATGCATGATAGGATAAGAGTACTTAAGAGTGGAAGGTTCTGGATTGTTTGTTGCTAGGTAAGTACAGAAAGGCTCAAGAGGTTCTTTTGAAATACTTATGTTTCCACTCCTCTGTTGCTGGTAATGTTTGAATCAGGGAATGTTCAGTATGCTTTGGAAATCTAGTAGACTTTATTGCAAGTTTAACTCAGATAGAGGGACAGAGCAGAAAATGCAGAATTTGCTTGGTTTTCTGGAGACAGATTTTTTTAAATCACTTCCTTTAGGTGTCATAGTAGTTGACAGTATTTTTTTCTTTAAAAGATTTATTTTAGGTATCCCAAGGATATTTCTGCATCTCCTTGGGAACCTGCAAAGTTCATCTTTTCTGTCTCCTTCACGCAGAGATCTGTTTCCTGTCTCCAGATTTCAATGCAGCCTATCAAGTTGCTCTTTACTTGGTTGAAAGAGATCGTGTTGAATGTTGAATGAACAGGATGTGTTGGGTTTTTTTTCCCATTCTATCTCTATTTTTGTTATGTTGACTGCTCTGCAACTTTGGCAGCAGATAAAACTTAGTGTAAGAGAAATGACATCTTCACACCAGTAACAGGCACTCTGGAACCAGCCTTCCACAGGGCTCTGTCCCACCTAGCTCTGAATGTTACAGCATGACCCCATGCCTTCAGTCAGATAAAGTGCAAATGCTTCCCTATCTTAATCAGAGCAGACAGTATTAAATAGGTTCTTTATAATATTTTGTTTGGCTGCAGATTACTTTTGTTATTAATTACAATTGTTTTGGTGATCCAACAGCATTGATTTCAATACAAAAAGTGAGTGAAAAGCTGTGATAGCTTTGTGCAGCGGGTTTGTGGTTTCAGGGAGACTGTCACAGTGAGCAGAGTAAATCAGTCTAACTTCTTGAAGCAGGCCAGGCAGATTTTCCCCAAATTATTAGGTATTTTAACCTGTAGAAGGAGTAGTATAAAATACAAGGGTCTTTGGATGCAAGTTGTCACATCACCAAAACAATTGCTACCCAGTTGCAGAGGTTGCTACTGCTTACTGTTTTCCCATACATAACTCCATTCACTTTACCATAGTATATATGAGCTGCCAGTAGTAAACCTATGCATTACCCATATCTAGATATTTACTGCATTCTTTTTTGGGAGGAAAAAAACAACTGACCCACCAACCAAAAAAAGGACTGGCTACCTTAAATACGTAACAAACACGAACACAGCAATGATGGGATTCCGAAGGAGGGTGGGTAAGGAAGAATGTCAGAGTGTTTATCATACAGCTGTGCCAAAAGTAAAGGCTGAATGAATGAGATGGAGATTAAAGCCAGTAGTCTGAGCCTGTATTCAATCACTGCAGTCACTCTGTTTGCCTCCTGCATGCTGATGAAGTATCATGAATGGTCCCATGTACTTTCATTCCAATATATTTCAGGCAGTAGTGATTATTGCTTGTACTCAGCTAAAGCTTGAAATAACTGGCAAACTCTTGCTTAGCAACAGAAGGCCTCATCTTCTCTCCCTTGGGACCACTAACTCAAAAATGTGCTACTTCTTTTAAAAGTTAAACTTAGGAGGGGTAAATACTTGATATTCATTGCTTTCCTTGATAATTTAAAGAAGAAACCACAAACTAAAGCCCCCAAATGACTCAGTTCCATAAATAATTGCCCGGTTTATGAGGTCCAAATCCAATTTCTTTTCTCACGCATCAAACTGTTCTGTAGTTGGGCTACATGGCAGTTTTTATAAAGGTATTGCCTTTGTATCTGCTGAGAGAATAGAAACATTTTTCTTCCTTTAAAAAAGCATCTTGTAGTCTATTTTGATAAAATCCTTCGGAAGCCATTTATGTAGCATTAAATCATTTCATGTTTGTGCTTATTTTAAGTGCTTCGGCTATGGTTTGTATCTTTGCAGCGAGCTCAATCTTAAAAGGAAAATGAATGCACATTTGTTAAATAACTGACAAAATGCAGAGCATGGTTTGAGTTGTAGATCTTCGGGATGTGCACTGAAGAATCCATTTAAAAATGCAGCAGCATTATTCTAGTGCGAATTCTCTGCTGCTCTGTAGGTTTCTATTTTTGGTCACCACAAGATGGCAAAAGCAATGAGCACACAAATGCAAGGGCGAGTGAGTTTCATAATAATGCATTCTGCATTCACACTTTATGCACATCAAGAGAGAATCCAAGCACAGCAGGGGTGACAATCACTCCAACAGTCTTTTGAAATCAAAGTACTTCCTTGAGAATGTCTTTCCAGCGCTAATTACACTCCTCTGTTGTGATTCTTATACTGTGCAAAGTAAAACATTGACACTGCCACTGGATACAGTTCCATCACTGGAAAAAATGGAAGGTAAAAGCTAATCAGGTTATTGAATAGATTTTTTTTTTTTGAGGGTTGCTGGTTCTTCTGTTCTGTGTTAGGGCTGAAATATCAAAATCTGTGTCCTTTGTCACCAAGGGACTTTGTCAAAGATTCTAATTTTTCACCAACTCCAAGGAAGTCTCTCCACTCGAGAGAGCTGTTGCAGTGTGGAAAGGATTGGTTGCCTAGACATCTTGAGGGTTTTCTCTTTTTCACTGATTTTTTTTCCTGTTGTCTACCAATCACATAGTAACCACTATCGACCATTGTTTTCTAATAAGAGGAAGGGAAAAAAATGAGACCTTTCTTATCCCGGGATATTTCAGGTTATGATAAGCATCTCTGTCTGTGTATGTGGGCACACACTGGTGTGGATAGGACTGTATATCCAAGCTCAGTAATAACTGAGAAGCTCTCACTGCATAGTTGAGGATGCAACTTGTCAGTTATGTAATTGTACTAAAAAAGAGAAGTAAAAGTGTTCAGAATTCCTAACGTCTGCCTGACTGCGCAGAGGTTTATGGGAAGGGTTAAGGAACCAGTCCAGTCTTGATCTTTTATTCTGGTCTTTACAGCTAGGGTTAGTGAAAAGGAGAGTTGGTAGGAAGGAGTGTCAGATGTAAGTGGAACAGGGAACCATTAAATATTCATTGTTGATAATGGAGCCAGATTCCTCTTCCTTGCAGTTCAAAGGCCTGGTTCTTTGCTGCTTAGGATTTGTATAGCCATTTCCACCTGGGCACATTGTATGGAAAATACTATTGCTGATCTCAGTAGGAAAATGTGAGTTAGTGACAATAGACTCATATTTGTGCATAAGGTTTATATGTGCCATGCATACACGTCAACTTGATGCAGTATGTGTGCATGGAATCATAGGCAGGAGTTGTAAGGAGATCACCTCTGGANGAAAACCTCCCTCGACCTGCTGGCCACACTCTTCTTTATGCACCCATCCCTGGCCTTGTATGGAAGGAAGGCACCATTGGCCTTCCTGGCAAGAAGGAAAAATTACCATTCTATGGATAACTTACTGTCCACTGGGACACCAAGGTCTACTCTCCATGGATCTACTTTCCAGCGGGTCTACCCCTAACCTGTACTGGTATATGGTGGTGTTCCTTCCCAGGTGCAGGACTCTTCACTTACCCTTGTTGAACTTCATTAGGTTTGCTTTTGCCCAGCTCTCCAGTCTGTCCAGACCTCACTGGATGGCAGCACAGCCTTCTGGTGTATCTGCCACTCCTCCCAGTTCAGTGTCATCAGCAAACTTACTGAGGGTACATTCTGTCTCTTCATCCAGGTCATGATGAAGATGTTGAATAAGACTGGACCCAGCACTGACCCCTGGGGAACACCACTACTTACAGCTCTCCAGTTGGACTCTGCACCACTGATCACAACCCTCTGAGCTCTGTTGTTCAGCCAGTTCTCAACCCATCTCTCTGTCCACTCTTCTAACTCACACTTTCTGAGTTTATCCATGAGGATGTTATGAGAGACAGTGTCAAAAGCCTCGCTGAAGTCAAGGTAGACAACATCCACTGCTCTCCCTGTATCTACCCATTCAGTCACACCATCATAGAAGGCTATCAGGTTAGTCAGACATGACCTCTCTTTAGTAGATCCATGCTGGCTACTCTTGATAACCTTATTTTCTTCCATATGCTGAGATATGATCTCCAGAATGAGATGCTCCATTACCTTTCCAGGGATGGAGGTGAGGCTGACTGCTCTGTAATTACTGAGGTCTTCCTTCTTGCCCTTTTTGAAGACTGGCCTGACATTGGCTTTCCTCCAGCCCTCAGACACCTCATCTGTTCTCTGTGATCTTTCAAAAATGGAGAGTGGTAGAGCAACATCATCAGCCAGCTCCCTCAGCACTCGTGGCTGCACCCCACTGGGGTCCATGGATTTGTGTGTGTTCAGTTTACCCGAGTGATTTCTAAGCCAGTCCTCATTGACCAGTGGAGAGACTTCCTCCTTCCAGGCTTTCACTCTTACTCCCAGGGTCAGAGATTCCTGAGGGCTGGTCTGACCAGTGAAGATTGCAACAAAGAAATCATACAATAACTACCTTCTCTGCATCCCCTGTCACCAGGTCTCCCACATCATTCAGCAGTAGGCTNGTTATCATCAATGCATTACAAGAGCCTTCTGCACTGAGTATGCTTTGCTGTGTAGCCTTTCCAAGAAATACCATGGTGATTGAAGTCACCCATGATCACCAGGGCAAGTGATTTTGCAGCTACTTCCACCTGCCTGTAGAAGGTCTCATCAACATCCTCGTCCTGGTTTCGTGAAAGGGGGCTGAGTGTACAGTTTCTGCCCTTGGTGGGGTGGAAGACCTGGTTCTCAAAAATCCCAGTGCACTGCCCCACAAGTGCTGGGCTACAACACCCATGAGCATCTCTAGCAACCCCCCTTCCCTTCGTATCTGGTTTAAAGCCCTGTCAACCAGCCCTGCAATTTCTTGTACAAAGACTCNTCTTGAGCTTGGAGGAAGTGATGTTTGAATTATGAACCATCTCTCTTGAACTCCCTTACCTTCTAGAGTCTTTGCCCGNTTTACACCACCCCATTGTCAAAAACCCAAAACTTTTACAGTTCCACCAGTGTCACTGCCTGCCATTGGAAGGAGAGAGGAAAAGAGGACTAAGCTTATCTCATATTAATAGAGCAGTTTTGTTACAGCAAAGTGATATTAATATATGAAATTGGGAAGAAGTAGAAGATGAAAAACTTCTACTAGAAATTGATAGAAGGGGTGAATTAAACTCATGTATTTTAAAGACTAAAGTATCAACAGCCACAGCAAGCAGCTATATATATAAGAGTATAGACTCTGTATGGTGTAGTGTACACTAATTTATATTGGTTCATTATTTGAACCATTTAATCATAGGATGATTTAGGTTGGAAGGGGCGCCTGGAGGTCCCACAGTCAAAAAAAGATGACAAGATGACACCATAGAGTTTTCTTACTGTGCATAGCCAAGCACAACACTGAAGGAGCCTTTGGCTTTGCATCTGTCTCTGCTTCCTAATCTCAGAGCAACTTTGTTCAGAGCTACTGCCATGATTTGTGGTACATACAAAGTCACACAAAGTGAATGGTGCTTAAAATAGAGCTTTCACTTGGGTAGGAACTCATTTGACAAATGTCCTTGGTCAGAATCACAGTTATTTAAGATGCAACACAAATTTGCTAGAGGGCTGGTGCTAGGAGTGTGGAGACTTTCTCATTATTCTGTTGAACGTCCTGTCTGTGAAGTTAGTGGTAAAACTTCCATTGATTTTGTTGGGAGCGGGATTAGTCATTGTGCAAAGATTCTCGTGGTAGAGATGTACAACTGTTTTCACTTCAGACTAGAGAAGGATTGTAGTTCTTTAATTCATTAGGTTTCAGCAGATTAGAAGAACTGAATTTTGATTAATACTACAATTCTCGTGGTTTCAGCTCTGGGCTACTGTGAGTTTGATGATGATGTAGTTTCACTGAAAATAGTGCCACATCTTTCTGTTACCAAGAGCAAAATGGTTAGCACAGAAGATATATGGCAAGATCAGAAACTGAATCCTAGTCTTTTGATTGCCATTCCTTTTTTAAACCAAGATCATGTAACTGTTATTTAACACATTCCTTCCTCGTAATGATAAGAACACAGCTACGGCTTTCTGTGTGTAAGCAGGCTTATGTTTCTCTTGTAGTGAGGTTAAATGATGTTGTCTTCTTTACTGCAAAATGTCTCTCTCTGCTGATATCCTCCCCGGCATGAGAGCAAATAACACGTGTATTTGTGTGTGCGTGCATCGACGTACACACAAATAATGTAATGTGCAGTTAGAGCTGTGATGAATCATTCAGTTCACTACCCTTAGTTGCCCCTTAGGTACTACACACTTGTGTTGGCCTATTTTCTCTAGAGATACCCTGCTCAATCTTAGTCCGAGTGATTGGATTTGTCTCAGTGTTGTAATGACATTCCCTTTAACAGTTCCTGTATAAATTTAGATTACCTATACCTAATTAAAATTATTTTCTTTGAACTTAATACAGTTTGGATTTGAAGCATTTAGACAAAAGGTTATATGCCCTTTCAGAAACCCTTTTTTAATGAAATATTTATTGCCAGCTTTTCTGTTCTGATTCTTATCAGCTTATCCTCAGTTTTCATTCAAGCTGTTATATTGCCATTGAGAAAATTAAAATAAGAAGGGCAGGCTGTAAGTAGTCAACATCACCATGTGTACCCCAAATATGTCCATGAATTGCTTGGTATCATTCAAGTTTTATTACATCTGGTGAGTGCAAACATTCATTCAATAAATCTCTCTTTGCTGCTTTCATACTCGTTCCTGGGGGGATCTTTCTCCCGTCCATGAATTTTATACTTTTTCCTGCCCACAGAAACACAGTGGCAGTATTGCCAACCTAAACAGCTTAAGTATGTTCACCAAAAGGAAGGCAGAAAAAGTTAATGCTTCTCCACAATGTTAATGAGAAGCAGCACATATTACACTTAAGGCTCCTTAGCTTCACAGCTTTCATGTTGTCCTCTGCACGAGAGAACAACTTCTAGTCAGTGCTGCTCCAGTGTGACCTGATCAAATCTTACATCCTCTTAGTTTTTCTCCTTAGAGACTTGGCTGATGAAAGATGGAATATAGTTTCTAATTGGTTTTGATACACTTAATCCCAGATTTGAGAGGATAATTTAGTGTCAGCCATCAGTTTCTATTCTGAATTTTTTCTCCAGGTTGAACTAAAAGTTATAGGTTGTAAAGTGAAAATATTGCATCCCTTGACTACAGTATCATAAAGAGCAGAACTCCTGATTCACTCTGTGGTATTAGTGTTATAGCTGTTGTGAAGGATCATGACAAATTGCTTGTATCTTATGATCAGTGCATAAAGCAATCATCAAATCATCTTCAACTGCAAGGTCGTATTGTCCAACACATACTTCTGTGAAGTATATGGCTATGCATATGTGTGTGTTTATACAAATACACATTTCTTTGAGTAGAGAACAGCTGACTACACTTTATTATATGTCTTAAGAAGCATATTTCAGGATGGTACACCATGAGTAATAGTAAACTTAGTTCATCAAAATGCTGAGCAAACCAGTGACAGGGATGATTTTCATTCCTTTTTATGAAGAACCTAGATTGGAGGACATATTATTTATTAGGCATTCATTGGGAAATTGATAGCATAATTTAGCTTTTTATTAGCTAGTAAAACTGATAAGCAGTACATAAAAGGATGGACCTTGCTATAGAGGTTTATAATAATAATAAAAAAGGTTAATTTAAAGTTTTTTAAAAGGTCATCAGTGTAATGACTTTTAAGATTGCCTTCTACGCTATGAACACATACCTTGAAGGTTTGCTTCAAGAGGCCACACCTCGAGTACCGTGTTCAGTTTTGGGCACCTCAATATGAGGAAGACATTGAGGTGCTGGACCAGATCCAGAGAAGAGCAACTAACCTGGTAAAGGGCCTGGAGAAGAAGTCTTATGAGGAGTGGCTGAGGGCTATTTAGTCTGAAAGAGAAGCTGAGGGGAGACCTCGTTGCTCTCTACAGCTACCTGAAAGGATGTTATAGAAAGGCAGGCGCTGGTCTCCTCTCACAAGTAACTAGAGATAGGACACGAGGGAATGGCCTTAGGCTGCACCAATGGAGGTTTAGACTAGACATTAGGAAACATTTTTTCACTGCAAGGGCTGTCAGGCATTGGAACAGGCTACCCAGGGAGGGGGATGAGTCACCATCTTTGAATGTGTTTAGAATCCCTATAGATGTGATGTTTGGGGTTATGGCTTAGTAGTAGACTTGATAGAGTAGGGTTAATGGTTGGACGCAATGATCTTAAAGGTCTTTCCCAACCTTGATAATTCTATGATTCTGTTGATGGTTTTGTTTGTGTCTATTTTACAGCTGCTAAGTCTAGCACAGAATGGTTTTATACACTTAAAATATTTTCAGCTTTTCAGTAGCTTGAGATTCATTCTACATCTGGTGTGAACATACATGACATACATCTTCTTGGATATGGTGTGGAGTTGAAATAATGGATGTTGTGGGTATGCAGTGATTGAACACTTAGTTCTTTAAATGGAAGACATTGTTCCTGATAAATGGAACCTAGGAAGAGGTATCGTGTATGTCTCTAGTCCTGAGCCCTTTACTGAATTGTAAAGGTAGCCCTTGTCTCAGCACTGTTTGGGCAGCCTTGGACATATGTGAGCAACTTTAAATCTCTTTTGCTGTCACCCCCCTCTGAGCTCTTCAGAAGAGAATCTTATCCCATAAATGGTTATCTTCTTGGAGGACTAGAAACGAGGATATAAAAATCATGGATTTCATCCATGAAAACTTTTAGTTTCAGCATGCACCTGTTTCATAAGTCATTTTGAGCAAAATGGATAAAAATGGAAAGTGCAGCAGTAAAGCTGGCCCAGATAGAAAATCACTCCTCCAAGCCTGTAGAACATCTGAGAATAATAGCCACCATACTCTTGCTTCTCTGTCACACTTACGTAAAGCAAATCTTAGACTAGACAAAGCTTTAAAATGAAAGCCACCACTCAAATCCCTCAGTTAAGGAGTCGGTCAAGTCCACTTCCTCCGGTTGGTGCTGAAGTTTGTTATTAGTCTACCAGAAAGGCTATATTTATTTAGCACACTACAGCTGTATTTTTAAATTTTTAAGACAAGGTGATTGTCTGAAACCCTGGTGATAGACCTGCAATAGTGAGACATGCAGTCCTTGCAGTAAACACGAGAGGCAGGTACTGCTGTGGAACATAACACTGCTCCTGGGTGACCACATTACCATAAAACCAAGTGCATGAAAGTGCCATCACTAAAAAGAAAATGGATTTTTTTTTTTGTCATAGGCTTTTGCAAAAAAAAGGAAGAGTAGTGTTATAGACAGTAGTCAAAATACACAGGGTTATTTTAAAGAAATTATTTAGATATGCTGCGAGTACAGTGGATGATTTAGAGTGTTTACATTTGTCCTACAAAAACGACAGAAAATTTCCATAATTTGAATATTTAATTCATTCATAGGTATGAGTTAGCATATGGCATGTTAACAAGGCTGGATATTGCTAGGTAGGAGTTGTTTTCAGCTGCGTACTTTGGCCTCTGGGTTTCCAAACCTGCTACAGGCACAAAGTAATGACACTGTTCTTGTTGCACAGGATGTAACTTACTTCCCAGTGCATGGTAATTAGAAGTTCGGGGTTGTTATTTCTGCAGTTTAAGACATATTGTCAGGATTTAACAAAACACTGTCTCAGGATATTAACTTCTTTCCTCCATGACGACTACTGGACCAAATTTGTCCCCAAATCCACTGTTGAACCCAGGATCTTGCAGTGCAGATCTTGATGTGAGTAGGAAGGTCACTTGTGTGATGACTTTTTTAAGTTAGTGGTACCTAGGTAAATAGTATTCCAGTCATTCTAGAATAACAAATAGTTTGACTGTAAAAGGAAAACCCAAGAAGTTTAAAACACTGTTTACCTCTGCTGCTACATTATCTCAACTTCTGATATATGACTTTATCTGCATGTTCCCTCAAGCTGATTTCATGCTCCCTGCAGTGACATATTTTGCTAACACAACAGACTTGTTCCTTCCTGACATACAGCTTCTGGCTCCAACAAATGTCAGTAGCTTTTTAGACAAACCTGCTCTTTTTATTCCTGTCTTTCTCAAGAGAGAGATCAGCATCCCTCCAATAACATTTTTTCCTCTATTGCCCTTCTGTTTGTTTTACAAACAGACTGGGTTTATTTTACATGTAGAGGTTAGTAAAGAAATGGAATGATGTTTTTCTTCTTCCTTTTTTTTTTTTTAAACTATATTTTTAGGAAACTAATAAAGTGACAGCCAAGGCACTTCCCAACTGATGCAAATAAGCGTAACTTTGTTTAATCCTAAATTCACGCGGTTATTTCTTTTTTGTAACCAACAGAGCCCTTCAGAAGCAATTAACTAAACCTGCATGAAGAGGAGGCCCTTGGAGCTGCAGGTCCTCCTTTGTGGAGCTCTGTGTAGCTGAGATTTGCAATTTCACACTGACTTACACAGAGGCAGAACTTACTTAAAGAGAAGGGACTCAAACACCTTGTCATTTATGCTTATTTTTGGGAACATCGGTTTTGTGATGTCCTTATTTGTAAGGCCTACTTTTAGGTCACTATCCAGAAAGAGGCATGGAAAATCAATGCAAAACTCCAGAAATTACTAGGCTAGCGTGGATATTCCTATCATATTCAAAAACCCACAATGTTTATGTCCTTCATTTGGTTGATTTTTCTTTGAATATGCATTAAAGACATTTCTCAAAGATGGAAGCTGTGATCTGTTGCTGAAATGAGGGGTGCAAAGGTCGCTGGCTCTCCTGGTGCTGCAACTTGATGGATTTCCAGTCTTCATGCTGGAATCAGTGAAATCATCCCCAGGACACCCAGCAGGGCCTGGCATCCAGGAAGGTACCAGGGAACCCCCAGGTACCAGTCATCTCCCTGAGGACAGGCCAGGGCCAGGCTGGGCCGTGAGCCCACGGGTGAGCCTGACTCCCCGGGGCCTATGTCTGAGCAGGACACTGCTGTGGGGAATTGGAAACTGGCCCTGCTGTGGCATCACTGGGGTGGGAGCTGATGGCCCTGGGGGGCTGGAATGGGGTCCTGGGTGATGAGCAAGGCATTCAAGGTAGGAATGGTGAGGCCTGTGGTAGCCCTTATGGCCCTGATCTAAATTTCCCTCTCAAAACTGTACTTCTAGCATATGAAATGTGGGGTTTGACCTGAGACAGTACAGGAATTTGAAAAACAACGTTGTCATGTCCTAAAACCATGGGATCAGTATGAATTAGTTTTTAAAGTAGCATATCAAATAGGAAACTTTATGTAGAATTAGGATCATATATATGAATGCCTTGCTTCCACATTTATTTACACATCCATTCTTAGCTTGATTTTTCAAGCATTTTATGGTCTGGAACTCTGTTTGAGAATTGTCTTCAGAAACTTCAATCTTGAAATTTGTTTTTACTGAACTTTGGTTTTATATTTATCATTCTGATATGTTTTTAATTGTAAGATATGGGGGAAATGATTCATAATTATAGAGCACAATATTAAGCAATTACGTACAATAGCAGTATCAGGTGCAATGTTAGGGCATTAGTCTTATCTGGGAAAAAAAAAATCTCAGAGTGAGTCCTGAATGTATCTTGAATCTCCACAGACTCTGTTTTCTTTCCTTTGCAACTATTTAGAAGAGTAGGATCTATCTTAATTAAAATTTACTGCCTATATCAGAATGGAAGGGCTGAAAGCTATTTTCCTATCCTCCTAATGTCTGTGCTGTTTATGTGCTTGAGATGGCTAAGTGGTATTCTGAAAATTGCAATAAGAGTAGTAATTACTAAGGGGACATAATGCACTGTTTCATTGCAGTGGAACTCTGAAAATACTTCAACTGACTTTTAAAAGGACACTGATTGTATTTTTCTTTTGTTATTCTTAAGTTTTACTTAACTGGGTTCTACGATGAGTTTTCCTTCATAAAATGAGGACTAAAACCACATCTTTTTGGGATAAATTGTCTTCTTTTATACCACTAAAATCCAGAATCACTCCCTTTAAGACTGGGAAGCTGCAGAGGTCACATGGTAAGGCTGACTCCATCCAGCCAAATATAGCTCTGAACCTGTAATGAAGTAAATCTGTGAAAAGCTGAAAAAATTGGTCTGTTGTTTTCTTAGTTTACTGGGCACCTGTCAGTTACACCAGTAAATTAGGATTATACCAGTCAGTTAATTTTTGTTTCGGATGCTGACATGGGTCCTGTTGCCTTCTACTGACAGCATTATCATACCCTCAAGAAAAACTGGTAAACACTATTTTAAACAGGTTGTAAACTCGACTAGCATGGGGAATTGCTTTGTGCAGTCTGCTACTTAAACAGCCCAACATTTGTTTCAGTAGAAAGATAAAAGGTCTTAAATGATATACTAAGCATCCTGGAAAAAAATGCTTTCAATGTCAGTGACTGTAGTAACAGAAAATGGAAATAATGTATTTCCATTAATATCTGCTATTGAAAAATTGAAGTGCCCTTGTATTGCATAAATTAAGATTGAAACAATGTTCGTATCTGACAGTTATTCTGAAATTGTGCTGATTCATTTGAACAGGTTTTTCCCATACTGAGTTACAGACGCTGAGCCAATTCTGGTCTGTTACTTCAGATTAGATTAAATATGTTTTTTTTTTTCAGAAGCTTTGTGGGAGTAGCTCTTTCTTATTATATACTAGCTGGATTTCCACAAATTTTGCTATTGTAGCTAAAGAAGTGAGTATGGTTTTTGGGGCAAACCAATTCCTTGCCATAATCTCTCTTGTCCTGAACTAAATTTGTTAAAAAAATGTAATAAGATTGTGTGAAATTGGATGATAGATGATGGTGTAAGACATCTTCTTTCAGGACACTGTCTTTGAGGAAGGATATGTGGCATAACAAAATCATCTGAAATTCTACTTAAATACATGCTTGCCTTTTTTTTTAACTGAAATATGTTTAAGCATTTGTTCCTCAAATTAACATCAAACTGCAAATCATGAGTGACACCAAGCTCTTAAATTCCCCCTTATTTTAGTAGGAATCGTTGATATTCTGCTCTGCTCAGGAGTTGGCATGGCTCTGTTGTCAGAAAGACTTCAATATTGTAATAGAAAACTCCTGAATGTATTCCTATGATCTGATTTTGAAACAACTCCTGCATTGTATTCACTGACAAAAGAGTATGTGAATCTAGCCAAGAATTTTAATAACATCTAACTTCATGCATTTTGAACTAAAAGAGCTTGTGTTGCTAGGCATCAAATTGGTGATGCATGGAAAAATTGTTCACTGAAACTATAATATAAGCCTGCATGTACAATTCAGAAGTAGATTTTCTGGATGAGCATGAAATCTAAAACCCTGGAAAGAGTCGTTTATTTCGATCTAGTTTTATTTTCATTGTACCCACAGATACCAGGAGTTCATCTTCTGATTTTATATCTTTAAATGAATTTAAAGGAAAATCTTCATCCTTTCAGTCTGCATAAATTAAAAATTCAGAATGTATATAACTTGCATGCTACAATCAATGTGTATTAGGCAGGTTTAAATTACTATTAGAGAACAGAAATATTTTCCTCCACAGAAAATTAAAATATTATCCCAGGTACCCTCCACATAATATGAAAATATTTACTATTTGAGGGTTTTGTCTATGACAGACAATACAGATCTTTCAAAAGATTTCTTCTTTCAGCAGTGGCATATACTTGACAAAGGACTTTTAATGATACCCATCAAAAAATGCCATTTAATTTTAAATTCTTCAGTAACAAACCCTTTTCTTTCAAAAAGGTAAATACCAAAGAACTTTAAAAACATAAACACTTTTACCTTGAGGTATTTCCTGCACCATTTGCTGAGAATATGCACCTAAACTCACCAGTTCTTACAGACTTCCATGAAGGTCTGACAGAAAGCAGTGTCAGAACTGATCACAATGGGACTTCATGCAAAGGAAAAAAAAGCAAACTAGATGCTGAGTGCAGCAGTTACTGTGAACAAGCTCATGGGTGCAAGCTAGAAGCCAGAAGCCTATTCCTGTTGCATTTGGAATTTTAATGGTTATAGGTCATTTTGGTTGAGTTTTACTTACATTTTTAATTCAGAATCCTGTAGTTTTCCTTTTTTTTCCTGAACGAATTCCATATAGAAATATGTGTGCTTGTTGTGGGAGAGAGAGGACACATATCAACTGGCATTTAAGAATGCAGTACCACATTATATGAGAGCATTAAAGAACCTGAACCTTTTCTTTTGCGTAGTAACCAGATGGTGGCAACACAAAATCAAATAACTTATGGTAAGGTCTTAATTACCTGACTAAACTTACAAAATAAGCATTTGTAAAATATAAAACTTTTCTATTTTAATGTTTAAACAGGGACAGAGAAATACTTGCTCATTTACTTAGAAAACTGGATCATGGTAACACTGAAATAATCATTATGCTTGGTCCATAAAATAGATTTTAATTTTTTTTCTTGGAAGAAAAACTTTTAGACAAGTCTAGAATGAATTTGAATTCTCTGATGATGCTTGTCTTTGTTTTTTCCCCAAGATTATTTCATTCAGGTTGGAAGGTGGTGAATTGTTTTGTGTACTGCAAATACATAAAATCTACTGAAAATACAGAGTCTTTATGAGTGTTCCATATACTGTGGCTCTTAATATCTCGACTGGAAAAGCTCCAGTGAAACTCCACTTGCTGCTGCCTTGAGATTTCTTCTCTGTTCTTAGGAGTGAAGTGGGAAATGACCCTAAAGGGGGGAAAAAAAAAAAAAAAAAAAGAAAAAGTGTATGAAATGTTTTAAAAATCTCTCCAATTTTCTATTATTTTCAATAGCTCTACAAAATTTCTTGAAAGGCAGTGTGACATATCTTGGTATAAGAATTGCTCTCAATTAGGTATTCCAGTTTTCAAAGTTCATCAAAAAGCCAGGGTCACTATGCCTGGAAGAAATGATCCTCTCTTAACAAAATAAGCAACTGAAACCAATCATTAAAAAAAAAGAAAAAGTATATAGAGCCCAGCTGGCTCAAACTGAAATTAACAGGTCCAGAAGCAGAAAAGGCATTCTTATTGGTAGTCACTGCTTGCGTTTCCTGGAAAGCTTTTTCTTTTCACAAATCATCTTAACAAAAAGATTCCCTGTTCTTTTTCTCTGAATATAGTCCTTATTCACCTTCAGCGTGCAGTAGAACTGGTTCCTTTCCTCTGAAATGGGGTTTTATATGATGATTCACACAGATTATATGATTTACCATATCTTTTAATGAAAGCAGCAACAGCAGAAAGCCTTACAGATAGTGGAGAATGTGGCAACCCATACTTACACATATCATAGCTATATTCCCATTTTTTCTTTGGTTTCCATTCCATTTCTATTCTCACTGGAGGATTGTAATCATGATGTTTGCACGCCTAAGGGGTCAAGATCCAAATACACCTCTGATTATGTCGTCTTTACACGATCTACGTAGACAGCTGTACTCCTTGGGAGCAACACATCTTCTGCAACCCAGAACAAAATATATTGGAGATATGGGGATAAAAGAATGCTGCCTTTTTTTTTTTCCAGTTCAAGATATTTCAGGGTAGCTGGATTTCCCTTGCCCTTATTTAGAAAATCACGTGCCACTGTCTTTCTTTCTAAACCAAGAGTTTGGAGGGAAAAAGGCAAAAAATACATTATAATAGAGTAAAAATGCTCTCATCAATATGTTTATCTAAGACATTTTTATTAAGGAGTAGGTAGGAAAGAGCAGAAACCCAGGACTGACCATAGCTCCCAAGTCTAGTTGCCAGGAACCATGAATCATTTTGATGATAAATATTCACTATCATTAATATCATGTTGCCTAATTACCTATTAATACCTAATGTATATTGTGTGTCATAAATTTGCATGATTTTGTAGTATGCTTTATTCCATGTTCATCTTTGAGATCCTCAAGTTTACCATGTTGTAATTCACTGCAACATAAAATTTAGGTGCCTTAGCAGTTTACTGGTCACAATGCTGTTGACAGCCTTACAATATTTTGCTATTCTGACAGTTTCAAAACAGCATCCACACAATAGGAAGCATCACAAACTGCTTCTGAGAGGAATATAGTGGGTAAAATTGTATGCTGAATGGAAAATATTCAGTAGATGGAAAGATTATTACACTTTTAGGCTTAAATCCAATGCCATTCATATATTTTTCAGGAGTTTTTTAGTGGTTTTGTTTGGTTTGCTTTTTCATTTTTGATGTTAATATAGATGTACAAATTCTGATTTTTGTTTCATTTTTCTCAATATTTTAACAGCAAGTAAAGTAATTTACTGTAAATATTATAAAAAAAGTTATGCAGTTTAACTATAATATTGCATTTGTTCTGACCTTTTTATCAGAATACAGTAAGCTTGTGATTTGCAGATATATTTTTCCCCATATTCATTAGAAAGTTTATAATTTATTGCCTACACAGACAAAATCTAATAGAAAGTACACTTACTGCTGTACCATAAAATCCAGAAATTACATGTAAATCAAAATCACAGCTGGGTTTGGGTTTTTTTTTCAGACTTACTATACAATGAATTTCAGTAAGACATCTTTCTTTCTTCTAAAAGGTGATATTTGGTATACTGCTATCCTAGCATTTATTGTACCAGAGGAAATGCATCATTTTAAATGTACAACTTTAACCTCAGACTCATCTTATTCATGAAAATACTTCTGGCAACTCTTTGCTTTGCCTCTCATGGTCCAAATTTAGAATTAGGTGGTGTGGATTTCCTTAGTATTCAGGAAAAGCTCCATATATTGGAGAAGCCCATAAAAAGCAAACAATGTTCCTGAGCTAATGAGGCAGTGTCATTTTACTGTCATTTGCAGGATGGTTACGTAGGAAATTTAATAAAAGAAGAAAGACCACTTACTTCAAATATGAGTCAGGTAGAGAACAAATTACCCTTCAATTTAGGTGATGCAAGAGCCAAAGGACCAACAATCTCTGGTCACAGGCATACTTTGAAACACTTCTTCTTTCAAAAACACCATTCAAAGCAGTTAAGACTTCATTATATTCATGGACATCTGGGGAAGTCTTTTGTTTTCCATACACTTTATCATTTCTTTTCTGAAAGTCCCTAAAGAGCTCACCATTTAAATTTCATGGCTGTAAAAGCAGATTGTTCCTTTACTTAGCCGACATAAGTAAAAGCAACCTGTGTGACCTCAGCTCTCTGGCTTTTATGGAACAATAATCATTTTCTGACAGAACCAGTTTGCAGGGTTTTCATATGTCCACCACAAAGAAAAATTGTATGTCATCTTGGTTTTATTATATCCATCAGCTGGCTGCCCATTTGTTGTGGAGTGTCTGCTGTGACATAGGCCGTGACTCTCTTCGGCTGTAACAGATTGCCTGTAGTGCATTCAGTGACTCTGGTACCTGTTGCTGGTTCTTTTTCCAGGTCAACTGGCTGCAGGTACATGTGAGATTGTTACTTTGGACAGAGATAGCAGTCAGCCCCGAAGGACTATAGCTCGACAAACAGCTCGCTGTGCATGTAAAAAAGGACAGATTGCCGGTACAACAAGAGCAAGGCCAGCCTGTGTTGATGGTAAGAAGCAAAGATCTATTCCATCAGTTTCTGCCAATGCAAGAGTGGTATAAACTGGTAGTGTCTCATAAAAAATATATATATAAAAGCCCTGTAGAAGAAATTTGCTTGTGTCCCAACTAGCAATGGCAATACCATTGAAATTCACCCAAAAGAGTATTACTGAATAACACTACCTGTATTTCAGGTGTATTTTTTGGTTTTAATTGGGATTTTCACTTTTGTTTTGGCTTGATACGCAGCTGAATGCTAAGGTCGTGTTTTGCATGTGATGATAGGATTAGCAGTGAAATGGCATTCTTTCTCCCCCTTGTTTTTATACCTTGTAACATTAAAAAACCACTGTGAAAGAGCATCAAAGGTTTTATACCATTGGGAAACTAATATGACTGTTCTGTCAGTTAATGTTGAAGGAAACACTGATAGTAGTATAGTTGGAGTTAAGTATCTGAATATACTGCACATGTCCAACATTCCTTCTATCCTTAAAATGAGGATTCTCTATGATACACTGCAGATGCAGTGATGGCATGCAGATGGAAAACTGCTGACATACAGGGAGGGATGAAAATATTTCACTTTGAAATAGGGTTTTTTTTTCAAACAAATGAATTTCTTTATTACAGCTAATTAAACATTAAGAGTGGGACAGTCTTCAAGGAAGGTCTTGCCAGTGCAAGGCTATTTAGCAAGTAAATGGTAAAAATAAATTTGGAGACCTGTGGAAAATAGTTGATGCAAAATTGTATGCTTTAATCTAGCTCAGTTAAAAGTAAAAAGAAGATGGTTACGTATAAAAGTACAACAAATTCTCTGACTGACTTTGAATACTGACTGGTTTGAGTCCTCAGATAAAAATATTGCTGAGAACACCCTACTGTTGCCTCAGAATTTGGTCTTACCAGTGATTATCAAAGAAGACAGCTCAAAGGAGATTTCAGAGCCTACTCACAAAGCTAAATATAGAACATCATGCACATTCTATTTTTGCATTTTCCTTTCCCTGTTTTCGGTACTCTGCAAGACAGTTTCTTAGCTGTCTCTTTCATCATGTGATGCTATATCCAGTGATTTTCTTTCATGTCATATTGTGAGATCATAAGACTTAATTGCTTAAGAAAAGAATTATTTTATTGTGTCATTTATAGTTGTAACTTTAATAAAATTACTGGTTAACAATTTCTTACCATCTGATGGGAGCTAAACACGAGTTTTCCTCAGGGAGTTCTGACCTTCAGTGATACTCATTTGCTGTACGTGGACATCCAAAGTTAGTTGTCTAACTTAGTAACTTCATCTTGCCTTTATACCCAGTGAAGAGCAAAATTTATCTCAAATGCCAAAGCTAAATCTGCTGTAGCACTCCGGTGCTCACTGTTTCTCTGCCTTGCCGTCAGACACCAGTGGTGATGAGATTTTAGATAGGTCAGGAAGAAGACATGACTATGCCTCATCTTCCAATTGCTGGATTAACATAATTCCCAAGCATGGAAGGTTTGAAGTAATTTAATATTTGAAAATATTTTCTTTATTCATTTCTTTGTTGGCAACTCAGGAAGAAGGTTTCTTTCAAATTCTACTTTTGCTTTCAATATGCTTAATCAGCACGTATGAAAACTGGCTGACAGGATTATGGTTAGGTACTACGTCATCAGAGAGGGCTCTTTATGTCATAAGTAAAGAAAATAAGTGGGAAATTCCTCAGTTGAAAAGTAGAACTTCCCATTAACTTACATGTCCAAGTATTAGTATTCATTTTTTAAAGCTTTTCTACGTCGTTCTAAGAAGATGAGTCTTAATATTTTGTGAAACATTTAGTTAGGATGATGAAACCTCTGCTCTGAATGACAACCACCACGTAGTACATGCTACTTTGCTTTCCTGTTAAGGATCTCTTGTAATCAAAGCTCAGAAAGGTTAATGACACCTAGAACTGTATATGAAATTCCCAAATTAAAAGGAAGACACAAGCTAAATCTTTAATCTGTAGCTTTTATTCCTGAATGAAGTTAAAACCCCCTTAGTTTAACATACCATAAACACAATTATAGGAAACATTAAACAATCACTTCCTCTTGTCTCTAGTCTTCTGCTTGCAAATGAAGCTGGCAGATATATTGGCCACTAAGAATCCATCTGTGAATTTACCAGGGATACCATTTAAAGAATATGCACTAGAACTTTCCATACTGTTTATATTCACTTCTAGAATGTTCTTTCCATACTGTTTATATTCACTTCTAGAATACAGCATTTCAAACACAGCTACTAGATGTTTTATTTTGGACAGAACATGAAATGACATAAAATTATGTCTGGGAAAAGCTAGTTTTGTCTCTGATACAAGTCAAATACTGCTGGTTTAGGAATGCAACAACCAAATAGAATTGGTTGTGTTGTTTGTTTGGGTTTTATTTTAACAACAAAGACTCCCATTTTTCAAACAAATTAAGAAATCCTTCTGTTGGCTTTCTTACATGGGACATAGAGTATGCTTTTGCAAATTTTACTTCTCTATATTATAGTTGATTTTAAGAACATAACAGCTACTTGGGATCTCATTTCTGCTATCAAAAAGAAAAAAATCTCATTGGACAGTGGGTTTTTTAATCCCAGTTTGCTCTCCAAGGATTTGATTCTTTTGGTTCTATTCTTTATACAGTCTTGATTTTAATGATATTATTTCTGAAATAAGTGTAGCAGAGTCAGACCTTAGACCTTTAATAATTAACACAAAGTCATTTGTGAAGGAAGCAGGCGTAGTAGGTGTGACCTCCTAACCTACTAACAAGAAAACATCAGCTAACAATTCTGGTACAGCTTCTGGCAAGAGGCTGTTTTGAAGACTCAGTACCAAAGCTGGTAAATTTTACAACCTTAAAATGCTTCATTTGTTTGTTGTCTGATAGAGAGAAGTGCCTCAGAATATTTTCAGTTACGCTGCATATTTCCTGGAGCTCCAAAATGCAAGTGTCAATTATTGCAGCAAAAAGAGTGAGTAATTTAAGGGCTCTTAAACCCCATAAGCATTGTCTGAGATGGCACTTGTCGACGTAGCTCTTAGAAAAAGTCCTGAGTTGATTACCAAAATCCACTTCTCCTTCCACTCCTACGTCAGCAAAGGTCTTTCCCTAAGAAATGAAATAACTGTCAGTGTCAGAAAGATAGACCTGGAATTCTTAAAAATGAAATAGCAATGTTTAGGGCTTGGTCTGAGCAAAGCATGAAGAGCAGAGATTTTCCTGAAATGTTTCCCTCTGATGAAGAGTGCTGATTTTATTTTTTTCTAGCAGTCTTTAAGTGTGGCAGATTGCTAATGTGATCTGAAAAAAATGGCATCGATATTCACCCTGATTTCAAGCTTGATTTAGTGTTGATTGCTTCATTCCTAGACCCACAGAGTCATAATGTAGATTGGGTACGTTTGGTTATGATGTAATTTTTATTCATGATTGAAGTTTTTGTGATTTTATGACAGTGGTTTGCCTGCATTTCTAGTTATATTATTATTATTTACAACTAGCATTCCCTAGTCCCTTTTTTTGAGATCAAATTCCATAGCAATGACCTCAGTTGCATTATTTTGATATTATATTTCAATACAGCAGCTGGTTTATCACCAGAGTAATTTCCCTGTGTGTCAGTCAAGCTTCATCAGTTTTTAAACTATGTGAAACATTTGATTGGATCATTGCAATTATTCTCTATTTTTGACCAGTACCTGCACTATTTTAGCCTTGTTTTGAAGCAACAAAAGTCTTTGATAACAGTGTGTGGTTCGTGTTCTTTCACAAGAACCATATCCATCTGAAAATAAAATTTGTTATGTCAAAGCATTTCACAGAACAGAAGTATATTAACTTTAGAAGAGTGGGAAGAACATTGAAATGTTCAATAGATTACCCCCAGTAATTCTGTCCAATATGTATTTATAGCTCAAAAATAAACAGCAATTTTCTCCAGAAAATAGAAACAGTTGATGAGAGAAAAAGTAGTATGAGAGAAGTGGCTTAATTGCTTGAGAAAATTAGGCTGCTGTCTTTAATTTGCTTACCTGAATTCTGTGATTAGAAGATTCTTATGCTCTGGATTTGAGTTCTGGTAACTTCTATGTCCACAGATTGCTATAAAAAATCCCAGGACATTAATCCTGATACCCAAAATTCCTAAATTTGGAATAGCTGAAGCTCAGCTAACTGAATTCAAAGTATTTGGACCATTTATGTTGCACTCCAAAATCAGGCTTTCTGGATTTTTATATATGTAAAGCTTTAATTCTTTTGCAAGCATAGTAACAATAGTATCTCCTCTAGAATTTCAACTGGCATTATTTGTTCATACATTATGATTACCATGCTTTTTGGTTGGCATTGATTGATTTTGTTTAAAAAGAAACTCAGGATCCACATTAGTTTCAATCAATAATTCCCTCTTCTTCTCATTATCTCTAGGAGTCTGTGGGGAGCCGTAGGGGTCAGAACTGATCATTAATAGAATCCTAGGTCATGCACTTGAAACAAAACTGCATAATACCTGGAGTGGTTCATCATTTTAAAGTGTCTTAGCCATACTGAAGAAAGAAAAAAGAAAAAAAGAAAGAAGATGAGAGGACCACAATAATTCTTTCTGTATCAGAAAGGGTTTGACCAGCAGGAGCAGGGAGGTGAGGGTGCCCCTGTGCTCGGCACTGGGGAGGCTGCACCTCGAGTGCTGTGTCCAGCTTTGGGCACCACAGCACAAGGAGGACACTGAGGTGCTGGAGCGGGTCCAGAGAAGGGCAAGGAAGCTGGTGAGGGGTCTGGAAAGCCTGCCTGGTGAGGAGAGGCTGAGGGAACTATTACTGAGTGTGAGGCTATGAGGAAAGTAAGGAAATGTCTATGTGAGAGTTTAATATTTGTCTGGGAATATTCTGACTGCAGTTGTGATTTTGATTTCCAAAGAATAAAGCACCTTTTTTTTTATAATCAGGGCTTTAAAACAAACCTAGAACTTGTTAACCAATGGTCTTATTTATGTTACTAGTAGGAGGTTCAACCAAAAGACAGAAAGGGAGCAATATAAATCAAACATATCAGTAGCTGCAGCATCAGTGACAGCACTGATAAGTCTATAGGAAACACAGGGAGATAAGTTCTACTTCCCCTCCCGACTGAGAATCCCCAGTAGGAATAACCAAAGACATGACAAAAAAGCAACCAAACAATGAAAAAAACCCAGATTTGCTTAACAGGCAGATCAATAACTACCCTAAAAAAGTATTTTCATTAAGAACTATAGTTAAGAGGTTCACTATGTTAGGACGTGTTTGGTACCTAAAGTCAGTCTGCTGCAGCCCCACCTCCAGTCCTGTGGGCAGGTTTGGGAGCATGAGAAAGCCTTCCAGAGGAGGGAGAGCAAGATGAGTGAAAGGTCTTGAGGCCAAGACTTACGAGGCCCAGTTGAGGTCACTTGCCTGTTCATTTTGGAGAAGGCTGAGGGGGGACCTCATCACAGTTCATCACTTGCTCAAGAAGGGCAACAGAGGGGGAGGTCCTGATCTGATCTCTCTGGTGACCTGCACCAGGACACGGGGAAATGGAATGAAGCTGCATCAGTTCAGGTGAGACATTAGGAAAAGGTTCTTCTCTGGGAAGGTGGTTGGTTGCTGGAACAGGCTCTCCAGGGAAGTGGTCACAGCACCAAGCCTGTCAGAGTTTAACAGCATCTGGATGATGCTCTTAGTCATATAGTTTACTGTTGGGTAGTCTTGCAGGGAGCTGGTTTCCATAATCTTTACAGGTCCTTTCCAACTTGAGATACTCAATGATTCTATGAATCTGTGACTGCTGGATGGGACTTAGAGATGCAGACCAGGATTTTGCATAATCCTAGCCTTTGCAACAGAGTAATTCCTTCTTCAGCAGTCAAGTAGCAGAGAATGAGCCAGGCCCAGTATGAATTTATGGGTTCTTGGGCTGAGTTCCCTTTTCTTTCCCTCTATCTCTTTTTTTTGTTTGTTTGTTTGCTTTTGTTTTGGTTTGGTTTTGGTTTTCTTTTCCTGAGGGATCCAACTACTTCCTACTGACAAGTAGATCTTTTTCCATGATCTAAGAATGTTTATGGAGTAACAAATCAGGGATGTAGGGTAACTTGTTTTAAATAATTACATAACAAATTGGCAGATTCTATTCTACAAAATCCTGAAGGATTATATACCACGAATTGAGAGGAAATACTTTGGATGTATAAGGGAAATAGACGTGGGATAAGGGCAAATAAAATGTAATTGAAGATAAAATACTTTTCAAAGCTTTGTACCTAAAACAAAGTGACCAAACTGGACTTCCTTTTGCTCATAAACATCCTCCTGAGATTAAACCTGGCATCAGTACACCATTTCAGGTTAAAAAATGGCTGCCTTTCTAAATGATAAGGCAGGGAAATACTTAGGAAAGAAAAATTTAATTGTGTGATTTGAAAAGTGGCCAGGAACCGGGAGGTAACTCCAGTACTGTTGCAAAGAGAGCTGAGAGAACTTTAATTGCCTCTAAGGCTTAGTGTCTTGCTTTCCTATTTCATCTGAAAGACACCACCTTCAGCCTCCTGGTGTTTCACTGGCCACATGAGTTCTTCAGTGCTAACAGATTCATTGTGTGTAGTTTCTTGGCACTCCTAAGCAGTCTAATCCTCTTTCATCTACATGCTCTGATTGCAGTTTCAGCACAGAAAAATGGTTGGAGGTTATGTGACACTAGTCTGTGGAACAACGTTCTGAGGGAGTGGCTAGAAGCTTAATTACTACAGACATTTTAAATTGAACTGACCAAAATACTAGAGAACATATTATGCATTAGCATAAGCATGCACTGCATCACTGGATGGAGCTTTCTGTGCTTGATGTCTTGTGGCAGAGCACTACCAATGACCGCAGCAGGCTGATCGTGGGCTGATTCATTAGCTAACTTCAGGCAATAGGTCAGCTTGATGTTCCTAAATTCCAGGGTTTGGTCCCTCTGTGGATGGTGATATGAGATGGGCATGGCAGAGGTGGCACAGTGTCAATACTAAAACCGCCTGCTGTACATTTTTTCTCTTATGGGATTGAAGAGAACGTAGAATGACTAGCAGAGAAGGTTTTCTGCTTGAATGTAATGTGTGTAAACACTTCAGGCCATCAGCTGCTCAGACTGCCTTCTGGAAAAGCCACTGTCTTCACTGATTAGAGGCTGTTTAAGGAAAAATGGAACATGTTTATATTACCTCTCTGCTTGTCATCCTACCTTCCAGTTATCCCCAGAGAGAGGGAAGAGAGAAACTTTCAAATCTATTCATGTGTGAAGGTGGGCTTCTGTCAGGGCAACACTTTGTCTGCAGCGAGTGTGAGAGAATATAGTGGTGTGAGACTTTTAACGACCCCTACCATCACGTGGGAGATGAAACTACAGCTAAACAACCCTTCTGCCCCTCTGGAAAAGCAGCACAGTCAAGGAATAATTCCCCTCCCTCCTCAAAAAAACCTCACTGGGCACAGAGACCTAGAAACAGCCAAACAGTGTTTCATAAAAATGAATGAAGACAGACTATAATACGGTCAGAAATGACATTTGAAAGCTCTTTGCTACTTTAACTTACATGGTATTTAATATCTGTGGTGATAGATGATGTGTCAGAAGAGACCTAGAAACTTAAAATCAATTGCAAATTAGTGACTACTACACCCAGCACCCAGGAGAGAATAGTTAGCATTAGGGATTTTTGTATGCCTCTTGCAAACTACTCTGCACAGGTCTGATTCAGAGCAAATACCCTTCTGAAAACCAGAACTGCAGAAAGTTACCTATTTAAGGTGATGCAAAAGAATTAGGAGTTCCCCTGCTGTCGAGGGTTGAAGTCATACTGCAGAAGGGAAAACAAAATAGAGTTGGTAGCATGAAAGATGTCATTTTTGTATCATAAATAAACTTCAGGCGTGGCTGGATTTTTTATTTGCATAACTTGTTTTCCTTATGTCTTCGTGCTGCATTATTTCTGTGGTATCATAGGCGTGCAAGGTGCTTCAGAAACAGGTTTCATGCAGTTCTAGACTGAAAGCACTTGTAGCCTAGTAACAGACTGAGTCTTTGTACCATTATGCAAGGAAATAAGGATATGCAGATGCTTTCTTTTGTTAATGATCCAGATTGCAAGGAGTAGGATAAGGGGAAAAGCCCTCCAGATTTCTTTGCAGGCTCAGATAAGGTGGAAGCAGGAAAGTGAAATTTCCATCCACTTATTTCAGAGTATTTCTTTGAGTTTCAGTCCTTCCCCTAGCATCCTTCTCAAGAGGACCTCTACCCTTACTCATCCCTTTTGAGAGGGCAAGCCTAAGTCCCAGTTGGATGTGAAGGAAGAGAATATACAACTAGTCCAGGTGGGACCCCAAGGATGAGGTAGGAGAAAAAAAGAAAGGGGGTGAAGGAAAGAGTTTACTCTCCTTAAAGAGGTTATCAGACCTAGGCTGTAGTCACCAAGACAAAAAGTAGTACTGTGAAAACAAACCTGGTGCAAAACAGGGCAGTATTGCTGAAGGGGTGCATTCTCAAGATGAAAAGGTGTGGGTTTGGGCAAGACACTGCTAGTAAGGAGCACAGAGAAGTCAGTAAGAGACATAGCAACACAGAGCTACTTCCTACAGAGTGGCTGGGAAAATAGTGTATGAATTGTTTTTTCATCAGTTGTAGTAGAATGTTTTGATGCACTGATTATGGCACTGGCATTATGATAGCAGCAGCCAATGGGAAAAAAAAAAGTCACATCCTTTCTATCCAGTTATCATTTTAAATGTTTTTCTTTATTACTGTTTTGCTGGTTAGGTTTTAACTATCCCCTTGAACAATCCTATGTAATTTGAAGATTCTATCCTTCTGACCCTGAGAATAATCAGGGTTTTTTTCATATATTTTTTTAAGTTTACTATCTGGGGCATAAGTAATACAAATTAAAAGATTTTAAGAACAGGCTCCCTTTGGTAACACAGATGACTTCTACGTAAAGCAGTGAGCATATTTTAGGCTTCAGCTTTGCATTCATTACAGAAGTTTTAATTTTGCTAAGACTAAACCACTGAGCTAAGAATACTGAACAGTTCTGACCATCTTTTTTAAAGGGAATAATTACCTTAGACTCTTTGCATTCTTGCTTTAACAGCCTTAGGTCAGAATACTTCAATCCTGCATAGGTTTTTGAAGTCTAATCATTCCATGCACGTAGAAAGCCAAGGGAAATGGCAACTTCTCAGGGTAGAAAAGAAGGCTGGAGCACTTTGCATGGGTCCCAGCATAGCCCTGCCCATACTGTGTATAAAACAGGCAGTGTCACCTGCCTACAACCACTGCTGTGTCCTCCCTCTGCTTCACCGCGTGGTCACGTCAGGGTTATCCACGACAGGTTCCTTCTAGCAGGGTCTGTTGACTGCCTGAAGAGCAGCAGCAATCTGTGCCCAGATGGAGGTGAAGCTTCCTTGGTATGACCAATAATGCTCACCACGAATGGCTGGAACCCAGTTTTAATGTGCTATGACTGGGAAAATGGATGAGGGATATACCCTGGACCTCAAAAACTCCTCCAGGTGTCTATTTGTCTTTTTCAATCTATTTTAAATCTCTGAAGTTCAGATTTTCAAATGCAGGCAGCATCCTTAGTAATTCTGGTTTGAGTGTTGGCAGCTCTCTGTTGAAGTGGTGGGCAGCAGGCAGATAAATTGGTGGAGCAAACTGGCCTCACGGATCTGGTGGAGGAGGAGAACTGGCTTTAGAATAGAGGGGTAGGTCTTCACCACTAGGAAAATAACCACAGGACTTTCCCTACCAGATTCCCTGAAGAGCAATGAATAGCCTCCTTGTGCAGAAGAACTGGGGTTTGCATTTGTCAGACTTCAGAAAGCCTCAGTCTCAGTGTTTTTAGTGCCTGATTTTGTTCATTTTGATTCAAACCAGGCTTTAATTATTATGTGATTTCACATTAAAAAGTGCTGTGTTGGTGCTGTCTCCCTTTACCAGGGATATGAATTTCACAGTCTGCATTTGTTGGCAGCATCAGTTACTGATGATCTAGCACATTTTGTTGTATTTTATTTTGATGTAGAGTCCAGCTAGGTTTTTAACTCTTTGCATATCATAGAAACCCGTGGTTTATGTGTTTAGAAACATAATGCATATGCTGGATGCCATGCTGCCTTTGGTTCTCTAGGTGCTTCACATAGCATGAGATTTTACTTTTGGCAATTGTATGGTGTATTTCAGATTTTATTAATTTTATACATATATAAAGATAGTTTTATGTATAACTATGTGGTAAATGTAAAATCCTTTTATATTACTGTTATTATGTGGCATTAGGGTGAATAATTTAGGAGCTGAAAAGCCAAAACACAAAACTCTTCCCCAACAATTAGTGTTTCTGCTACAAAATTACTTGCCTGGGTGAGGATGACTTTGCAAGTAAAAAAGTCTCTAGGAGAGAAACTGGACATTATTGTACAAAGTAACCTAGCAGTTGTAATTGTCCTAAGCTGTTAATTATACCCCTGAGTGTAGTTTCTGGGACAAGCCAGAGGACTCGAGTCAGGTTTGAACCAGTGCAAGAGGCCATCCATCTATTACAATGGTTAAACTAATTTCTTCTGAATTATGTGGTGCCAGTTCTTTGTGTAGGAAATTCTCAAATGACATTGTGTCCGGTGTGCAAACAAAGATTATGAGAAGGTTTCTGTATTTGAAGTCGTTTTTGCTGCTCTTTTAGATGGTGATGACTACATCTGGAACATGAACATAAGTTTAGATCCTATTATAGAATTAACAAGAAAACCTACTCAGACAGAGAGACATGATTCCTATCTTGAGATTCTTATAATTTAAGGCTCATGTACTTTAACCTCTTAGGCAAATTAAGAATGCAATTGAAGCTAATGAACTTGTTTCCTTGAATTTGAATTTACTGGATCAGTACTCTCTTGGATAGATAGAGTAAAAAAAAATGATGGAATCAGTGCAGTGACAAGCTTCCCATAAGCAAGAAAATTGGAGAAGAGGTTCAGATTCATGTATAAAATAATGTTCAGAATTAAGTTCTTGGTGGTAATATTTTCCATTTGTTGCCTGACTGTGACAATTGATTTGATTAACTTTAATTAACTATTAAGTGACTTTTTATTTGGAATAGGGAGGGAGCTTTATATGAAAAATATTAATAGGTATGTACAGCTATGAAACCTTGAATCACATTGGATCTAAAATTCTGGAGGAATCTGGATAAAATTCAGAAACCAAAATCACCTCTATATCCCTGAGTCATAGAATCATAGAAAAGTCTGGGTTGGAAGGGACTCCAGAGGCCATCTGGTCCAACCCCCTGCTNGTTTGACAAAGATTGAACACTGTTCTAAAATCCTCTTATTCAGTTTTGGTTGAAACAAGAATGATAGTTAAAACTGCTTTTTGGTTTGGGTTGGATTCTTTTCCCTACTCTGGAATATTTTGGGTTTCCTGTTAAATTTAATATTAATATTAAGGGTTTGGTTGGTTTGTTTAATGTGATTTTGCTTATTAAAAGAATGAAAATAACATTTTGGGGCCTTTGACTTCTCGTATCACATTATGATGAGGTTTAGAGGCATGACATCCTGCTAGTGTGCTCCTGCTAGCTTCAATTTTCAACATAATTTTTTGAGCCTTTTCAAAATTCTGGAACTTCACTGAAGTGTTAAGTTGTGCTTTGTTTAATAATAAGTAATAATTTAATATTTAATAATTTAATAGTCTATTATTAGAAATACTACATCTACAGATTATATTTACTACAGATAAGTTGCTTTTTATTTTTCTTTTCCATAGTATAAGATGTCCTGGTTTGTGGGAGTGAGAAACAGTTGATGAAGATATTTGAGCCTAAATGACACATTACACAAAAAAAGTTGTGTGTAATAATATTCTATTATGAAAATGCATCAGGGTAGATATATACACATGATAAACATAAAGAGTGAAGGTGAACAGATTGAAACTACAGCAGTAGAAAATGCTTGTGATGTCTGTGAGAGTGAGGCTTGAGAAAATTATGAGGATATTAGTATGAGTTTACAATAATACAACTTAAAAACTCCTGGATGTTAGCACACTCTTTAATTTAAGATATTTCCCCCCCACAGACTGCACCCTGACAATGTAAAGTTGAAATAACTTGAGTGATCTTTAAAAGGTTTTACCAATTTAAGAAAAAAAAACAATTAAAAAATAAAATCAGTTATTCAGGAGACTATGGCAGACATTCCTTTTCCCATCTTTTCCCTATCTCTTGCCTGCCTGGATTGGAACAGCAAAGGCTTCTGCAGAATACTGGAGTTTGCTTTCTACCAAGCTGTTTGTGTCCCAGATGCGTTGTGTCTAAATACTGTATGATATCAGCTAGAAAATGGGTCCTGGTGGCTGGCAATTTGTAGCCTTGATAACTATCTGTGTCCCTAACACTGCCATTAATAGGATGTGCTCTCCTCACAGCAGAATTTCATTATGCTGCTGAGGCAGAGTCTCCAAGTAAGTAGAGATAACTAGTACCTTATAAGAGTTCCATTAAGACCAGATGTTAATGTCTTGAGAAAAATAAGGCTAGCCTATCTTTGAAGGCCTTTCCTGTAAGATATTCAGTAGCTACAGACACCAAATGTTGAAGTTTTGTAGATGTTTTATAAGGATTCTTTATCTACCAATGGGTTTGTATCATTGCTTTCGGTAGGCAGTGCTGATTTCCATTTCAGGGGTAGATTACATAGCTGCTGTTTTCTGATAGTCAGTTGCAGATGTAATCATGAGTGCAGAACTTCTCTGGAAATGGAATGTTGCTGCTGGATACGTCTGTATCAGTACTGCATCTGATATGAGTACTCTCAATACTCTATACTTATAAGAAAGTAACACCTCCCATACCTAACTCAAAAACATCTTTGGACTGGGAGAGAGTTCAGCAGCCTATTTGCATTTGTTCTCCTAAGTGAGATTTAGGAAGAATAATGTGTTCATAATTTAGCCTACCATTGTTTTATCCCTCCATCATCAAAAGTGTGCTCCACAGAGCAAAATGAGACCAGGTTCAGGGCAAAGACTTTGACTTCTTAGGTGAGTTAAAATGTGTAAGGTTAGAAAGCAAATGGGTGCATTTATACCTAATGAATGACAAGATTCTTGCTGTAATTGTTGCTCGTGGCTGTCGTGGCAGTGCACATGGACAAGCAAGACAATCTTTGACAATGCAGAGCACTGTAGAAAGTCCAAATAGTAATGAGTCCCTGTCCTGAAGTATTAAATAGAAGATAGGGAAAGGGCCAGAATGGACTAGACAAATCCTAAGACTAATTAATATTGTTCTCATTTTCTTCTTTTCTATAGGGTCACAGAGGAATTGTGTTCTGCTGAGATGGTAGATGACAAGAATTTGTGATAGAGAGATTCTGAAGGGAAAGGGTGTAAAGGGAAAACAGCCATTGAAAAGACACTAAAAAGTGTGGGTATCCAATGACACCTAAGAGGAGTGTAAAAGAAAGAAGGAAGACATGGAGGGACATAGAGAATGAGGCAAAAGTGGAGACAAGGACAAGAAGCTAAACTTTGGGGCCCGATTAAGTAGAATTAGAGGTTGACTAATGCAGTGAATCAAAAGAGGAACAGAATAATTGCAGTGGTAATAGCACATATTTCCTGGAAAGTAAAAGCCTCAATTAGCTTTGAATCCAGCTGAAACAGAATGAACAGGTCCAGGTTCACCTGGAGATAGAAACAGAAGCCCATTTTGTTCTCCTATTTGTGATGGATGGGAGAACCTCAACCAGGAAGGTGAAACAGGAGAAGTCAATATTGGTCCAGGTCTCTGAAACTGTCCTTACTTTTGCCTTCTACATATGCTTTATGCATATGTATTTTATATACTTTCTTGTGTTTAAAAATGTGGATTGGTCCTGAACTTCATGGGACAAGGACAGTGGATGGCATGGTTAGGGCTGAGGAGACTGAGGTATGCTCCATGTAAGGAAAACAGGAGCTGTGACATTATGTTTCTCCTGTAAAAAGACAGGTGATTTAATAGAAAGTAATTTGAAGTTTTGCCATAATGAGAGAGGAGTAACATCTCACATCTGCTTCAGAGTGAGTATTTGCTTGCAGATAATTAGACTAGTTAATCAAATTATTGCTCACCCTTCTGCCCTGTCATAATACTGACTAGCAATCTAGTCAGGAGTTTTCAACTAAATTCCCACCAAAACTTACCCGTGAGGAGTAAGGGTGATGTGTCCAGGACAGGTCACATTATATTGGCTTACCAAACAAAGTCAGAAGATGGCAGCTCTTAGTAGCCCATTATCCAGCTGTGCTGAAGGGAGCCTAAGAGGGAAGCTCCCTCCCTCCCTCTGCAGTCCCAGAGGTTTCATTTTCTACTATTTACTTTTTGAACCCATGTACAGTTGAGCCTTCACAACATGTTTAGCCATTTAGTTCAAAGCTGGTTGTATCAGGAGATTTTATATTATGTCCTTAATTCTTTGCCTGTGTGTCACTGTAAGTGATGCTTTGCTTTTCCTATGACACTCGTGATTGTGTGTGTGCACAGAGCTGTGCAGACTTCGGGTAGCTTATCCTGTTTAATTTGTTCTCATCAGGCAGTGATTGGACCCTCTTTGTTGCTTTCTTGGAGTCTTTCTAGTTCAACTGTATCTTTGCAGCTTGAAAACTGCCTGGGTACTATGTTTTATGTAGCTTCGTAATGATGGGCTTTTTTTTTCTCTTGTATTCTCGTGTTCTTTTCTTAGTAACTTATATCATTCTGCTTCAGTTCTGACAGCTACTGAGTGCTGGGCTGATATTTCTTTTGAAACGTTTCTAGCTTGATTCTCAGATCTTTCTCTGAGATGATAATGACTAATTTAGAGTACTTTCCTGTGTGGTTTTTTTCTCTGTGCATTACTTTGTTTTTATTGACATTAGATTTCAGCTGCCATTTGATCATCTGCTTTCACAGCAGTAGAAGATCTCTTTGTAGCTTTCACAATTTTCTTTCTATCACTGGGAATAATGTATTTCCATCAGCACAGGCACATCACAGTTCCAGATCAGTAAAAGCTACAGCACCACAGCTTCCTGTTGATGGACATTCTGATTCCTTTTCATCTATATTTTGTCTTGGGTGTTAGCAAACTTAATACTAAACATGTTTTACAGTTGTGCTGTTTTCTCAGTGTAAGAAAGATTACTGGATTTCAGGTTCATTGCCTTATTTTAGTTTATTCTTTCTGATCTCCGTGTCCCTTTGTAGAGCAAGTATGCTAAAAGCAGAGAGCACATACCTGTGATAAGTTCATTTCAATTAACATAAAGAAATATCACCCCCTGTTGTTTGAAAAGAGGGATTTATAAGGAAGAATTGTGACTATATCAGCCTTACAGCTCCAGAATCAGGTCTGGTTTTCCACTGGTGTCAGTAGCCAATTGCTGTTGGAAAGTTTATTGTAGAGTAAGCAGCTGACTATGCTGACCAGCATTTAACCTGATTGCTTCCCACATTATGACTTTTTTTTTCTTATTCTCTTTCTCTTTTCCTCTTCTTCTTCTTTTTTTTTTCTTCCTTGTTGGTTTTCTGTAATAAAAGCTTCCATTTATTGCAAGCTGAAAGGTTATTATGATTATAAAGTGGTTGGAAATGTATTTGAAGCTGCCTATAATATATACTACAACTTCATGCAAATTCACATGCATGAAGAGATGACCTGTACAGAAAATAAAGTTTTTTCTTTCTGAAGACATTCAGGCATATTCTGGGATAAGAGATAAAAGAAGGGTTAAGTTTGGGAATTAATACACTGTAAAATAACTTCCTTCCTTGGCATCCTAAAACTTTTTGGTTTTATTATTACTTCTTTTTTTTTGGTATTATTTTTTATCTAGATTATATTTGTTTCTGTTTTGTAGAAGAATATTGTGATTATTTTAATTCCATTAGCTTAAAAAGGCAAGTTGTATAGATGTATTACAGGTCCTTCCTTCTTCATTATTAATGGATTTTTTTTTTGCACTGCATTTTCAGATTTTAAGTGGTAAGTGCTTTTATATTCATTACTGAATTAGTGCTACAAAAAAAGGTGGTTTAGCTTTGTTTGAAGCTTTCAAACAGAATATAAAACCTATTACTTGTGAGGCATCTTCATTCTCTGCTGCTGATTAACAAAGATGAATAGTATTTTAAATGATAATATAATTGGATCTAGCAGATGATTCAAACAGGAAATTAGTTCATATATATGTATACTGTTGATGTATTTGAATGTCAAACTCATTATGGGGAATTATAATTTTGCCACATTTAGGGCAACTTTAAGGAGAAATACTTGAAATAGTTGTCATTTCCAGCACATAGAATGTCTCTGCCTTTGGGCATAGCCTAAGGCTTAGAGCATTTTTAGCAAGTGGAACTCTAATAGAATCAATTTTCATAAATAAAAACAGAATTTAAGTTATTCTTCCCAGGGATTAACTATCTGGGGCTATTCAGGAATGTATTTATATCAGTGTTAATTTCCTTAGCATGCTAATTTGATTTTATTTCACATTTGTATGCTCAACTGCAAACTCCTCCAGGACCATCCCTATGTCAATCAGCACAGGCAAATACTTTCTTTTGGTTCTGTTAAAGCTGCTCTTGAAAGAAATTTAGAGAAGTAGCTTTATAAAGTATTTCCAAGAGATTTCATTTCTCAGCAGTTAGCTTTACGTCTGTTAACCGTATTAACAAAGTAATGTAGTCAGAGATCCCCATAAGCTTATCTTAATTTTACATAGGATGTTAGAAAATATGAGTGTCTTAAAGCATTACTAAATTAGCTTACATTTATAGGTGATAAGAAATGTTAGTCCCCTGAATATTCTTCCAACTATTGTGTCCTCCTAGAAATCCATTTGAAATCCCATTACACAGCAGGGAGGAAGATTTGAACAGGACACAGTTAGGTTTCTTCCTGAACATTACTCTGGTTTTCAAGCAACTTTTTTTTTGTACTCTTTTTTTATTTTTCTTTTAGGGGACTAGTGGTATTTCTAGGTTCTCTTTGTAAGGTTATGAGTAGATGAGGAGTGTCTCTTGAGGGGGAGGTATGAGAAAACTAGTAAGTTTTACAAAAGGTAGTAGGGAAGAGTAGGAATTTGGAGTCAATTCTTCAGAGGAAAGAAAATAGACTAGCAGAGGAAGAGACAGACAGCATAATGTAAGAGAATGCCATGTTTAGAGAACCTAAGTTGGAAGCAGAAAGAAGTAGACATGCAGAATGGGGGAAAAAAAAGCACAAAAGAAGCCAAACCTCCCCCTCCAAAAAAAAACCCCACCCAACCAGTCAAACAAGCAAACAAAAACACAAAAAAAAACCAACAAAACAAAAACACACACTCAAAATAAACAAAACCAAAAAAAAGCAACAACAAAAACCCACCCCAAACCACAAAAGCCAACCAAGCAAACAGAAAACAAACCCCAAACCACTCCACAAACCAGGAAAAGGATGCAGTAATCTGTTACAAATATGGTTAAGTCAATAAAGATAAATGATGGTGTTCCAAAAAAATAAGATGTAATAAGTCAGTGACATAAACTGGGGCTGTTCTTTCTAGAGTATTTCTGTTAGCATCCCTTAGATGCATATGAGCTCAGTGAGTGTGCAAATAAGACAGAGATTAATGATGTACTGGAGCTGAAGGCATGGTAAGGTGAACACCAGTGTTCTGTTATGTGAGCTGCAAAATGTGGATTTAAAGGCATGACCCAAAGGGGTGGCAGTGCAGCTATTTTCATCTTTTCCTTCAGTATTTCATTCTATAAATTCTCTTCTTAGTACTTCTTGTTCTGTGACTAGACTTTGCATATATTTTCCAAAGATCATCTCTGCTACGTACAGTTCCCCCGTGTCTTCTTCAGAGAGCCTTCTGTCCCAGGCCTGCACCCCAGACCTGACACCTGTGTTCTGCATGGTCTCTGAGTGTGTCAGCCACAGCCTGAACTCCTGAATGTGTTCCACCAAAAGTCAATCAGAACTGTCTCGTTATTTTCTGCATTGTTGACCAAGACACTGCAGGTCCTTCTGTGTGGTGGTTTATGATGGTTTTGTGATGCATTCTTGTTGTAAAATGTCACCCAAAGATCACCAGTCAGCATCCCTAGCTTCAGACAGTAGTACAGAAGAGTTTCCTCCCAGTTAATTCTTTATTTCTCTCATGGCTTATGACCTGGAAGATGTTCTCTATATAAATTATTACTTTGAGTGTGCTAGGGAAGTGAGGAGAAGACTTTTACAAAATACATTTTTAGTTGACAGAGAACAAACCAAAGTCCTTCCTTCACATAATTTTTAAAAATGTATAAATAGATTTTAAACATTTTTTTTCTAGTTTCATTTCCTTAAAAAATCCTATCACTTCTTCAAAACCAGAAACCTGGATAATAATCTCTTTCTCAGTAGAAGTCCAGTTTTGCCTGAGGCTTTGTTACAGGAAACCTTTGTCTGAGGAACCTGGTGGCATTTGTTCATTAAACAAACCCATTTTTTTCCAGTTAGGCTTCTAGCAGTTCTGTCACTTGAAGACTTACAGCTCTCATGCTGGCTTAGTCTCTTTCTATAAGATAATAATCTTTGATAATAATGAATGACACAATTTCTGTGCAGTGTCACCCTAAGTATATGATAAACTTTCCTTATGTATTTTAACTTTATTAGCAAAGATTTCAAGGACAGGGCAGACCCTATGCTCAAAAAGAGCTTCTGCTCTAGGTATGTATGTAATGAAGAGATCTTCCATGTGCTAATCCCATTTCTTGTGCAGTAGAATACCTCTGTCTTGTCCAGAGACAATACCTCTGTCTTGTCCCATACCCATGGGAGCTAAAATTCATCAGTGGGAATAATGGGGACTTGGTTTTGGATCCCTACTTATTTTCTTCTTCCTAAAGTAATTCCCAAAATTGTTTGGGCTGTATAAGACTGGTAATTATTGACTGTATTCTACAAGGTTGCTCCTTTCCATTTTGTGAAAAAAAACAGGCTAAAAAAATCCATCAGAAATTCAAAATATGCAAAAATGCAGCAGTTAAATAGCTGAGGATTCTCCAAACTTTGCTCAGTTTGCAGGACTCTCCTGATTGAAGAGGCAACTGTAATGTTTTTATATGAAAGATGGATGGTGTGTTCTTTGAAAAATGGAAATATCTGTATGGCTGTCAGCTGCAAGAATGTTATCATGTTCCCTCCAATCTCATCACAGAGTAACTGTTTGAGATTGTGATTTGCCAATAATATTGATTGCTGCATTCCCATTCCCATGGTTCACTTTGGGAGATCATAGCACTCTGTCAAGGAGTTATGAGCATTCATTGGTCAAAATGAACCAGAGCTTTTTCTGGATACTGTAATTCTAGATGAATGTTAAAAGCTGCAGTTAACACTTTTCCTCCTGCCTCCTCCTTTTAGATAGTTGAGGGATTTGGGATGGTTTGTGTACCAGATTCATTATGGTGCACTCCACAGTGCTCACGGGAGTGTAACATTCTGTAACAGTGAACCCAACTTAACACCTCGCAGAGGACAATTCAATCTAACATTTGTTTCTGTGGATACAGTAGCTGTATTTGCCAACTTTGTGCTCAAATCCTTCACATACAGATTAGATGTGTACATATGCAGCACTTAGAGCCTTTATTCATGCTGCTAGATTTTGATTTAGAATTCAGCATCTTAGACTTTGACAATTTATACGACGTGAGAGTACAGAACATGATCAGTTCTTTGGCTTTTAGCTGCAGTTGAGATGACTGTAGTTGAGATGAATCTTGATGTCTTGTAGCAGACATTGTTCTTCTGGGATTACTAGGATCCCTATTACAATACTGGGACAAAATAGTTTACAACAGGAGATATCTGACTTCCAGAGCAGGAGATGGAATAAACAGAAACTCAAAAGACTTGGCAGAATTCATATATTCCATTTTCATTTATTTAAAGAGTTATTACAAACAAGTGTGAGGGGAAAATCAACCATGTCTGGCAAATCTAAAGTGTCAGTGTAGGAGGAAAACATGAACACCTATCTGCAGTGGTAATATGTGCAGCACTGGTGCTCTGCCTGCACAATTTGGGGGGGTTTACCCCCAAAATAGCAGATCTGTTTTGTGTCCTGCCATATTGTTTCAGGTCTTTAATGTCTAAATGGAGTTTCAATTCTTAGTGTGTGTTTGGAAGCAGGTGACACCAACCAAGGACTTTTTTCTTTACTTACCACAGCTAGTCATTAGTGAATAAAAATGTCTCCTTAATATATTTACCAATAGGGCTGTATTTTGTCATGTGGCATAGAGAGAATTCTCTTAGTCAACTGAAACTTCAGCTAGATCAAAATGACACTTTGAAACTTCACTGATTTTCAGAAGTGTTGCTCAGATTGTTTAAGGAGTCAAGGGAGTTTGAGGGGAGGAAGTCCCTGTGTACAACATGCTCTTGCAAGACAGCTGGAGCAATTGAATCAAAGTTGTGCCTCATCTAACCTGTGCCAGAGGTGCCCAGAAACAGAGCAGAACTGGGAAGAGTAAGAGGAATGGCAAAATCCTAGTAAAACAATTTATTTCTGAAGTCTACAGAAATGTTGTTACTTTTTTCCACAGCACTGATGGCATTAGCTACAAGGCATGAATGGAAAATTTACTGTGCTTCCAAATGAGAGTGGAATTACTGCTGATTACATGAGAAAACAGCACTTTCACTGGACATGATGCAGAGCTGTCTTTCCTCATTTTAATATCGAGTCTATTTAGTTTAATGCTTATGCCTAAAATCTGTACCTTCTGATTGAAAAATTAAAATATCTGAACAATTTTTCTCCCATAATATGATCTTGATAATGCTCTGGCTATGCAGAGTCATCATCAGATGTGGCACTCAGGTTAAGAAATTCCTGTTACAAGATTCCAAAAAATATTTCCTTCCATGTCCAGTGCAATGAAGGTGAAACAGGTAAATTTGTATTCACTGTGTTTATGGGAAAAGAGATGAGGTTTGGTTTTTTTCCTTTCCTGACTATTTATGTCTCAACCTACAATGAAATATGTGTTAGTCAGGTTCTTTTCACATACTGCCCATTGAAACAACTCCATATACCACTGTTTTCTTAAACAGTTTATTACAGACAAGTTGCAGAAAGCCAGCTTTTATTAGAGTAATTCATCTTGAATTTCATACATCCAAAAAGCAATGAAATGCCCTTTTAGCATAATTGTATTAATATGTTCTCCATGGAATCACACTCCATGATGTGAACAGAAAATCACTACTGTATTAAATCATTGCAATATCCTCCTAGGTGGGTGGTAAACTCAGGCTGAGGTTCTTGGTGAAAGTATGCATTTAAGTAATGCTAGCTTCAGCAAACCAGCTTTTTGTTTTATGACTTTCTAGATCTGTGAGCAGTATTTCCTGAACACTCCTATAATTTATGATCAGCTTAAGTAATTCCAAAGAAGTAAAGCTAAAAAGAAAATGGAGAAGGCAAGGGAAACCCCCTGTATAATAAATCCACTTGCTAGTAAATGGGTGGAATTGTGATGGATGGACTAGTTGGTGGATAAGGAGTTGGCTGGATGGTCACACTCAAAGAGTTGTGGTCAGTGGCTTGGTATCAGAGCCCAGTGGAGTGGTGTTGATCAGGGGTCAGTAATGTGTGGCTGTTTCACATCTTTGTGAGCAACATGGGCAGTGGGATCAAGTGCATCCTCAGAAAGCTTGCTGGCAACACCAAGCTGTATGGAATGCACTGCCCTGGGAGAAGCTCAGCTCCTCTTTTATAAACTTTTTATAAGTATTTCAGACTAGGTGTCAAGTTTTGGATAGCTTTGAAGTTGGATAAGTCCTTTTTTCAGCCTGCTATATTTAGCCCCACTTCCTCTTCCCACTACCCTACCCCGCTCAAAAAAACCCTCACAGGTTTTTAATCTTTGATTATTTTATATCTAAGTGACAAATCACCTTCTGCTTTTTAATCTGAACCCTAGAGTTCAGAAAAGGAATAAAATAAACATTTAATTTTGAAAGCATTTAAGCAACTTTGTTTGTTTGTTTTTACCATTGTTATTTTTATTTTAAATAGTGTATAAATCTGAGGAAAATGTTGCTCAAATGTAGGCAGAATAACTATCTGAACAGAAGAAGTGCAATTTACCTTCATGGTTCCAGATCCTTTGGATCCTAGGTCCAATAAGGCATTAAAATTCACAAAAACTGAACTCAATAAATATGTATCTCCTGTAGTAGCTAGTTATTAAAATGAAAAAAAAGAGAAATAGATAAGTATCAAATGTAAGATATTTAGAACCAGAAATGTTACTTCTCATCTTACTTTCATCTACATGCAATTCCATATTTGAGTGAAGTTCACTGTGAATTCAGTGGGTTAGTGCTAGAGACATCTTTGACATTATTTTCTGCTTATGGGGTTGTCCCAGTCACCCCACATCTCTGGGATCACCTGAGAGATTAAAACATTGATGGCATTGGCATTATCCTAACATTCTCTTACTAAAATATTACCATATCAAGTCCAGTCTTGTGTAAAATGTTGCAGATCCTTGACATGAAAAAAATATTTTGGGGTTTTTTTTATTATCTTGATATCAATTATTTTGATATCAACCCTAATTGATAAAACAAATTGCTGTAGAATTTAAAGGTGATAATTACCTCCAATCAGATTGTCACCCAAGAAATGTCATTGGCTTGTAATCAATCTTTGCACTTGCTTAGCCCTGCAGAAAGGTTTTAGGTACACATGAAATTCATCTTGTAAAACCCTCCTGTAACCATTCCATTCCATGACCTAAATAAGACAGCAGTATTCCAAATGTGGTGGGTTACAAAAGTTGTCTGCTTTCTGTCACTTTTACCTTTACAGTTTCCTTCCTGGGTTTTAGGTAAATCTTCCTCAGGAAACTCCATTCTTAGAAGCTCCTCACCATCCTCATCAGAGCAATTTCCCCCATTACTCACTAGCAGCTACATAGTGCATTCCTGCAAAGTGAGAACGTTGTTTCAGTGGGGGAGGAAACTTGAATTTTCCTCTCTTTGCCTCACATTTTGAGTCCAATTTCAGGACATAATAAAATCGGTGTGCTTGTTTCTCTTGTGGACACTAGTTCACATCATAAAGCATCATGAATTATTCAGTTTAACTTGCAGACTTTTGGCAAGACAACCTAAATCCCAGCCAGCAGACAAGCTGATTTACTTCAGAGGTGCATTCAGGACACCTGTAGACTTATGATATTAAGTGTACTGGAAAAGCTTATCCTTTCTTATATGCAGAATAGAATGGAGATTAAAAAAAAAAAAGACTGTTTCCAACATTCATAGTTTTTTAGCCTTCATTAAAAGGAAATTCATAAGCTGCAGGCAGGTTGCTGATCACATTCTACTTAAGATTTGCAAATCAGAAAGGAACAAGGTTTATTTGAAACCTAGGTGAGGTTTCCTTTTTTAATTGTTGTCCATAATGAAGCAATTCTACAGATTATCAACTAAAAGATGTCTTAGGCGTGCCTAAAAACACAAATCAGGGTTTCCTTATTAGTAAAGCAGTTAGTGGTCTGGTTTGTTTGTTTTCTCTGTCTTCAATTTGCCTTCACTCTGTCTCTTTCAAAGACATTGCCTTCATCTGTCTTTATAAGGGATCAAGTTGTAAGAGGGTTTAATCAAACGACCACTCTACGTGCCACTGTCTCCAGGAGATGAAAGAAAACACTGAAGTCTATAAAAGCATTAGAGCAATCATTTGGACACAAGAACAGAGTTCTGTGTAAATCCCAAACAACTTTGCTGGGTTTAGATGGCACATTTAAATCTTAGAATAGCATATTAAATTTATGAAATATTTATAATATTTATAGGGCCTGTTTCAAAGGTTGGAAGTGAGGTAAAAATGAAGAAATGAAGAGTAAATCAGAGCAAGGTCTTACTGATGAAGTAGATTTTACCTGAGATGGAACTATGCATATCAAGTAGGGTTGCCAGATCAGGATGAAGCTACAGTTCTATGGGTGATGGGTTTGAGGTGCCCAGACCATTAATATTCATGTTAACTACTGCATTTCAGAATATACTCTTGATTGTTTTCCTAGAAAACTTCCTACCAAGATGATTAGACACACAGAGCATGACTTAGCGAAGAGTTTGAGGAGGCTAAGGAGTGATGAGAGAGATCTTAGGGAATGGACAGCATGAGTACTTGAAGGAGAGTTGCAGGGACAACGTAATGAAACTTAGCTGAGTAGTGCTAGATTGAAACTGGAACAGGTTACCCATCCAATTTTCTGTTACCTGTTCAGTGAGATCTACTGGGTTGTTTGTTTGTTTACTTATTTATGTGTTTATTTCCCTCCTGTAAGAACTTCCATATCATGTACTGGTCAGTTCTGCATTGTTTTTCTTAGTAGTTGCTAACTATTTTCTGGCTGGGAACTTTGTTGTTAGAGAACTTGTGTCTATTTAAAACATTGAGAGGCAGACATTCTCAGGGATAAATAAAAAAATAAAGTAATTAATCCCAGTACAATGAAATGTGAAGATCAAAAAAGAAAAATCTCTTCATGTTTGTTTTCTTTTTCTCAGATCAGAGCAGCAAAATGGAAAAAAAGAGGGCAATATTTGCTCGTGCAGAGCTCACTGTTGTTAGGTTTCTTACTCTAAGCTAGCTCGAGTATCTGTACTACTGGCTTGTCTCAGTACACTGCTGAATGCTGAGCTGTGTGGGGCTCAGTGAAACTCTTAATGAACAATTATGACCCATCTGTTTTCACAGGTCAGGGTTCACCTGCTGAGCAGGAGACGTTTGGCAGAATCCCAGTGTAGAATTAAATGACTCAGGCCACCCCATCGCTTGAAAAGGGCTTTTTTGCTTTGTGTGTTTGGTTTTTTTGGGGGGATGTCCTTTTTTTTCCCCTGTCAAATGCTATCTGTAATTGAAAAACTGATAAGCACTTATGTAATCCAGATTTATTAGATCTCTTCAGAGAATTTCTAGGTTAAACGGATATTACTCAACAAACAAAATGCAATTAACAAGGTGACTTATAATTAAAATAATCCATTCCACATTCTTCAGGCACTGTAAAAAGGTAAAGGAGCTGGTATGATATTTGTTCACTGGATGACAAGCCACTGCTGCCACCATTCTCCATAGGGCTGGCCTTAAAAGCTTGGGAGATCAGAGAGTCCAGAAAACAGATGGCTGACTGTTGCACATGCAGGCTCTAGAGAGGTGGGCCATAATGGGGATGACTTGCAACATCTGCCCACCAACTTTAGACCTATCAAACAGGTACAACATGCTATGTGCCCAGAGAGAGGACATTTGGTGAAGTGAGGGTAGGAATAACATTTTGAACTGTAGAGTTATATCGAGTATAAATTCAGAATTTAATTTATCCTAAAGCAATAGATGTGGCAAATTGTGTCCAGTCAAGTGCAGAGTAGTGGGAGAAGAATTTCATGTTTTCCCCTCACTCTATGTTTCTTCACAAAGTTTTGCACTGGCTTCAACTTTGCCAACTTTTATTACACCCAGAAGAACAAGAATCAGTTTAGAAGTGCCCTCTCTTTCACATGTAGCTGTGTATGATGCTCATCCAGAGAAACTAATAGCTAATTGTGTGATTCTTACTCTTACTGAAGTACCCGTAGCACCCTTCAGCACGGAGTTTGGGTACTGGAAGCCATGTAGCCATGTCAGTGTGGGTCTAATTTATCTATGTTTTCATCCTAACAAGCTTTGTTCTTAGGGTTGTGCAGAAATCACAGAGCATCAGAGAACATTAGGGGTTGGAAGGGGCCCACATTTTCTCTAGACTTCCTTTTACCTCCAATGTACTTGAAAAAGCCTTTCCTCTTGTCCTGAGTACAGCACCTGGGTATGACCACCCTGCCTGGTCAGGGTGGGATTCCCTATTCCACAGCAATGCCCTTGATAGAATTCCACTAGATTAATAGGTGCTTGTGATTTTGTATGTCCAGTTTGAGAAAATCTGAAGGCAACATAACTTCCAAAAAGTCTTGAATATTAACTGTCTGGACTGGGTGACCAATACCAGAAGTTAAAGATCTGACTGTTGACTGGATTGAGATTCACATTCTGAAATAATGTGATTTTATTTTTGGACCTACATGATAATAATGCCCTGCCACTACCCTCGTGCAGAATGCACAGGAGTTACACTGTAAGTAGATATCTTTAAAAATCTGAGTTCTAAAGGGATGAATTGATTTTAAATTTTCCCCCTCCATGATGAGGAATACACCTGGCAGAACTCCATAGATGAGTTGTAGTATGTATTTCTTTCTGTTAAAGTGCACCAATGCTCCTCTGTACTCAAAGTTCCTTGACCAGGTGTGCTATGAAACAGATGCATACAACAAGGAGGTGGTCCCCGAAGTAGTTTTGGGAGTGCCCATGTTTAATGTTTAAACTTAGTTTGGATCTGTCTTACACACATGAGTTTCTTGCCCTTGACAGATCTGGTGCGCCCTCCTTCACTTCATTTTTGGTTTGGGTCTTCATTAATTAGGAGAGTCAGAAATGTCTGATGAGACCTCACCTGGAGTCCTGGGGCAGTNTGAAACAGGTTGCCCAGAGAGGGGGTGGAAGCCCCATCCTTGGAGGTGTTTAAGCCCAGGCTGGATGGAGCTCTGAGCACCCTGCTCTAGTGGGAGGTGTCCCTGCCATTGGCAGGGGGCTGGAACTGGGGGATCTTTAAGGTCCCTTCCAACCCTGACAACTCCATGATTCTATGATCACTCTTTCTTAGTTCTCAGGTGATTTACCAGGGTTGATCATGATCTGTCCTCAGAAATTAAACAGTTTCACATAACAAAGAGTCTATTCCATAGTTCTGCAAGCAGGGAGTAATCTTTCTTTCTAATTTTAAAAATCTTTAAACAAATTAAAATTCTCTTGTTAACAGGACTGGGTCCTGAGCTGTGAACAGCAAGAAAAGCTAATCCCAAAATGCCAGTGAGGGGGGAGAGTTGAGACTTATCATGTAGGTCTAAAAGACCTGAGGGAACCACTAAACCAATGTGTACCAGTGGCTGATAATAACCATATGTGTTGGCATGTCAATCTGTACAGCAGATAAAAATGTTTTAACAGCTAGTGTTTGTAAAATGGCTTGAGAGTCTAGGGCACAAATTGAATATTTACTAACAAAACATGATTACTGATAATATGGGTTTGGCAGTTGACTCAGCGTGGTTTGGGTTTGGGTTTGGTTTAGTTTTCTCCCAATCTTTGCAACAAATAAGCTTTCAAAGCAGAGAGAGGACCTAACTTATGGTAAATAGGAGAATTCTGTTTAAAAGACACCGAGATGCAACAAGCTTGACCTGTTCTACTTTACTTCTACTGCATTTTTATGGTCAAATTCTGTTGTGCATGCACAAAGAAAAATTGTCTTGTGCTACACAAAATGTGACTGACAAATGTTTACGGAATTTAGAAGGGATTTGGTAAGAAACAGGCTCAGAGCTTTTTTTTAGGGTATTATTTTGGTTTATCTATATTCCCTATATAGAAAATATATTCAAAGTATTTTGCTATTTCATAATATAACTTTCAAAACTACTAACTCCTTTGTGCCTTGACTTTATAAAGTGGTAGTGTGAGAGATAAAGTTGCTCTGCACACAGGTAAGGCAGATGTGTGCTGACAAATATTGTTCCATGTCCAACCATCTCTGCCACACAAGGAAATGCATGTGAAGGTTTTAGTTCTTATTTTCATTCAGTCAGTACATAAAGCACTAGCTTTTTAAAATTACCTTAGGATTATGATGGGGAAAAAAAATGCAGATTCTTAGAAATCATCTTTAGGAACATTTGGGGGGTTTATTATTGAAAAGCCCTTTTCTGCATCAGAACAAACAGAACAATTTCCAATTAGGTTGTCTTTCAATAAAACAGTTTCTCTCAGTATTTAATTTCATTAATATAATAGCTTGCTTCATAGAAGAGTTTTCAAAGAAGCTGGAGGACGTGAACTTGTCCTGGGGACATTCAGGGCCAGGCTTGATGAGGGTCTAAGCAACCTGATGTTGAGGATGTTCCTGCTCACTGCATGGGGGTTGGACTAGATGACCTTGGAGGTCCCTTCCAACTCAAGGCATTCTATGATTCTCTAATTTTATGATATTTGAAATCTCAGTAAGATTACTGAGATTTTTCTCAGTATTTTTCAGGTTCCTTATTTCATCTTTTTAGTGCTTGTCTTGAGCTTATTCAAAATAGATTGTAGTAATAATTAATGAATATCAATGATCAATGTAAATAAGGAAAAAAGCAAAATTCACAAGTGTGAATTCTGTGTGAAATGGAACCTGCTGTCTGCCTTTGTCTTCACTCACATAAAAAGAGTAGTCAGCAGCAACTGTGGACCAGGACAAGGCATTACAGGAGCGTATTCAGAACAATAAATCACCTAAACTTTATTTGATATTCAACTATTTTGAACGTGCTATTCAAGAATTCATTAATAGCAGCTCCACCACAGCAATTATATAGAGAATGCTCACCTGAAGTGATGTACAGAGGAAAGACTCAGATCTTCCTTCTTTAAAGAGGGGACATTTTTCCCTCTTGCCTTTGCTTTTCCTTTTTTTCCCCTTTCTCTCTGTTAGTGGTTTGTGTGTAGTTCCAAGGATTACTAACACAGCATTACAGATTTTATTCACACTGCCTAATGGATGTTTGAAATGGATGTTTGCTTTTTTTCCCGTGCTTTGACAAGCAGGAGACATTTTCAGAATCAAGCTATTAAAATATAATAATGTTTTATTGGAAATAATGCCATAGAGAGGTGAATTGGGTAGTTCACACCTCTCATAAGAGCTGTCATCACTTTATTTTCAAACTTAGATTACAGGAAACATTTGGTTTATATTTGAAAAGCTTTTATTGCACTATAGTTTTTAAAGGGATTTTGTTGGTTTTGATTTTGCTTTTTGCATTAATTCTGATACGAGCATAAGAATACAACTTAGAGATGGTCGTATTTTTTCTCCTCTTAAATGCCTCTACTCATCCTTGAGCTTCTTAAATATACTTTTATATCCTACCACAGTGACAGAGCTGGCAGTACTTCAAGATAAAATATTTGCAATTGTCCCACCATTACCATTTAGGCATATTACAGAATTTCTCTGACATTACAGATAGTCTTTCCTGTGTTCTAGTCAACTTAAACCAATTCCATTGTGTAATCCCATCTGGTTTATGAGGTGGTCTTAGTGCATTTGTGAAAATGGAGGTTGCCAAAAAGACAATGAAAACGGAGCATGCCGACCATTTCCAGCCTCTGTCTCATTGACATGCTTGGAAAAGTAAAGAGAGACTTTTTTTTTTAAATAGAGCAGCCTTCAAGCATTGTTTTAACATAATAAGTATAACCACTGTTTCATAACATCCACTGAATAACACATCCCTTTATTCTTCTCACTTCTGTTACCCATTTGTGCTCACTGATGCAGCTGTGAAGTTCTTGTGGTTGAATTTTAGATACCTAATGCAGCACATTCACACTGTATTACACAGATTTATCTCATTCACTGGAGGGCTTTAGCTTTCAGATGCTCCATTAATTTGATAGCTTTATATATGAACTATTTAATTTTGACAGTTTTGTTGACTTTTGTTGAGTTTGTGGGGGTTTTTTGTGTACAGCAACCTCAAATTTATCATATGTAATCAGCCTGCTGCTCACCATTGCAGTTTTCACCTTAGGTAGTGACACAAAGTTCATCAATTGAAGGGGTAAAACTAAAGCACCGTGCATTAAAAAACAGACCAGTACTTTGGGCAAGTCAGTGATGACTGTAAATTCCTTACTTCTCTAATAATCTTGCATTCTTTAATGTGGACTTAAATTGTCTTACGTTGCCTAGAGATAAAAACTTTTTTCCTAAGATTTTCCAGTCCTTCAAAAAATCTTCCCCCAGTTCTCTGTTTTGCTGCTGCATGACACTGAATTTAGCATGTGATTGTACCATCCAGTTTCACACTGGTTTAGGGAGTGGTCTTCTGTGTTCAGTAAAAAATATATTGTCATTTTCCTTGTTTTGTATAATTTTTGTGTATCAGAAAGAAAAGAACTATTGATTCTGGCTTCTGACGAGATCCTTTCTTTTTTTTTTTTTTTCCCTCTCTTTTTTCTCTTTTTATTTTGAAATATGTTGTCTTAATTCTCATGTCAGTGCTGCTACATCCCTTTCCTACTTAGTGGTACATTTAGCAACATGCAGAAAGGAGATGAGTGAGTTTTATTCTCCAGTACCCAAAGGTCCCTTGGCATTGGAAGAATTGCAGGGCAGGGTTCAGAGTGTTATCTGACCTGTCAAGCAAGAAATGTGAGGTTTTTTTCTTTTGATTAGGTTATCTCATTCTGCATTCTTTTCTTTTCATTTGTTCTTTTTCTCGTGCATGATCAAAATACACTTCCCACTGCTGCCTTTGCAACTTTTTTCTAAGCTTATTTTAATCTCAAATACATAAATCTTTCCATCCAGACTACACTGCCAAAAGGATGTCAGGCATAGTTGGCTTTTGGTTACTTCTTTCTTTATTTTGAGTCTACATTAGGCTATGTGTATTATACTTCCATCTTTTAGCATATTATTTAAGTTGTCTAACACAAAGATGGATCTTTGGTTTGTTTACTAAACTTTATCCTTTTAGAATGAAATTTTTCATTCCAGCTGCTTGCCTGAGGCTAAATATGGTTCATCTGTTTCCAAGAAAGAGACTGGGGAAATAGCATGTTCTGCTTTGTTAAGCGTGAGACTAGGAATGGGTAAGGCAGGCAGGAAACTGGGAGAAGCCAGTGGAGAGAAGATAGGAACTAAATGAGCAGGAAGAGGCAACAGTGAAGAGCTAGAAATTAATAAAACAGTTTGGTCTGATGTCAAATTGAAGACAATTAGGCATATGGGCTTAATTTGGAGAAAATGGGGGGAAGGATATTTCTATATATTGATGATTGCCAAACTTTACTGTTCATTCTGTTAGTCAACATCAGTGAAACCCACTGGACAAATTCTCATCTACATCCAGCTCCTCTGTCCATCTCCCAGTTAGTTCTGCATCCTGCTGGCTCTATGGCAATCATCTTTATAGTAAATAAAACAGGGCCAGAGCACCAGCTTGAGCCCTGGCCTGCACTCATCCATCCCCCTTAGTGGCATGGTCCCTGACACATCAATGGTCTGGGCCTGCTAGTGCTCTTCAAGACAGTACCTGAGGGAGTAAATGCCAGCTGCCATTCCCAAAGGAGAGGTGTGAACAAGATAAAATCAAGTTTTGGCTCTGTCCACAGTTTGCCATCACTGTCTCAGCACGCTTTTCACCCTCAAATACTGCCCTGTGCTGTCTCGTCTTATCTCAGGGCATGGCAGACAAGCAGTTGCATACTAAAAAAATTACCACTGTCAGTGGCTGCAGTCCACCTTCCTGTGATTCCAGACACCTCAACCCAGAAAATGAAACAATCATCCAGAAGAGAACAGAACCAAATGACTTAAAGCCCCCTGTTTACTCTTATGAGGCTCAGAGAAGATCTAAACTGATGCCATCTGGCTTTGGGACTAAGAAATCTTTCATTTCAGTTTTGATGTAGACAATGCACATTGTTGATGCTGTTAATTAATTCAAAAGGCAGAGGTCTTTGTGATAAGGACAAAAAAATACATTTATCATTCTTCTATGTTCATATTGGTTCCATATCATAGGGTGGGATTTCTCATTTTTGCAATTGCCAGCTTTCCTGCTGCCACAACCTAAAAAGTAAAATTGCTAAGCAAGCCATGGACCTGTGGAGCATGACTTCCAATCAGCTCATGTCTTCTGATAAGCTCGAGCTGTCACCTTTCCTCCTCTAAGGGCACACACCATTTCTTTCAAGCACCCACATCTGTTTTCCCAGCAGTTGCAGAAATATTTGTTGGTCTTTGACGGCCTTGTTTGAAATCAGCCAAATTAACTTTTGGCCTTAAGTGTTAACAGCAGGGGTCCTCACTCGGTATTATTCTACAGTATTGTGTCTTTAGGAAGTCAGACTAAAACCAAATTTGTTAGAAGAAGATTATTAAGGTGCCAAAGCTGAGCTGGAACATTGAGACCGGGCCGTCTGTACAACTGGCTTGACACTGTCGTGTGGTGCAGGCAGTGTTGTCAGAGCTCATCCGCTGAGATGTTAAACATTCAGGGACAAATTCCAGAAGATCTGCAGAAAGGTTTGTTTCTTGACTGTTATCCTGAAAAATTGGATTTTATTCCTACCAGTGCCACCAATTTTTTAAGTCATTCTAGAGAAAACGTTTCACAAATGATTCGTTTCCATATTCCTCATTTTCTGGAGGAACCTGAGAGCTGAGGCCTAACTTCGTTGGGGGTTACCCTGTGTCAGGAATTGTCTGACAGAAATTTCCCTTCTCAGTGGAAAAGGTGGTGAACTCTGGAAGAAGTGTTACAAAATGGTAAATTGCAACAATTTGCACTGAGAAGCTACTTCAGGGCTCTGAGGGTTCTTCCCTCCTGCTGATTTCTGTTCAGAGGTCTTTTCTTTTCACCAGGCCTCTCAGTGCTTCTCATAATTATTATTACAGTTGTGACTTAGGGGCTGAGCACAGTGTGCATCTTTCCTCTCAAACACCTCAGTGACCTCTGTGCTATTGTGCTGTAAAACACTGTAAACAAAATGCCTTCGAGCCAACCACTGTTGAAATGACTTCAAAACCAGATCTGGTCCTAGTGAAGTAAATGAGAGTTTTGTAGATTTTTAATTGATTTTTTTTCTTAAAGGAAAAAGAACGGCTCCAAACTTTTCCAAATTTCAGGATGAATTCCTGGTCCAACTGATAGGTCTTAACATTTCTGGTCTTGTAATGCCTGGAATTTAACACACCCAATTTTTTGTGCCATACAGTGGTTTTCATTCCTTCACCCACCAAAAACTTTTCAAAATAGCAGAATTCACCTGTTCATCAGTTACTGAGAGAGCAGTCCACAGTTCCTGTGTGCCTGTGGAGAGACTTCCATTATTAATAGAAACACAAAGCTGTGGTAGGAATACTGGGTATATTTATAATGGAGACTTCTGAAATCCTTTGAGTGTGATGTGTCTTTCATGTGGCCCAGCTACTGGTAAAGAATAAAGTTTCTTAAAACAACTGCTGTGTTAGACTTGGAAAGATCTTTCCTATATTCTTCCCTCTTCTAATTATAACTTGTTAGCAAGTTCCATGTGTTTATATATGCTTATGCTTTATCCTAAACTCTGATTTAATCTAAAGAGAGTATCTGAAGAAATCAAAATTTCACAGAAGGCAATAACCACTTGAATGCATCATTGATTTCACAAAGATGGGCAATGTTTTCCCTTAGCCAGAATAGCTCTTATAAAAAGGTAGTGTCTTTTTTCAACAGAGCATTTTCTGGAGACTAAAAATGGACTTTGAAGCATACTAAATTTTAAAACAGAAAGTGGCTGCTCTGGACTTCTTTCATATCAGTGGTTTATATTTTGCCAGAGGATCCTGTGTTATAAATACATTTCTTAATTATTATTATTATTAATCACTTTTTATAACTGCTTTATCAGGAATTTTGCCATATATTTAATAACTGCTACTACTGTGCACAACTAAAAACTTTTTAGCTGAGTATAATCAGAAGGAGAAGGAAAATTAGGTTCTCATCTGGCAAGTGCAAGGCAAAGCCTGGGATAGTCCTGTATTTGCACCATTTATGTTGATGTGTTTGTTGTGTATCAGCAAGTGTTTCAGCACTGATAGTGCTCTCAATTTTTATACTTGCTCTATGTCACTGTTCTTCACTGCTTGTGCACTGCACTCAACTCTACTACTCAGTTAATTGTGCTCTATTTAGATTTTCACACAGCTGACAACAGCAGTCCACTTCTTGCAGTCGGTAATGCAAAGTTTCAATTGGAAACTCAGATCCTTGGGTTTTAAAAATAATTTCCTAACGTTTTAGATCTGCTAATCAAGTTATCAGAAGAGGGATACTAAGGACCGTGATGTCACATCACCTTTTTGCCATGATTAACTTACCTTCCCAGGTTTTCAAGGAGAATCTGCTGCAGACGAGGTCTAAAGCATTAACTTTAATGGATTAATCAAGATGAAAGAGAGAGAGTGATCTGTCTAAATGTGCATTGATTCATCTCAAAAACACTTAAAAGTGAGAATGCTACCAAAAGCCCAGCAGTTGTAGATTTATCAGTATATAAAACCTGGGAGACCAATTCATTCTGAATTGTCAGATTAGTGGATCAGACGCCGTTTTCAAACCCAATTAGATGTGTTCCTCAAACAAGGAGAAAGTCATTTCTCTAAGGGCAGATTTTATCAAGTGCTTCTCAATAGTTTCTGGGATTAATGCTAAGTAATAAGTAGATTTATCACATTATTAACTTACTAATACCGTATCAAACAAGCATCACTTTCCTTTGCCCTGCTCTAACAGCTACAAGTCTGATGTCATGCTTATTTTTGGTAATCATTTTAATTAAAATTACAGACATAAAGAAGAGAAAGTGCTCTGGGCTTGTTAGGTTCTACTTTTATTTTCATTTTAACACCAGCATTCTTGACTTTATTTTATATATATCTTTTCCCTAATCCAAAATTATATTATCTGTGCTTGCACTTCCTTCTGAATGTCCAGTTTTGCTTTTCTGCAGGCAGGTGGCTACCTCTCACTGCCTGTCAGACCCTTCCTTCAATCACAAGCAGATCATCAGCTAGTAGTAGAAAGATTCTTGGGGGTTTGGGGGATAAAAATTTGCATACTTGTCCAGGGGATAGGGCTGGTAAAGGAAAAGAGGCTGGCTTTTTTCATAGCTTTTTGAAAGAGCTTTGTGGCTGCTGTATCTTTAGATCAACAGCTTTCCCTTGGGAAACATGTGGATTATAAATATTTTACTTTTTTTTTCTTATAGACTGGACAGATAGATTTCTGTGAGTACTACTCTTTTACATTTTTAATATTTGATTTATAACAAGGTAAAGTGCCAAAGCCTTTAACAGGAGGGACAAGTATGTCATTTAATTTTATCATCACAATGTTAAATTTTTTTGGAACATGTTGGTGCTCTTGGAAAAGAACTCTGTTTATATATCATAGCTACATCCTTTTTCCAGATTTAAGTCTATTCTGCCTCTGTTTAAGAGGAAGTTTTTTATGTTGTTATCACATTTTCAACAGCCATGAGTCAGAACGCCGAGTCCTGATCCAAGCAACATTTGATGGTTCAGAGAAAAGTCTTTTGCTTTGCTACAAACCATTGTTTGTTAGCAGCGTTGAGAGACCTAAAAGATAGGCTGAAAAAAAAAAATAATCTGACAATTGCAGAGTGATCAAATCAAGTATTTGAGTTTCCAGGAAGGCCAGAGCTCCTTTTATTGTTAAAAGAAGGAAAAAAGAGAGCTGGGTGCTAGGTTGTAGGTCTTTTGCAACAGCTAGAAAAGTTTCTAATCTTATATTTTGCTGTTTCACTTAGATGTAGAGTGACAGTTCTGAGTTACTGCACAGTCTCTCATGGTCTTTGTAATGCCACCTGGACTGTAAGAGAGTAGCTTTTCTGTAGCAGTGGGGAAAAACCCCTTCCTTTAGGTAATACTGAGTTCATCTATTCAATCTGGACACTGTATATTGCAGTAAACTTGTGGAAACAGTACCTACTTAGTAGCTTCTATGTTTATGATGCAGCATCTTTCATGGGTTTGGTGATTAATTATTCAGCTCAAGATACATTTTTACCTCTCCTTGCCTCCCTGTTCTCTCCATGCCAGAAATTTCCATTTCAGGACAAGATACTCTGCAGCAGCAGAATCACAGCCAGGGTGATAGTTGTTATTACAGATGCCAGAATTAGGCCAGGAACAGCCAGGATATTTTAAATAAAATCATTTTTGTGCATTACCTCGTCTCTCAACAGGGCTTTAGTCTCCTATTTGCACTTCCAATAATGCCCCCCTTTAAAGGAAAACAGCAATCAACATTGCATTTTACCTGCCATGTATTTGTGTTCTGAGTGTGTGCGTGTGAGTAATACATAGATTCACCTCAGACAGGTGAAGTCCTGAGGTGTCCTGCTTAGCTTTGCTCCAGACCTGGTTTAGAGGTTTGAAAAGATGCTCCTGGGCATCAGGAGCTCTAGTGTGTCCATGCAGTTATGCCACTACTGCTCAGGGCTGCACAACTTGTGCAGAAGTTTCTCCTAAGGCTCCAGCATCACTTGTCTGGATCTAGCCCAGTGAGAATTTAGGTTGTTCTTAAGGCACTTTGTCTAACTCCTTTTTTTTTTCCTGAAGTGTAAACTTTCCTTTGAGACTTTCAGTTGTAAAGATTATACATTATTAGCCTCATTAAGAAGCCAACAGGGAACGTGCTGGAAAATAAGCTCAGATGAATGAATTATCATAATTATTAATTCATTTTATGCTTGAAGACTGTATTACTCTCCTATCTTTTCAGAAAACAGCAGTCGCCTTGCTTTTGTTTTTGCTGTTTGTTTCTCCTCAACAGCTGTAGAGCATTGTAAGCCATTTTGTTCTCTGCAGAACAATGCTCTAAATCTCTGGGTCTTTCTACTTAGGCTGGAGTCATTTTTCCGTGCATCGGTCTTATTTTTAATGTACAATATCTTAATGTGCAGTGCTGGAAATGGGTGATTTATTTGTGGTAGTTTACTGCAGTGTAGGATTTTATTAGCTTTATTAATAGAAAATCATCACCTTTACCTTTGCTGTGGGAGGTGAAAGAGCTTAATTCTCTCTGACTCAAACAGTACTAATCTGCAAACACGGCTGAGCCAGGAGATGCTATTTGTCATTCCTTTGTATAAACTCAGGCTGAAAAAGATATAGGTATTAATATTTCAAGATAAAAATCCTTAACTGGGAGCCCATATATTTTTCTTTCTTCCCTGCCCCCCCAGCTCTCTTCCCCTAAAGTCATGTTCTATTAAACACCATTTATAGGTTTGCTTTCTTATTTATTGCCATGACATTCAGTGTAATAATAAACTACAAGTCAATTAATCAAAATCTCTTACCTTTGCTTGATTAGTTTATGACAGTTCTGCCCTGTGGTAAGAATGGAAACACCAGTTTGTATGCAATTTTTATTTTCTGAATAATATTCTATAAGGTAACTATGGACAAGTGATAAGGAGAAGTGGACATGCTTATGAGTGTGATTCATTTTCAAAGGAAAAGGAAAGCAAGATGGAGGAATGAAGGAAAGAAAGAAGGATAGATGAAATGAGGAAGAGAGGAAATAAATCTAGAGTCTCTCCTGCCCCCTTTAAAGGACTGTGGCTAGATGTTTTGGTTCTTAGCTACTATTTAGTTCCCATTTGTACAATGTTCTTTGAAGGAGAACAGTAAATTCCTAAAGATCACAATATTTGTGTATCAGAAGGATTCACATCAACGTACTGCATAAAAACCATTCTAATACTGAATGAAAACCAGGAATTTTGGACACATCATGGATACCCTCATCAGGTAGCCAGATTTTCTTTCATGTTTCCTTCAAATCTCATTTTCCTCTTGACTGTAAATGAGATGCATTCTTTGCTGACTCTGTCGTTTGCTACGATGGGCTGCTGGCTCACTTCTTAGTTACCTCAATTAATTCATCCTGCACAGAACTCTTTTTCACCTCTGCTTTTATCTAATGTTATCCCAGAGCATCAGTTCAGGTAAACACACAGAGCCCACCTTCAGAGACCTGAAAAAAAAGCATTTCTCACAGCATGTGAGAGGAATTGTCAAAAAGAGGTGATCAGAAACACACAGTTCAGGTAGCCTCAGCTACCCCCCTGAGTGACAATCGAGCAGTGGTATTGAGAAACCTTTTCTGGAAGTTAACCTCCTACCTTGTTACTAGAAAGCTATGTTTATTTTATTGACATACACAGTTTGCAAGTCTGCATTTATTTGTGCATTGATATTTTGACTAATCTGTATTAATGGAATTACATACAGAAAACTGTAACTTAATTACATGGTAAGCAGGAGTGATGCATTGCAAAGTCATCCTAATGTACTTCACATCCCCCTGGACTATTGGCACGTCGGGTAATCTGCTCACCATTGTATTAGCAGTGATTGGTAAAACCAGCAAAAACCCCTCCCTTCTGTCATTCAGAGTTGTAAGTAGTTGGTACATGGGATGAAGTTTGAAACAGAAGTTTCAAATACATAGGTAAGGGAAGAATTAAACCTTTTTTGGGTGTGTTTGAAAAAATAACCCTCTGATATTTTCTTTGCCTGTGAAATTTTCATTATTAGGAAGTCAGAAAATCAGAGAAAAATTAGTCAGATCTACTGACTACTTCAGTTCAGACCACGTGAGTCCTTCCAAACATACCTTTGAAGAATGGCAGAGAAAACAAACTGCTTGTTCTTCCTTCAGCACTGAAAAAAACCTCATTCAAATCAGTAGTGGTCACTGAGGTCAAATTCTACTGCTTACTTCAACATAAGTAGTCATTATATGAAGTCAAGAATTAATACCTGTAATGCCTAATATTCTATTGGCATTTGAGGATGTGTTTCACCATAGGAAAAAATTCAGATATTTTCCAGTTTGATGACACATTCTCAGGTGGTGATCATAGCATTGCAATGACAGACATGAGAGAGAAAAAAAGAAAATCCACTTGGAGACAAAGAAGTCAATACAGGCAAAGGCATACTTGGAAAAACCTTTGTGTTTGTTAGAATATATGCTACCAATTAGACGATTCATAATGAGTATAGGAAAGCTGTTAGGTCATGCAGAGAAATCATTAGAAGGTTGAAAGCTCAACTAGAAGTCAATTTGGCTTTAGAGGTAAAGAGCAACAAGAAAAATTTCTATCAATACATTAACAATGGAAGAAAGGGCAGGGAGGGCCTCCAATCCCTACTAGATTCAGGAGGAAATATGGTCATAAAAGACAAGGAGAAGGCTGAGGTGCTTCCTGCCTTCTTTGCCTCAGTCTGTAGTAATGGGAACACTTAGACTGGGGAAAGTCACTCCCCTAGGCCAAGAGACAGGGGCCAGGAACACAATGCAGTTCAGGAACCCACAATGCAGGCCAGGAACCCTACAGTTCAGGAGGAGATGGTCCATGACCTACTGCTCAGCATCAACCTGCATAAATCTCTGGGGCCAGATGGGTTGCATCCGAGAGTGCTGAGAGAGCTGGCAGGGGTGCTCAGCAGGCCACTGCCCATCGCCTGTCACCAGTCCTGGCCGACTGGGGAGGTACCAGCANATGATTCTAGGGGCAACTTCAATTGCAATAGAAACTGATAAACACTGGGAAATTTGCTGTGCTCCTTCCTGAATTACAAAAGCTGAATGATGTTTATCCTCTCTTTTCTTTCTCTCTTGTTTTATTTTTTTCCATTTAAGGGAAAAAGAGGCTTCAGAATTTTTACCTAAAAGGGAGAAAGAAAAAAAATCCAATTTACAAAAGGGAAATTGTAGTGTAAGATTTATGGACCTTATTGATTACCAGTCATCCTGTAATATTAAAAGTGACATTTGTGAACATTTTTAATAGTTTGAAGTGTTAGGGATCTGGGGGGCGTTGGTGGGTGGTGGTGGTGTATATTTTTGTCAAAAAAGCAAGGGAAAGTAAAATCTGCAATTATAGACCATATAGCAAATTACAGACCATCCATCACATCTTATATGTGATATTGTGATCGTGGGATATTGTACTATGTCCATTCCAGAGAAAAAACCACATATTTTTTAAAACCAAATCTTCCTGATGGTATTATTTTTCTATTTCTCCACGTATTTCATGACCTGGTCCCTTTTTGCTTTTAATCCCTTTTAATCACTTCTGTATATTGCAGTCTTCAAGTGATTCTGAGGGTAAATCAAGATAAGTTAAATAAAGAGGATGCTTATGATGGAGTTCAGCTTGTATAGAAATGAGTTGTGCATATGAGTCTAAATTAAATGCTCATTATACAAGCAGAACACGCTGGTTTGAGTTGCTAGAAATAATCATGAGGACTGAAAATGTTATTCATTCCAGAACATCTCCAGTGTTTTAGTATACAGAAATACTGCATTTATTTTTTTTTCCTTTTTGAGGAAGCTGGAGATTTTCTGAGAGTGGATACAGCTACAGCTTTTAGTTCTATTACCATTTGTAGGCAAGTATTCTTTTGGTAAGTGTGGTTTAGAGAAGACACGTATTTAATGGGTACAAAAATCTATTTTCAGCTTGTAGTACAGGTAGACTTCATGTGAAAATAAGGTAGAGGTAGAAGAACCTCTTTTGTATGCTTTTCTATGAGGTGATGTGATATCTTTGCTTCCCCAGCATATACCAAGTTCTGTTGAGAGGAAGAGTTAGTTATGCAGTGTCCAAGAAGAAATTCTAGAGTACCTGATGCTAGAACAGCTGCAAGGGCTCTGCCAGTGTAATTCCATATCAGTTGGATCTTATCAGGGTTGTCATAGTAGGCTTTTTATTGTCAAAGGAACAACACAGTTTAAATAACTAACACAAGACACTTGGTCTTTGTAAGGGTCCTGGCCCATTTATGCCTTCAATTCAAGACTGGTTTTGTCACCACTGTGTGTGTTCTGCTTTCACTGCACATATTCAGATTCTCACTTGCAATATATAGCAGTCCAAACTGCACCCCTGCCATGAAAGCTGTGCAAGAAAGAGGTGTTTAGGATTTCCTTGTGGCTAAATGGGCCAAATGTTTACAAATAAAAGGCAAACACAGGTAAAATGACATTAGAACCATGTATAAGGTCATAGAATCGTAGAATTTTAACATGATGGAGCCAAACCATTCACTTAACACTGCCAATCCCACCACTAAACCACGTCCATGTAAGCACCTCACCCACATGTCAATGGACAAACCATCAAAAATCTGTGTGAGTCCTTAAGAGTGGATGTGAACAACAAAGGAGATTTTCATTTTCCATCAGTCAGTCTGTCATACTACCCTGTCAGGCCAGAAGATGATGAGTATGGCCTAAGAAAGAGGCTATTTTAAAAACCAAACCAAATCAAAAACCAACAGGTAAAAAAAAAAGAAAACAAAAAAACCCCCACAAAAATCAAACAAAACCCCCACAAGCAAACAAAAAACCACAAACAAACAAAACAAAACAGCAATGACAAAAAAAAAGGAAACAAATGGACAAAAAAATCTCTTTAAAAGAACAATTAGCTACTAATTTTGTCACTATCTTTGCCTAGTAAGGACTGGAATTTGAAGTCACTTTGTGTTGGCTTATAATTCAACCTTATGCTAATGAGTGACATTTTCAGCTGAGACTACTGTAAAAAGAAGTGTGAGAGGAGGACATCAAAGTGAATGAAAAGAGCATTTAGATCCCCCTGTCTTGTACAGCACTGAATACAAGGATTCCCATATTCACCATTTGACTTCATTTTCTTTGTGTTTAAAATCATAAATAGGTGTAAATGTAGGAAGATTTCAAATCTGTGTATTTGGTTTTTTTAAACTGCAAACTGAGGTTTTTAAATGAACTTTCTTCTTAAGGAGCTGGTTATTTGAAAGAATTTGAATTAACATAAAGCATAACTATAGTTTCTAAACTTTTGAAGAGGATGGAAGTAATTGACATCAAATGGGATTCTGAAGGCAGTAGGTTTTTTTCTCCTGAACTGGGACATCCATAAACTAAAAGCTTTCTTTTGGTTCATAGAAGCACTCCTAGACTATGAACCTTTCCCTTTAGTCAGGCAAATTTATTTCATCACTTTACTTCTCAGGTGTACCAGCACACAATAGATAAACCTGAGATTTCAGCTGAAATGTCTTTTCAGACTTCTTGAATGACCTTGGACAGGTGGACTCGGATTCATCTCCCTCAACTCCAGATGACTGCATCTCAGCTAATCATCCTGAAATTCCTCTGTTCATAGGAGAGAAATGGGCAGTGCTGGTCTTGGTACATCTGAACTGGTTTAGACAGCCACTTTGAGAGGAGATGAATGTCTGAAGTTGCACAGGATATATTCCATCCTCTTTGTTGCATTACCCTTCTGGGAAATGAAGAGAATGATGCTGTTCCATAACTGCCACAGCAACGTGTAAGATGGGATAAATAATAGTAAGAAGTGACTGAACCTTGATAGTCCATCAACCCCAAATTAACATAAAGTATCTGTCCCCATAATGTGCAGCACTACGGACAATGAGTCAAACAAGAGGGAAGGCACAGAAATGGGATGAGTAATACATGACTGTGGACTAGGAGATTCATCTCAAGTGCTGATGCACTCCCTGGAGCATAGCAACATTGGGCAGCTGAGAACTAAAACGTGGCAGGGTCATCCCACCAGATGAGGATGATTTTGAATTAAGAATGGTGACAGAAGTTGAAATGACAGTAGAAAAGATGGCATTGAGTGCCATAAACAAGCAGCTGTAGAGATGACAGTTTTGTTAGTGCAGTTTATTGATTCACTATGTGAGAAATAGTTTTTATTATTATTTTTTTAAACTTCTATCACTGATAAAACCTGGTTCTATGTGTTATGCTGATTTGGAGATGTTCTATTCAGAAACTTTTCTTTTGGCTACATTGCTTCTCATTACAGAATTGCCCTCTGTCGAAGTCATCCAATCTATCCTTTAAAAAACTTAGCACCTGAGATTATTGCCATGTAAGAAGTTAGAAGACACTGTTCTTCTGAGCATATGGATGGGTGGTTTGTGTTTCTCAAAATAAGAACTCAGAATAACCTGGGGAACTAATAAAAAACTAGCCCTTCAGGTTCTCTAACCTGGAACCTGCATTTCAGGATCTGATCACAAATTACCTCTGCTCTCCTAGATGTCAAAGTACAGCACATCAATTGAAATAGGATAAAAAAGTTAACTGTAGGTGTAGTGTGAAAACCATTGGCTTGACACTCGATTTAAAAGCCACAATTGCTACTCATTAACCTCATCAATAAGATCTTTCTCCAGTTTATACTTTGAAGCCCACTTCTGCATGACTTTCCTTCTCATGTGCAGCCCTAATGCACCCTATCCTCTGCTAGAAGAAGTGTGGGGCCTCCTGAGAGTTCATCTGAAAGGTTCCCATGTGGCTGATGGGCTTCTTCAGAGCATGGTTCAGAAGACCACGTTCATACTCCAGAGAGGGTCTTCCCTCCATGGGGTGGGGAGGTTGGTTAGACCCCCCAGTAGGAGAATCTAAAGTTAACAGCCTAAGGCTTGTAGCTGATTTTCTTTCCTCTTCTCCCATCTGTGGTATACCCAGCAATATCTATGGGCTTATTGTTGTTATTAACACTTAAACCAGACCACAAACCAGTTGGTATAAGAAAACATTAGGGCAGCAAAACTTTTCTTCACTCAAGTAAGGCCTAACAAAGTGAGAAGAATGGAAAGAATATGAAAAGGTGGACTTTTTATTTTTTTTCCTTCTTCTTTTTTTTCTCTACCACTGAAAAATAAATGGAGTACTTAGTTAAGGTTGCTGGATCTGCCTTCATGACATTGATTGACTGACTCCGTTGCAGTTGGTTGGTTACATTTCAAGGCTAAATCTGAAGCTTCTCTGGAGAGTATGGGAATTAGGTCTGTATAGGTAGTGAGCCAAGAATTACAATTTAATAGGTATTATATTCTTTCCCATGGATGATTCTCCAGATGCACTTGTATATTGAAGACAAATGAATAGTAAGAGGGCCTTTTTTTGGTGGTGGTAACAAATTCAGAAGTCATTTATCAGATCTTTTTCTTCTCCAGGAGCGTGAGGGGGGGGGAAATACAGTAACATACAATCAAAGCATCACATTAGCAGCACTGGAAATGTGACTGCTCTTTTTAACAGGAAAAGACAAAAGCTTAAAATCCAGTAGCAGCTCAGCCCATGCCAATGAGAAATTACTCCCTGACTCATATGAAACCAAGCTTTTATGTCTTGTTTTCTCACAGAATAGGCTTTGTAAGTTCATTGAATTTGTTGGCATGTTGTGGCAGAATTTGTTTTGAACTAGGTGTCATTTGACCTTGGATATTTTTCTGTGCAGCAATATTATAATAATTACTGCATTAGAGTTTTTTTAAGGCTTGTGTTAGACTGGTGACATTGTAATACCAAGTGCATTTAAATAACCAGGCTTTCTTTCATTTTTAGGGTTAAAATCTTTTAGAATATTTTGCCAAAACACAGAATTATTAACAGGATTTAGCTCGAGCTATCTCACACCAAGATGTTGTTACCTCATTCCAACCAAATGCTATTTTTATTTAGCATATGCAATAGGATACAGTGTTCTGATGGGTTTTCCCTTTGCTATTATATCTAGCAGCCTTTTAGTATCATTTCAGAAGTTATACAGTAGCTGCAATAACTGTGATTATTCACTCCCCATACTGTTCACCATTCACTTAAGCAAATAGCCTCTAGTCATCATTTTGGAAGTAGATGTGAAGAAGATTGCATTTCCATAATTAAAAATAAAAATCAAATCCCTCTTCTGTCTTCATTTTTAAATTGTTGCTGTCAAACTGTACAAATGTACCAAAGAAAAATGATTGAAGTACTTAAAAAAAAATCATTCATAATGCTTAGTTTTGGATGAATAATAAAAAGGTAGAACATTACAAATTGTTATTTCCTCATTCTAATCCAATTAGACAAATCCTTAATGCTTTACATGGGTGCAGTATGGTATAGCAATCATAAATCCCAGGCACATTTACCCTGCTAAGCATATGTAGCCCAGCTAATAAGTAGCTCAACAATCAATGTAATCATGCAATTAAATCTTGAAAAGTAATATATTTTTCATGGTAGTTACTTGAAAAACAAATAAAAATCAGGATTATGCTCATTAAAACTAGACTATCTTCCAGTATATGTCTTGTCTTTTGTTAAGATGGAACCTGACTATCTGGCAATGCTTTTCTTTCTTAGATCCAGCTGTTACTCTGTTGTAGATTCCAAGTGCTTTTTCTTTGTCTATTTTATTTTACTCATGATATTTTCTTTGACTTCCAATTAACATTTATTCAACATTTCAGGGCTCACTGATATGTCCTTTTAAAACAATTGCAACTTTAATAGGGCACAGAGCTGACATTTGTCTACAGATCAAACCAATTTCACAGTCAGAGTTTTGGTTTCAAATGATAGAGTCTGAACACCATCATCTTGTCTGTCTCTACACTTGCTTTGGCTTGAGGAACTGTATTCTGAAGACAGGATGCTTCTGAGATGTGTGTATGTGTGTATTTTATAGTTCCTGCAGCTTTGGGATGTACATGTGTAGTGTACCTGATTAGAAAGACACTGTGAATGACATCTGGACAGAAATGGGCACTATAACTCAGCATAGCTATACTGGGCTTAGGGAAGATGTCCACTCTTATGCCATCTGTGATTCTGGCCAACAGGGATAACAAGCAAACTTTTTTTTTCTTGACTTCTGTGCTTTATTGCTTAGTGCACCATGAAGCTTCCAGCACTATATGTTGACTACAGCAGCAGTGGCATCATGACCAACAGATGTGGGTACTACCACCCTCACAAATGCTGAGAGACTTCCATCTGTAAGCATCTGCAACATGGAAAACCTAGTCTGAAGTATAAGCATTTACTATTAGAGTCCACAGCCTCTATTTTATACCAATAGAATTACCATAAAGACATTGTAGTTTTAAATTTAAGGTGGAATATTTATAATTAGGGCTTTTTTTCTGTTTTAAATAAAAGGCACAAATGGAAAATGGGAAACAAACAAAAAAATCCCTATTTCCCAATCCATTTACTCAATTCACATGTAAAAGTGCATGCTGAGAATTGTACAAATATGCTGCCTAACTGAATGGTGGCACTGGGCATTACAGTGCTGTTTCTGTCTAATCACACAGGCAAATCCTGATGCAAGAGCACAGATGCAGCAAGTAATATTGGCCTCATGATTTTTGTATAGTGATAGCAGTAAATTCCCCTGGATATTCTTCTGACAAGGTTGTACTATTGATAGACTATTGATAGACCATCTTTGAGATGAAAGCTGGTGTTTGCCCCAAAATACTTGGATTCATTAAAAGATCCATTGTCACTATTAAATTACACTTGGTTTGAGTGACATAGGTGAAAACAGTGTCAAAAACTAGTAAGAAGAAGGCTGTAGATCTATTTAGGTTGTTCATATCCTTCCTGCATATGTCAGTAAGTAGCAGAGTAAGCTACTCAGGGGATGGAGACTCCACCACTTCCCTGGGCAGCCTTATCCAGTGCTAAACTACTCCTTCAGTAAAGAAATTAATCCCAATATCTGATCTGGACTTCCCCTGGCACAGCTTGTGGCCCTTCCCTCTTGTCCTGTCATTAGGTACTAGGGAGAAGAGGCCAAGACTGACCTCGCTACAACCTCCTTTCAAGTAGCTGTAGAGGGCAATAAGATCTCCTCTCAGCCTTCTCTTCTTCAGGATAAAATGATTCAGCATTGAAACCCAAGAACCACTTACAAAGCAAAAACAAGGAAACAATGCTCAAACAATGAACCCTCAAGAAAAATAAATAAATAAGTAAATATTTCTCTATCTGGCAAGACCAAGCTTTACACATAAGTGTGGTACATTCAGTGACAGCTGTAGCATAAATCTATTGCCCTCTCTCAAAGAATTACATCCTGCTCCTCTGTAAAGTTTAAGAAGTTCAAACTGAGCAAAAATGCTTGAACAAAAATGTATTGATTCTTTTACATCTAGCTGCCTATATATTGATTTATCTATTTCCACACACACGTGAAGATACCTGAGCAGGCATATATGGGGCAGGGGAGAAAGAAAGGATTTTCATTTCTTAGCAAGGGAGAACACATGCATTTCACTTCTGCAACTCCTTTAAACTTCAGTTTGATTTTGACTTTTATTATATCAATTCACAGTTTCTCCATCTCCAAGTGTAAAACACAGTTATTAAGTGGGAGCAGAAGACTGAAGGCTTTCCAGTACAGGTGATTTCTTCTCTCAGTCTGTTTGCTGCTGTTCCTATTTGTAGATCTAGCCTATGGCAAGGACAATACGTGTTCCAGAGCACACACACAGGGACACAGAGGTGCACGTGTCCACACATGGACCCCACAATGAGGGGCACAACACAGACCACCAAAGGAAGCCGTGCCTGGATCAGCACCCCCATGAACACCCACAGCATTCTCTTGTCCAGCTGCTAAGGGGTTGCTGGTGGTCATGTGGTGACACAAACACTTAAGCACACAAACAGATCAAGAGGTCTATCCAGGGGCTAGACCCAGATCCCTGTCTTCCCAGTCGCTGGCCTTGCTGCTCCTGTCCTACATCCATAACCACATTTGGTATTTCTACCATTACCTAGATCATCTTGGCTTTTTACAGCATTACTTGATATGGCCCTACAATGTTCTTCCTTCCATAAAAGGTCCCCAGTTCTCCCCTACAGTCACAGGACTCCCCTTTCCTCCTGACCCTGTCTCTGTGTCCTCACAAGCTCAGGCTGTGTGTTTGTCTCTAGGTCACGTATGCACTCTCTCTGTTGCTGGATTGACTTAGATGCTGCCTTGGGGACTGCTCCTCTTCTTCCACATCTGGACATTGCAGAGTGATGTATTCCAGGTTATTCCACTGTTATTTCCACCCCCAGTTTGGGGATCCAGGGGGGGGTTTATTGATTTGTTTCACGTTTGATGCCAGAGCTCTCCTTTCTTTTCCTTTTTAAGCAGCTCCTTTCCTTCGCTTACTTTCAACTCCAATCATCTTGTAGCTTGGTTCCAGCCAACTGACAACTGTCAGCAATTATGAAATCATTGAGAATCTGCTTGCCAAAGCTGAAATTTATTGAGGACGCTCTGCACTCCTGCTATATGTGCTAACCTACTAACATCCCAAATTCCTCCTACGGAGAAATATTCAGAGGATTAGGACCACTTGTACTTTATCTTCTGCTTTCTCTGCTGAAGGGGCACAGTTAGAAAAAGAAACCATATATAGTGCTGGGTTTAGTTGGTTCTGATGCTTTGGCAGGGGGAGATAAATGTTAACACCTTGAGTCCTTTCTAACCTAATCTGGAGTCCAACTCAGGAAACAAGTCCTCCTAGAAAGGAGATGGATGTGCAAAAAAAGACTTAAATACACTTGTCTGTGAACACACACCTTTCAGCTTTTGGGCCCAGTGCATTCATTGTAGGCAGCATTTACTGAATAGATCTCTTTGTCTTGATGAAAAGCTTTATAAAATTCAACATATATTTTAGGAATTTCAGGTGCCCTGAGATAGTGCCACTTGAATTTGGAGCTAGAGGATCTTTCAGATAAACTTTGGCTATTTTCTTGGTAAAAATCTTTTGTAAGTTCCTTACTTCTGTTTCCTATTTCAGGAATATGATTGAGGTTATTTTCTACTGAAAGAAGATAGATTTAAGCAACTGTTATTTACATTGGTTAAAAACAGTATTAAGGGTTGTTACATTAGGATCTGCAAGTGATGCTGAGATTCAGGAGAGCTTTCATGCTTTCAAAGCTTACACCTTACATGGCCTGAAGGAGAACAGTAATACCATAAATGACTTTTAAACTACCAAATATATGTGTATTTTTGGCCTCAATTTACATGTTTGTAATTAATCTAGATTGCAGGTTACATTGGCTTATACAATTTCTAGTAGGAATTAAGCCCAGTGTAAGTTTTGAGAGATGTAGAGAGAAGTGTAGAGATTTGGGGGATTTTCTGAGCTATTCCATGAATAGGAGACAGTCTGTTGTTTACCACAGAAATACTTTGATGGAAAATAAGAAACTCAGGGATAACCTGACACTGTCAAAATATGTTGCATTATTTATTTAAGAGCTCTGGAGAGTGAAAAGTATTTCCCAAAATGGTGTTTGCCCAAAGATACTCTTCCTAACACCTATCATATTAACTCAAATAGTGTCATACCTTTTGTAAATCTTACTACGGAGAAGCAAATAACTTTTCTCCATCTACCTAGAGCAAATTGAAAGTCAGTGAGAGGAAGTTTGTGTTTACCTCCAGTCTCACCACCTAAGTTACCTGGCTGGAAAAGGAAAACCCAATAATGGGGAAGTTGTTTCTGCCATCGATACACTCAGAGAGTTTCAAAATACTGAGAAAAGCTAAAATAGCTACTGAAAGCCACATAAACTTTCAGCTTATTGTGGATGCTTGGCAAGGGGAAGCAGAAGAGTTGAAATAAAATCTATTTGTTAGCTTTTTGATAACCCTGCCTATCCTCTCTTAGAGGCCTTTCTGATTCAGTGCAGGTCATGGGAGGTGGTCACGGGTTGAGATCTCTCATTACTCTCTTTCAAAAATACCTACCTTCTGACTGGCTTTTCAGCTCAGTGATCTTGTGTGGAGGAAAAAAAATATCTGCAGATATGTCTCTCTGTATTTAGACATCCATTTTATACATATTTATATTTTATTTTATGTACATATGTATAATAAATGACCTGGAAAAGTGCACTGCAAGTGGGAAGGTGAGAGTTCAACAGACATTATTTTAATCAGCTTTCTTTTCTGGCCATCATTAACATTTGTTTTTTCTAGCCACTATTGCATTCATAGTCAGATCTCCATCTTTATTATACCTTCATTAACCTTTTAAATCTCCTGCCCGTGTACAGGATACTTTCTTACCTTTAATTATCTGTTTAAAATTCACAAATGGTAGCTTCTGCCATTTTGGCTTTTTGACATTTTTCACCTGCAGCCTGTAAGAAACAGATTTAAGACTCCTGTTCTGCTGTTTTATGTTGCATCCTCAATTCAGCTGAAATACTGAGGCTGGTATTCAGTCATTCATTGTCATTCAGGAGTTGTTTGAGTTTTGCTTTTGTGCTTTGTGGGATCAGCAGACCTCTGCTGAATTACAGTCTTGAATTTTGTTTTGCAGCCATGTATTATTTTCCTCGTGCTGTCAGTGTTTCTTCCTTTTTAGTACAATCATAAAAAATCCCAGCTTGAACATTTTCTACAGGAATTCTATTCCTTTTGCTTGTAGATTGGATCACTGGGTTTGCAAGTCATTCAGTTCTCTCATCTATCAGTCAATCAATACTTTTTAAGGCACGCTCTTCCCTCTGCTGTGTAGCACACTGCTACCTCACAGCCAATGTGAGATAGTAGTATTTATTTCACTGTGCATTATTTGATGGACTTCCTTCCCTTTTCCATGGTCACCAGCAGTGTTTTCTGTTGCATTTCCTAGAACACCAGGTGTAAAGATATGCACCCTTATCAGGGGTGTTGTAAAATGTTTCTATTGCTATTTAGCCATTCAAGCAGTTCTTTCCTTTCTCCTCATTATGTTATTAGCACTTAATAGCAGTTGCTATGGGAGCTGCAGAACCAAAGAGTGGCTGAGGCTCAGTGGCAATACATCTATGTTAAAGGTAACATCTGGTCTTTGCTCCCTTGAAGGTAAGGGATGTGGTGAGAGGAATTTCAACTACTCATTCCCACACTAGTTTGCCCCTCAGTACACAGTACGATTCACTGCTGGAGAAGAACTGGTGTTGCCAGACTTCTGTGATCATATTTAAGGATTAGAAAGGTGGGAGGCAGACTGAGTTGCTGTCGTGGCTCCTGTCTAAAGTGAGGTGGTTAAAAGAACACATGGTACTTTTCCTGCCTGACTGGATTGTTCATTAATGTTACCACTCTTTGGCTCGTAACCTGCCTTCTTTAAACACACTTTCTGTTTTAAGGAACTCAATCTCACTGGAAAAGTCCTTGTCAAAGTCTGCTCTTCATCATCTTTGTCAACTTTCTGCTTATTCCAGGTGTGTTGCTTTTCTCATAGTATAACACAGAGGCTTGCCAGAATACCCATGAGATAAAACCTTAGCCTTCTTTTACAGGTATTAGATAGCTCCTTAATATTCTTCTGTAACTCTGATAGTTCATCTCTCTGGGTGCAGTCCCTTGAAACTTGTGTTTTAATAGTTTTGAATGTCTGCTAAAGAACTCCAAAGTTTAACTCCTATAATACCCATCAAAAACTCAAGCAGTGGAAATGTCTATTTCTAATTGTCAAGCTAATAAATATTTCTCTGAGGTGTATTTGGTTTTTTGTACTTTCTTTTTTCCTTTTCTTGTCTAATGACACTGGAATGCATATAAAAGTGAACTAAGCTAGCCAAAATAATTTTTTCTTGTCACACTACAGTCTTTGAACCACATTTCTGTAGTATGGGATCTCAGCTGACAACATCATTATAAGCAAGCTTTTCTGTTATGCTTAAAAGTTCTCAATCTTCTTGTCATACTACAATCTTCTTGTCATACTAATTATTTTTACTAATTAGACAAAGGTGTCTAATTTTGTAGGAAAATAACTGGCAGTTTAATAACTTTTCACATTCCTGCAGTGCCTTTCTAAGAGTGGCTCAGTATTTACACACAGTAACAAATTAAACTTCCTCCCTTTTCAAAGAACAGGTTGAAGAGGCAGCCTTTTAGAACTGGAAGAGTTAAGATACTTCAGTGTGCTGTGATCTCTTTCAGACTGACTGGACAATCTGTACCAGGTATCATCAGGTGACCATCCATACCACAGCTGCATGCAGCCCTTTAACTATGTCATCAATTCTTAAGGCCACAGTTGATCCCACAAACTTCAGGTGTTATTCAAAGGACCCAGTGTTAGGATCTCTCTAAACACCCTTTATCATCATGGAGAGACATAAGGACCTCCAAAGAGAAGTTCTGAGTTGTGCCAAGTCATTTTCTATGAAGCAAAGGGTCTCTCTCCATGCACAACAAAGGACACTTGGTGGACTGTGGTCCTCATTTAGGGTAATTAATCAGTGAAATGTGTAAAATCAGCGAGGATTTAGTCCAGAGAACTGAATGATCACACAAACAAAGCTTTCTAATACAAAGGCTAAGTCCGAGCTGATCTTCCCCCAACAGAAACAAGTCTGCCAGCACATCAGTGCAGGTAGCACCCTCCTGCTAGAACACCTCCTACCTCATGACCACAGGTACAAAGTGATAGAAGCTTTTCCTCCATATGCAGGTTAACTTAGTGGGAGGAAATGCCTGGCTGAATTACATCAGGCTCTTCAAGTTTTCTTTTTGAAGTCTGGTGCATAGGACGAAGCGTTGCGGGAGAGCGGGAAGATGTGCAGAAATCAACAGACGAGGACGTCACGAAGTGAGAAAATCACAGGGTAGCACTGCTGCTGTAAAACTGCTAAGACACTGCTAAATCAGCTCTCTGTGTTACTTTAGTGACTCAAAAGAAAATGCAGAAACACTGCTGTTTACCTACATTCTGAGCATTAGCAGTGTAGTCACTTTTCAGAATAGAAAAGATCCCTGGCTTCCTGTGTGATACTTTAAACTTCCAATACAACTGCAGTTGTGTATTATCTTTGAGGGCTGTGTAATCAGAAGTGCTTACTATCAGAACCATTTTCTCTTAGTTATCATCCCTGGAATCTTATCCTGGACTCTCAAGAGCAAAATTCTGTATTTTGCATCTTATTAAAAAAAGTGAAGAAAAATTAAAAAATTTATAACTTCCCTTTGGTGCTGTATCCAGGCCTTTAATTTTTATTAGTAGCTCTCTGCTTTTCCTGTTGCCTTCAGTAGATTTGCATGTGTGTGTCCTTAATTGAAACACCCCAGGTATTTCAGTCCAGAACAAGCTGGAATGGAATGTGCTTTTTCATTTAGTGCAAACTTCATTTTACTGCACACAGCTAACATGATGAAACTCAGCTTAGGCCAAAGAAGGAATGGGAGACAAAAGAGCCATGGGGCAGGAGGGCTGTGCTAATGTTGTGACTTTAAAGCAGATAAAAGAGGCACTTTTTAGCTCCTGACTAAAATTAGGCAATTAGAAATGATGTGAAACTGAAGTCTTTTCCTTGTTGCATACAATCAGTGATAAGAAAATTGAATTATTTTTCTCATTTGCATTGGAACACAGTTGCTTAGTGCATGTCAGAACTGGCAATCTTACTCTCATCAATCTTTAACAATATCAGTATTTGGACTGCTTTTTCATGATGAAATTTATGATTCTAAGAAGGATGTGGAATTTGAATTAGAAGAATATTTGAAACATTATCATCTTTTATAAAAAAAACCCCTCTGTTTATTTTTCAGTAAGTTAGCACTAATGTAAATTATATGATGAATAGTCAGCACAGTCAGAAAACACTAGTGTCTTGGAAATGATGCTGAAAGCTGTCCAAAAATCTGTCTTCAAGAGAGAACGAGATTAACATTTCAGGAAAATCAAGGAAAATTTCCTTAACTCCAAAATCTGAGTCAATCTCCATGATCCTTTAGTAATTTTATGTATGTGTGCACCCAAAAAGGAAACTTGGAGGCAGTGTGTGGCAAAACTTTGCATGTGTCCTAACAAGGGTATCAGAAAATTAGGTCATTATGTTTGACAGAGAGAAGAAACTGCAAATAGAACCAGAATAACAATACAGGCTGCTGTATCTGGGAGCTGGAAGAGATTCTGGGCTGTAGAATTTTAGTGTGTGAACACACAGAGTTAAACCAGCCTTTCAGAATTGTATATTTTCTTTTTTTTTCCCTGTTTTGACATTTTTTTGTTGTTTTGGTAAGCCCTCCCACAAGCCTGTAAAGCTTTTTGTTATTTATTTTTTAAATTATTTTTAAGAAACAATAATCTGCACAATCTCTGGCTGTATTGAGAAGACAGATCAGAATCTTTCTGTCCAATGTCCAGGTTCTTTCTCTTACAGAAACCTGAGTTCAGACCTCAACTCTGGAGGCAAATCATGAAGTTGTTTTAGGGCAGGAGTATTTAGATACATCTTGGGCTGAAATTGGATACAGCAGAAGGTTTGGATGAGAAATATGTGTTTTTTTTTTCATTTGTGGAGAAGAAAAAATATATTTACAATCAATTAAAAGGAATTCAGATTGTGGTGCTTAATATTCTCACAAGATACACATGCAGGAGAGGAGTAGCAGTTTCTGTAGTGGTCCATGCATCAGTACCTACACATTTCCAGATGTGAAGGAGGTCTCAGGAACGCTGCACAGATCATTCCTGTGCATTCCCATGCTTTAGTTTACTCCTAATTTCAGTCTTTTAGCTGCTTTCATTACTCCCCCCCAAGGAAGTTAGATTTAAGTTGGGAGCATGAATTAGTCTTGGCTTTGATATCAGTTTTAAGTTTGCTAATACTTCAGTACAAAGGAGAAGTAATAATAAATACGTAGTAAATTTACTCCTTCATGGTTAGGTATGTTCATAGAGATTTACTTCAGATAGGTTGATAAATAGTTCCAACTCTTGATTCAAAACATCTAAGTAATTGAATTTAGCTCAATTTAGAAGTTGGAGCAGCTGTTTCTGAAACTTTTCTACTTGTCACACCACTTCCAGGACAATAATTTAACGTGACTCTAAGAACTAAACAGGAAGTAACATTAACCTTGTTAACATTAACCTTGTTTGCAACTCTTTTGTGCCTTTCACACTGACACCAAGCCTGACCAAAGAGAAATGATTTGAGGGACCAGGTAGGAAGGGTATGAGAAGGTAATAACCATATGTGCTAAGTAGGTACTGGGTAGGAGAGGCTTGTGTGTAGATTAAGGGTTGTCAGAAGATGAAGTCTAAGGAACAGTATAAGGTGCTGGAAGTAATAGGAAAGAGATCTTCAGTAGAGATTCTGAGGTTAATGAGAAAAGGAAAGGGGCTGAGGACAAATCAGAAGAAAAAAAAAGAAAAGAAAAGATAAATGGCCTCAATTATCTCTTTTAAAAATTCCCTGGGATTCTTGACAGAGATGGAAAGAAAAGCTAAAAGTGCAGAACAGCTCTTACAGGCCTGTGTCTCCAAAAAAGAAAAGCTTTGATAGCTGTAAGTAACATTTATTATCTCATTTTTTAGTGCTGTACTTGACACACAATCAGTGATACCACAGTTACAACAGGTTGGCCTAACAGCCAATGCTGTACATGAAAGGTGAGTGCTCATTACTTTGCTTTTCAGAAACTCTTTCCGAGTGATCTGCTTTTGATCAAAGACACATAATTAAAGAATTAAGCAACTTTACATCTGACAGACCTCACGCAGTTCTCCACTGCATTTTTACCAAGCACCAGTCTACTTTACATGATTGTCTATTACACTCATTAGGAGACTAAGCAAGCTGATTGTGTTTCTCTGAGAGGCAAGGAAATGAAACCTAGAAAAGGTGGATAATGCTTTAATGAGTGGGGTGCACGCTCACAGTTTTCACTTATCACATGCATCGGCTTGCAGATTCTCTCCAGCTTTCTTGTGGCAGAATGATCTTTTGCCATTGCTGGTTGTGTTGCACTCAGTGGTTGGCAAGTGGTGGAGATGGGGGGTGTTCTGGGAAAGGCTTCATTCTCCCTGACAACAAAAGTAACAGTGATTAGTTCAGCTTCTTAGTTGGGGCTCTATGCTATAACCCAGCTTGACATCATAAAGGAAACAGGGGTTTTGTGTCTATTTTTTTTTTCTTTGTCCCCCTTCTCTTCTTTCTCTCTCCCTTCTGTCTCTTCTGGAATGCTTTCTGAGCAAATTCTTTGCTTGTGGAGGAATGTCACATTCTCTTGCACTGGTTGATAAATATTCATGCCTGAGAACAGCATAAAGCTCTCTTTTGGATGCTTTCCCATTTTACAGTGTGCTGGCTTTTGGCCTGATCTCTGTATTTAGAAAACACTGTGTATACCTGCATGCTTTCTTGACTCAATTTCCTGCTCCTGATGGGTCTGCAGCCAGTACTGAATGAGAACCATAGTGCATATTGCAGTATTTTCAGTGAATTGTCAGGATACTTAAATAAAACAAAATGAAAAATAGGTGACTTCTTTTCTAGTTGCATAACCACATTTTAAGGAGAACTTTATAGATACGCTTGGAAACGATGTAGTACACACAACAAAAAAACATTTTTCAAGCATTTCAGGATTGTTTCACTGTTCTGATCAAACTGAACAACTCTGAATGGAATTAGAAATGGCAAAACCCAACTCATATGGCAGTATTAATTTGGCCCCATTTCACCATTGGGTTTGGGGTTTTTTCTACCCCTTTTCAGACTCATAAACTCTCTGCAGCCATTGAAAACTGTTTTCCTTATTAAAGAAGTTGTTCTACCACTAACAGAATGCTGATGCTTTCTTAAAGCATTGGTGATGGAAACTATAACTTCCTTTCTCCTCTTTAAAAGGAGAAATAGTCTATGGTGGGTGATCCCTGTTCTCAGCAAGGGACCTCTGTCAGGTGGTTCCACGAGAGAACTCGTACCTTCCTGATGCATATATACCTGCTACACCATCAGGTGGATGAACACTCGTGAGAGAGACAAAGGCAACTGGTTTCTATGCCACATCTACCTCAAGGCTGAGTATACCACCCCTTGAAACTCTTATGAGACCAGGAGGTCATGTCTTGTGTCTCCCCTTTTGTGTTCTTTGCTGTTCAGGTATTGGTCTGTGACCAGAAAGGTTGTCTAACTTCCTTCCTAGAAGAATACTGACATCTTCTGTTAGTAGGGCATTTGTAGGTTGCCTGGACATCTCTGCAAGTCAGCATGGATGGGCAGAGCTGGCCAGGGAGCTCCCCAAGCTGCAGACCACTGTTTGGTGTCTCCCAGCTCAGATGCAGAGTGGGAGAGGCTGGGCAGCTTTCGTGGCTGCACGAGCCACGTCTCAGCATCTCCAGCTGGACAAGCTCCAGAACTATGTGCTGTGTGCCTAGTGGGGCTTCTCTGAGGTGTTTCTATGAAAGCAGCTCTTCAGTGGGCTGCTAAAATGCTCCTAATGTTTGCTCTGCTGTGGGGCAGGGCTGGGCTGTGTCCAGCTTGGTACTGGGGCTGACCGCAGCGTCGCTGTCGCAACGTGACTGCTACACTTTCCCTGACAGAGATTTTGGATTACCCAAATATCTTCATGTCAACAGACTGGCCACACACTGCAGTCCCAGCATGGAAACCAGATGTGAATTGCTCATGAACAGCACGTGGCTACTTGTTTGTCCTATTGAGATGGTGCTGATTGCTGACAGTGCTGTGAAACTCCGTGGTTCTGTACCTCATGGGCAGGGCAGTCTCGGTGTGTGCACACAAACATATATAGCTGTACCCCTAAAAACAGCTTACAGGACTGAGACTTTGGTTAGGGGTCCAAGTCTTTCTTTCTGATATAGGATAGACAGTGTGGCCACTTGGGCAGGAACCTTCATGTCAGCATTTGAGTTAAATGAGATGTTAGCTGAATGTAATCGTTTTTCTATTGTATTTTTCTTTGTTATTTTGAAATAAGAGATAAATAGAAATTGGTTTGCTTATTTTAGAATTTAACCATCATCAGTTAGGGGGGAAATTACCATTTCACTGAGACAACTGGTTGGATTTGTTGTGAAATCCCAATTTCTTCCTAATGCTGTTGCTTTGCTAGGAAACTTGGTTGCTAAGATTCATTCTCTTTGGAAGAGCAGGTGAATAGTGCAAGAAGCATACCAGTGTATGCTGTAAGAAAAATATTATCACAGGAAGAAACAAAAGGATTCATTTGGGAAAGAGGAAGATACTGAGTTCTGAAATATGTAAACCAAATATTACTGGACCAGTTCTTATTTTCTCAGGCTTGCATTTTTCCCTGTGTCAGATGCAGGAGCGTGGTTGGTCTGTTTGGTTTTTGCATGGCTGTGTGTTTCAGCGACTCAATTAAAATTTGCTTCATGCAAATCGTTTCAGGAGCAGATGTGCCTGCCAAGCTGGGCAGAGAAAATGTGCAGCGAGGTCACAAAGAAGATGGTTCTTCATTATGCTCTGCCAAAATCGTAGCAGATCATCAGTGAGCATGGCCAGATGTAAAATTTCAGTCACTGTCTGGTTTATTTTTGTATTGTATTTTTCATTTCCTGCATTCCCATCTCTACTGGTGGGTGAAATCAGTTCTTCCCCTGTCAGCCAAGCAAAGTATCAAGTTGCAGCCTCTTGTTGATTTGGATATCTTTTAAATTTTTCTCTTTTTCTGGAAAGAAAATAGGGTAGGTGCAATGTGTACGTGTTTTTAAATCAGGACAGTGTCTCCTATCAGGCAGGGTGATACCGATGGGTCGAGGGAGCTGCAGCTCTGCTGTGGAGTGCAATGCACATAATGGGCTGTGCTCACTTCACTCTGTAGCTCTGCTAATCATGTGTTTGCAGCCCTTCCAATCGCTGTGTCTCATCCTGACAAACCAGTGAGTGTCAGGAAGATGATTCTGATTTTTGTTTAAATTACTTTGGGGCTGAGAATTAGCTTTGACAGCTTCAACCGAAGCTGAATTTTTGGAAGTCATTAAAATCTGGAAACAAATGGAAATCTTTTAGCAATTTTAAAGGGTCAGTGATGGCTTAAAGACAATCACTTCAGAATGAAAAATAAATAACTAGAGATGACCTAAGACTATGGTAACTGCAAAAGATCTGAGGGGGAAAAAAAGAAAGACCTGTTTAGTCTCTTTTGGTTCAGAACCTGATGGTACATCTTATAAAATGCTTTCCCTCCTTCTTTAGGGGGTCTAATCTTCAAGGGGGGGCGCAGGGGGGGAAGAAATATAAGCCAAAATATAACATCATTTGCTTGTAGAGTTGGTAGAACCAATAAAAGTGTCCATTGTTTAGTTTCTCACTTCCTGTAAGAATTGTTGTCAGTAAATAACTGCACAGCAGAGCTTTTATTATTACTTCATGACATTAAATCTTACCCTCATTTCTAATATACACAGTCTTTCAAGCAGCCCCCAGATTTTTTATATGCTGTAACATACCTGAAAGAAAAATAAATAGGATTTGAGATGTTGAAAACCCTGCCTGCTTCTGTTAGGAAAGACATTTTTCATCTTCAAATTTTTATGTACACGTGAGCTAATTAAGAGTGTAATATGAAATAAATCCATAGCAGGCAGATATTGTAGTGGCAAGAGCAATCATTTGAGTGATTTCCTATAGGTTTTTAGAAGACTAAACATGAATCTCAGGCAATGGTCATGCACTCATTTATGCTGGCATAATGTATTACCAGAGGAACAAAATGCAAATAAGCAGGGAAACAATCCCATATGCTTCCAGTCTTTTGTTCTGTTGCTTGCTTGGGGTTTTTTTTCAGATTACTTAAGACTGATAAATTTTACCTTGCTTCTTGGATAAGATTCATTTCTTATCGATTGAATGACTATCCTTTGACTAAAAGAAGTATCATTGACAGAAGTTCTAGCTAGATATCTTGCTGTTGATTAGGATACAGGCTGCTTGTCTCTGTCAGATAAAGAAAAAGACTCTCTGTTTCCAGTGTAGCTCCATCCTGAACTATTATTTCTTCATTAACTTGTTAAAAGACAGAAAGCTTTTTTTTTCTTCCCTCCTCAGGCATCCATGCACAAAATGAGTATGAGCCAAAAGGGAAAAGACTGAGACTGAAGGGAAGAAAAGGAACAAGAGAACAGGAAAAAGAGTAAATCGTAAAAGCCAGACAAAGCATAGCAGGATTTTTTGTATTTCATCCATGCTTTCAAAGTCAGGAGTGACCTTTCT